>BSBK01005632.1:887500-1324942 GCA_027943335.1 Chamaecyparis obtusa
CAAAATCAGTGATATGTTAGATTGAAAAATTAATTAGGGATTTCCTTTGGACTGCTAATATGACAGGCGAAAAGAAAATTCCGCTTGTTTCCCTCTCGGATATGACTTCCTCTTTATCTACTGGTGGAGTGGGCCTTCATAATTTGTCATCTCAGAATTTAGCCTTTGAGGGAAAATTGGTATGGAAATTGTTTTCTCAACCCAATATTAAGTGGTGTCGCTTAATGCAAGAGATATATCTTGATAATTTAGATCCCTCTAGAGTCATTTCTGTTCTAGATCCTCCGAAAGGATCAGCCATTTGGAACTTTATGATGAAAGCGAGATATGTCATTACTTCCTCTATTTCATGGGAAGTTCATAATGGTGAATCAATTAACTTTTGGCTTGATTCATGGAATGGTTTACCACCTTTATGCACTCTTAAACCCTTTTTAAACATCTAGGAAGTTGCCTCTACTGTGTGGGGGTCTAATTTCTCTTCTTATGTGTCTGCAGTTTCAATTCGCATAAGGTTAGTAAGTTGGATTGACTTCTCCACTCTCCCGATTTCTTCCCAGGAAGCTATTGTTGCAAATTAGTTTCTCTCTTCTCAAATTATTTTTCTTTCTAAATCCCCTGATTGCCTCTTCTGGGCTTCATCTCTGGATGGTAATTATATGGTTAAATTGGGATATGAAAAAATTCAGATTAATCAGAATAATAGATCAAGGCAAAGGGCCTTTATTTTTTGTTGGCATAAGTCAGTTCTTCCCAAGGTTGGTTGTTTCTCTTGGCTTGTTCTGAAAAAATGGCTCCTCAGTAGTGACAGGTTAGCTAGACTAAATATTTCAAATGTTTTTCCTTGTGTTTTGTGTAATCAAGAGCAAGAAACTGTTGATCACCTCTTTCTTAATTGTTCTTTTGCTCAAGAATGTTGGCTATTCATTTTAAATAAGTTGAGTTTCCCTATGCCACTCCCTATGACTATCTGTGATTTGTTGCAATCTTGGCCATATTTGTTTACCAAATTCATGTTCGCATCTATCTGGCTGTGTTCACCTTCTCTAGTGATCTGGGCCATCTGGTGGGAGAGAAACAAAAGGATTTTTTGAAATTCACTATCGAACAATGATGATGTTATTAAAAGAATTCAGCATTCCATTGTTGAGGTTACTAATGCTTATACGCAAAAATTCAAAGGTAATCAGGGATTTTCTTCTTGGGATAACTTTGTTGCTAAGAATTGGCAGGGGTTAGTGTTTCCTCCTCTCCCTTTCCCCTTATGTCTGAAAGATACAAACAATGTTAGATCCTTAACTAGATGGTCCTCCCCCCAAAATGGGTATATTAAACTCAATTTTGATGGGTCTTCTAAAGGTAACCCAAGTAAGTCAGGGATTGGCTTTGTTCTTTGTGATCATAGGGGATCAATTATTTATTTTGAGGCTAGTCCCATCCCTTCAGGAACCAACAATTTGGTAGAAGCTTTGACACTATTATATGGATTATCTAATGCTAAGAAGTTAAATATCAAATTTTTACATGTAGAAGGGGATTCATTAGTTATTATCAATGCATGTGTTAGGAGAGTTGCGTATTCAAGGCACATCCTTTATGTATTATCTAAAATTTGGTCTTTTTTAGATTCATTTTTGGATTGTTTTCTAACCCATACCTATAAAGAAGGAAACTGTTTGGCGGATTTGTTAGCCAACTTTGGAGCTAAAGGTTCTAACTTTGTTTACCCTTCTCCCCTTATTTCTCCAAACACTCACCCTTCTATTTTTAACTTAATAAAGTTTGACTCCCCTTAATTCCCCTTTATATATTTATTCCCCCTAACTATTCCTCATTGCTTTACTTCAATGTTGTTACTATGTAATGGCGGGCTTATTGCGTCATCACTCATATTTCATCATGCTATCCTTTTACATGTTTTTCTATGATTGTCATGTACTTGTAACAGTCGGCCTCCACATGTGTAGCATTTCATTTCAATGCTACTTCCTATTTATTTCTGGTGTGAAGTGTTCTCTGCACGATCTGGTTCACATGAGATAATCTTCTCATCTTTTGTAAGGGCCTTGCTGAGTATTGATCAAACATGTGTGGAATTTTCTGGCTCGTACATATTTCATTTATTTCTATGTATGGGGAAAGGTCCCTCATGATGGCTACTTGTGCTATATTATCGATCTTGGTTCCATTTCAATTACCTGATATTTTCATTGACAATGTAGTGTTGGTTACTGGTATTGCTTCCATGGCATTACACAGATACATTGATGAGTTTAGACCATTGAATCTTCAAGTTCGATTGTCTAGTCCTCATCTGGAACTGCCGCTTGAAGGTATCATTTTTGATGATGCCCTTGCATCTATGTTTGTTATTCATTGCTCAAAGTGTGCTTGAAGTATTCAGAGATTGATTGGTGATTCTGTTTTATCTCCGCATTTCCAAAGAATTATCTTTCCATCTCAAATTGTTTCGGTCTTTTATTCCAATATATTAGATTTGTCTTAGTCATGGAATTTGTTAGTTGCTATTGCAAATTGGTCTATTCGGCCGTGTTATCTGCAGGATAATGGTTTACTTCTTGCAGTCCAAAAGTATAACTTTTGGCTTCAAGAAGCTTACATTGGAGGTATATTTCCTCGACATCTTCTGTTTAATTCTGACAAATATGTCATGCTTTTGGTTGTGGTTAAAGATTGTATTTTGGCAAATTCTATCATGCCTCTTGACCATCTCCTGAATAGAACCCCCTTTTATGCGGGTCACAGAGGAAAGGCTTTTGCCAAAATGTATGCCCTTCTTGCTATATTGGCTCATGCTCGGTCTTCAAATTTGAATTTGGTCTCTCTTGTGTTGGGTGGTATCTCTCCTGTGGCTAATTCGGGTTCTTTGGAGGTTCCTGCATATTCTTTGGCTCCATTTTCTGTTGGCTCATTTTCTTCCCCTATTTGTCTCCCGGTTCCTCCTTCATCTGATCGTGCTTTATTATCACCACGTGCCTCAGAGGATTCTCTTATCTATCATGTAGACCGTCTCTGGAGTTCTTTATTTCTTTCTCCGCCCTCGAATCCTGGTTTTGGGAGGCATGATCAATGATGGTTTTTCATGCTTCCTGGTGCAATAATACTTTTGTTTTTTCCCTCACACAGTGTTTTGCAAGAGGTGCCTTGTGCTACATTGGATAATGTATATAGATTTATGCAGATGATCTCTACAGCCCTTTCGATTCAAATTCTTGTCACAGCTTCATAAGGCGAATTTTGGCATTCTGTTGGTTTCAATGTATCTAATTTGGCTATTGTCATTCTTCTAATTTATTGGCCAAATTCTCTTTGTAAATACAGTATATTTGTATAAGATATGAACAATGTAATGGGGTTTTAGTTAGGGGGGATTTAATTTATTTTTTTTGGCCTACATATAGGTGGGATGTCTTCAAAAGGGCTTCGGAATATATTGTAATGCGGATTTATTCTGCCTTTGGGGTTGAGGGTTTTTTTGTAATTACTAACGGGTCGTGCTTCGACTCTGTGGGTTTTGGGTAGGCTACTAAATATACTTGGAGCAAGGTTTTGCTCTTTTTTGTATATATATGGGTAACAAACGAAGTTTTCTTTACTGGTTCTTTCTCCGGGAGCCATTTGAACTAGATTATTATTAATATAAATAAATAAAATTTTGCCAAAATAAAAATTAAAAATCTCTTAGAACAAAACCTCTAGATCTTGATTCTTTCACCACCTCCAATAAAGCTTCCCCTAATATATCCCAGAAAGTCTGAAAAAAAAGAGTTGAAAAGCCATAAGGACCCAAGGCCTTACCTCTACCCAAACCCCACAAGGATTTTTTAACTTCCTTTAAAGTTACTATATTAGTTAACATATTATTTTGGTCCTGAGAAATACACTTTCAAATCCTCCCCATCACCAAATTAAGATTGGCGGCCTCTAAAGATGACTGTTGCCCTCTACCTTTTAAAAGGCTTCAAATCCCTTATTAATGTCCTCCACCTCCCATAATTCTCTACCACTTCCATCTAAAATTGATTTTTTTTTTGTTTTGAGCTCTTCTATTTGTAGACACGCAAAAATGGACAAGTGCTTTTAAATTGCAAAAATCAATAAAATGGCTTAAAATCATCAAAATGCACTAATTCAATAAAAAAGGGATCAAATCAATTAAAATGAACATAATTAAATAAAGTTGGACAAAATCAATTAAAGCAAAAGAAAAATCAAATAATGAGGTTAAATAATTAAATCAAAGCTTAAAGGGGTGAAAAACACTACATAATTGATTTTAATCAATTAGTTATATAGTTGTTTAAATAAAAAATCAAAATGAACCTATTACCCTTAAATAACTAAATTTAATTAATTAATTAAATTTAATAATTTCTAATATCTTTCAACAAAGTTGAGCAACCAATGAAAATTGAGGACAAAAAGACACAAATCACTCAAAAATGATGAATCTCAATCACTCATTCTAAAGTTTCAATCTCAACCACTCAATCTTGTCCTTTTGTCCAAAGTTTTGAGACAAACATTTAAATTGTCCCCCCATTTATGAACAAAGCAAAGTATTTGACTCAACCAAAGGTAAATCATGATTACTTTACTCCACCCCCTACCCTTGGGAATTTACTGTAAATATGAAGCATTTTGAGAGCAATTGATATCTTAGAAATTCATTTGCAAAGCATTGTTACTATAGGCAATTGAAGAGCATTCTAAGAGCATTTAGAGCATTTGCATTATACTTTTGTCAATTTGAGCTAGAATCATCATCATAGAAGCATTGTAGAAGCATAGAACAACATACATTCTCATTTTAGAAGTGTCACTAGTGGAGTGAGCTGAGAGCTTCACTTACCACATCTTTCTAGAGAGCCATGAGATGCTATAGATCTTAGTTTTATTTTTAAATAGATTTGCATTGTATTTACTTTAGAATTGTTGCTAATTTGATCTTAATTTCATGAAGGTGATTATCATCATCACACAAATGGCACCCATTGTGGGGCTCTAGGCCTCATTTTATCATTTTGATCATATATTGCATGCTTGTATTGTCTATTTTCCATGAATATTTTGCAGGAAATAGGTGAAGTCACACTTACGGGAGATTTAATCATGCCTGCAATCATTTTACTACCGCTTAAGATCTCTGTCATGACGCCTGTTAGATGAGGATTCACGCCTAACATACAACTTCTATTCTGTTTTGATTTCTCTACAGTCACTTGTGAATAAGAAGCTCACGCCTGTGAGATCAAAGCATTTAGCCTTTTGTGCTTAAAGTCACGCCTGTGACTCAGAAGTATCGCTTTACCGCAATTTGTTATCGCCTGTCTTTACGCTTTGCTTCACAATTTTAAATAACAGTTACGCTTATAATCTGTCAATTCACGCTTATTGTTATTAAAGTGTCGCTTAACATAAATCATTTTCTACACTTTAAATTCTGTTCACACTTTGTGATAAATTGTTCACACTTGTGTAATTTTTAGTGTCGCCTATGTCACTGCAAAGTGTCGCTTGTTGTCAGTAAAGTTACTCCTGTTGACAATTTGTTCACGCCTATTAGCTGGACAATGTCGCCTGCTATCTGTTGCCTTTATTTACTGTTAAATTGATTAAATCATTTGTCTAACTCTTTTTTTACATGATTTGATAGTAAATGAGCAATCACAAAAAGGTACAGAAGTCGAAAAGCAAATTTAATCAAGAAGAAAAGGCGTTAGCAAAGAGGATCAAGAAGGAAAACATTGCACACATCAAGGTTGTCCTTGGGACTACACAAGAGGACAATTAGGTAGTCCAGAACTATCTTGCAATTGTTGAAGCTTATAAAATAAAATTTGTCTCTCTAAATTGGATTTTTAGCTCTTAGTTCAAGTTTTCTTTGGAAATTTGCAAATAAGGTGCATAAAATTTATACATAGTTGTTTGCTTCATCAATTTTCGATTTGGTTTCCCCTCATAGTGTTTGTTAGTGTTGACTAACTTATTGGTGGACAAACATACTTGGAAGAAGCTATTTGCCAAGGTAAGAAAAAAATAATGAAATCAATAAAAAAATGCCCCTAACTTCGGTTAGCTACAAGAAAAAGGTAAGCTTAAACTAGTCTATTTTCCCTTAGCTTGTGGCATTAGTGCATTTAGAATCTAGTAATTAAGAAGGATCAAAGAATCAAACACATAAATCAAAAGCCCCTTGTTTGTGGAAGAGAGTAGAAATACTCAAATCCCTATAGTTAGTAGGTGAAAGAAATTGAACAAAATTGTCTATTGTGTTTGGGAACTAAAGGGAAAGTTAGGGATATGCTCTTCACCTTTTGGTGAACCAAATTCCCAAAAGCTTAACCTTAATTCCATTTTCCTTGCTTTGAATGAACATGCTAGAGAATTAGTGGGCTCGCCTCCTGAGTTGTGCCTTAATGAGGCTGGTGAGAGGGACAACCCAAAGTGGAATAAGCTCACTTTTGCTGCGGGAATCCAACCCACTATAATACGAAACACATGCATCCTTAATGGGGTGTGTGACAAACGAATTTTATTTTTTTTGAATTTCCTCTAGTAGTCCTCACGAATTATACAAAATCGTACCTTGGTGCATGTGGGAAACCCATTAACATACTTGGGGGATGAAAGTTTAAGATCTATTTGAATGGAATCCATAATAAATCCTTGATAAAGTAGCAAGACCACCTTTTAGAGCCAAAATGTTAAGAGCCAAATTTGACTTTAGGTAGGCTACTTGAAATTCTTTCCTGTGTTATACTTGTGGAAACGATCGAGAATATACACACTAGATTGTTTTAGGGACATGATGAAAAATTGATGTGTGTTGCGATTGTTTTTTATTTTCAAACAAGAAAATTTCAAAGGACTTGATCTTAAAAGTTTAAAAAATTCAAAATCTTACAACCTAGTCAGAGAAGTGCTGCCTGTGCACAAAATAATCCCGCCTATCAGAGGCTCAGTCACGCTTGTGACTTGTATGAAAATGCGTAGCAACAGTGAATTCACACCCATAAAATATTGAAATACGCTTGCTAAAATTGAAAAATCACTTATGAATAGCAAAGTGTCACCTGCATACCTGCAGTGTGCCACCTAACAATATACTAGTTCACGCGTACGAAAAATTCAGTCACGCCTACACTCAGGTCAGTGACGCCCAGAAATCTAAAAGGGCAAACATAGAGTATTTGTAGAGAGGGTCAAAATTTTTTGATCATATATTTGAATACCCTTTTCCGTGTTCTTACTGCTCCAACCTTCAGCCCAGTCTAAAATCCTATTCTACACAATTTTTGTAAATTTTACAAAGGATTTGACCATGGGCAATATTCACTCTTATTCTCCAAGGTTCATGCCTGCTTTTACTAGATCCTACCACATCAAGAAAACCTTGCAAGCAGATGAGACTTATTTGCGTCAAGAGCTCCCTTACCCAAGTGACGATTCTACCACTCCAAGAGTACCCCAAAAATCACCCGAACAAGAAGTAGAAGACAACATGATGTACTATGGTGGTTTGGGTAATAACAATAATAGTGGCATTGATCCAAACAACCAAGGTGATGCCAATAATGGGGGTATCGATATGAATAATCAAGGCAATGCCAATAGTGGAGGGCCAGATCAAAACACTCAAGGAATTGATACCACTCACCAAAGAACTAATACCAAACCAACCATCGATGATGCCACCGATGACAAGGTTGATAAAGCCATTCAGTGCCCCTATTTCTTAAGACTCATGGAAAAAGCAATGGCAAGAGATAAAGAGAAGTATTTCATGGACCTAGCCCAAACAGGTCTTAAGCTTCTATGAGATTATGATGTGAATCAACTTAGACCACCTGAAGTTGAAGAAAGTGTCATTGACATCATGAACAAACAATTCAAAATCTTTCAAATGCAACTGGATACAATCAAGCAAAGAGGGGCTCCTAAACCCTTTTCTATCGAAGCATTGTGTCCATTCCCATTCAATAAAAGTATAGTAATGGCACCATTCCCGATCAATGTAGTGTTTCCCAAATATGACAAGTATGAAGGAACGTCGGATCCACAAGATCACTTATGAGAGTTTTGTTCATTGAGCTTAGAGTTCATGCACGGTACCACCTATTTAATGAGACTATTCCCAAGAAGCTTAGGAGACATGGCTATGGAGTGGTTTTCTAAGTTACCCTCTGGCATAAAAACCTTTGAAGAACTAGCTTCAAAATTTGTGGCCCATTACTTATACAACATCAAGCATGAGGTGATGATGACAATGTTATGTAATACTAAACAAAAGGATGGAGAAGCATTCCTCACTTTCTTACAAAGGTGGAGGACAATATTTGCTAGGTATCCTAGGAGTGTGCTCAAAAAGGAAAAGATGGATATATTCATCAATAGTTTGAGCAACGAGATGAAATACCGATTGAGAATGCAATGTCCCAAGATATTAAAAGACCTCATAGAGAATGGATTAACAACAAAAGAAGTGTTGGTTAAGAGTGGAGAGATGAAACTATATAAAGATATCAAGAATAACTCCAACAAGAATAACTCCAACAATGGCACCAATCAGAATAAGAATTGGTTCAATAGCAATAATCGGTATAAAAACAACAATAAGGGAATAGTCAATGATGGGGTCGTTGATTCTAGCAACTTGAAGGTGACTCCATTTTCTCTTACAAGAACACCTAATCAGGTGAATAATGCAAACTAGACCTCCAACGCACCTTCCAACAACAATGCTAATAATGGCAACCAAGGAAATAATCAAAGGAGTAATAAATCTGATAAATTCTTGGTCCCAACTCCTCAAAGGAACTTCACACCCTTGGGTGAACCCCTCAAAAAGGCACTAAAAATGCTCATAGCTAACAACATAATTAATCTACCTAGCATTCAGCCTTATGAGCCACACAACAAGCCTAGTTGGTGGAGTGCAAATAACCATTGTGAGTACCATAGAATTCAAGGGCACACGACAAATGAATGTTTGCAGCTAAAGAATGTAGTGCAAGACTTAATCGATAGTGGCATGATCACCATTGAGGGACCTCAAAGAAATGAAGACCATATAGCTTTCAAACAACCCTTCTATAAACATGACAAAGGGGAGTCATCCAATGGCAAGAAACAAAGCAGCAATAACATTAACTTTGCGCCACCTTATGATAACATTGTGAATGCTATAGTGATCAAAGAACAGCCCCAAAAAGAGACATCCAATGTTATCACTAGGGGGCAGACTTCAAAGATTACCCTACAAGGGGTTGATCCTAAAATTATTAGCACTCTGCAGTCCAACATTGTGATCAAGCAATCTTCTACAACAGTGAAACCTTATAGCTTGGTCGATCAGTTACAAAGAACTCCAACACAATTCTCCATCTTGGAGCTATTAAAGCTATCTCCTAACCATAAGGAAATTTTAGAGAAAGCTCTAGTAGAGATGAATGTTCCTACTAACTTAGAAGAGGGGAAGTTTCAAAACATGGTAGGTCATCTCATTACCCCTCATTGCTTGTCATTCTCCAACCAAGATGACATGTCTATTACTCATCCCCAAAATCTACCATTGCATATAGAGCTCTTGATTGAATGACATAGAGTCAAAAGAGCTCTCATAGATGGGGGAGCCATCCTTAACATCTGTACATTGAGTCTTGTCAAGTCCCTAGGGTTTTTCGAGTCTTGAATTGACCCTATGAAAAGAATCACCATAAAGGTCTATGATGAAGCTGAAAGAGCCTCCAAAGGTATGATCGTATTGTCCATTCAAGTGGGACCTGTCAAAAAGGACACAAATTGCCAAGTATTGGACATGAAGCTAACTTATAATATTTTATTGGGGAGACCATAGATCCACGAGATGTAAGCAGTCCCATCCACGTACCACCAATGCATCAAATTTTCGTACATGGGTGAAGAAATTACGGTTGGAGGAGACTCAAATCTGTTCCAATATCGCAATACACTCAAACCCCTTCATGAACTATTTATTCCACATAACTGAGAAGGAATCATCCAAAGAGCCACCATTGAAGATACCAAAATGGATGATCCCATGATAACATTAAGTGCTACTTCAAACCCTCCTCAAGCTAGCTCAACGACATCAACTAAGGGAAAGGAAAAAGTGAGCTACGAGGGTCCAACTCCAAATGAAGGTTCAAATAAAGCACCTAAATCAAAGATAGTACTTTACAAACCCACTTGAGAAGAAAATGATAAAGCTAAAAAGGATAACTACAAAAAAATGAGTGAGATGATGGATGCATTTCACAAACAATGTAAAATCAGTTCCAAAGGAGTAGGGGAATACTCTGTTTCCTTATTTGACTTGCCCACATCTCCAAAAATGTAGGGCAAACCATCAAAAGAACACTTACCTCATAAGTATAACTCTTACTTCGTAAGAGAAAGTGACAAAGCAACATTCGACAAGGAGGAGAATGAAATCCTTCAATGGCTTTATCATGATGAAGAAGATACCTCAAGCACTCCCATAGAAAGAATCCAACATATCAACATTCAAACTAATCAATATGGGAAAGGATTTGAGATAATGTAGAAAATGGGATACAAGGGAAGAGGACCCTTAGGCTGAAGAAATAGAGGTTTATTAGAACCCATTGAACCTGCTCGGAGGGCAAAAGAAGAGAGATCTGGAGTAGGCTACCAATACAAAGGAGAAAGCTCCAACCCAATGCAAGACTCATATCCTCAAGTGAACACGTTGGAATCTGATGTAGATAGTGATGAATCTTGAGATTATGAATGGGATACCTTATCCGATGAATCATGTCATGATAAGGAGATAGTCACAATACATACTTATGCAAAGATCCCAAGGCAAGAAACTCAAGCCAATGAAGAGCCTAATATACAAGGCCTTAACATAGGACAAACACCTACTAATCCACCATGGATAGATAGATTTTGGATGCCTTTAGAGGAGGGACATTCAAATGTTAGTTTTAATCCGCTCGTGGTTTTTCCCACGCTATTTCTCATAGAAGTTGACGAGGACTCAAGTGAAGGGGATTTTGATCCTTCTTCCATGGACCATCTCGAGGAAACTCACGTCATAGATCTAAATGATACAATGTATGAACCCTCAAATGAAGTCATGTCCATATACCCAATTAATGATAACTTGCCTAATGAAACCTTATCCTTGATAAATCCCCATCTTATTGATTGGGACCAAACTGAGCCAAGTTACTTGCTTTATTTTCCAAATGACCAAGCAACAAACCAATACCTTAATGCAGTTGAACCCTCTTTCACCAATGAATTCGAACCGAATATGATAGAAGCAGTGGGGGTCCAATCTCTTAGTCAAAAGAAAAAAAAGAAAAAAAATGAAAAGTTCTAGTGATGAAAACCACTATGTGGCAGCACTAGAACCAAAAAAGGTAGATAAAAGATGTTTCCTATGGTGAAAACTCAATTGTGGAACCAAAGGAAGAGAAATTGGATACCCTACCAGAGCATGAGGAAGAAAGGTCACCTATTCTCATAGAGCTAACAGAAAAGGTCAACATTGGGACAGAATTGGATCCAAAATTTATACACTTGGCAGCATCACTTACACCTCTAAAAAGAGAGAATTTCATCAAGTTTTTCCAAGAACAACAAGTGAACTTTGCATGGTCATATGTCGACATGCCTGGATTGGATCCTGACTTCATAATGCATCATTTGAATGTTAGACCAGGGGTTAAGCCCGTCAAGCAAAAGTTGAGAAAAATGCACACACATATAGCTCTCTTAGTCAAGGTGGAATTAGAAAAATTGTTGAAGGTGGGATTCATAAGAGCAATAGCCTATGCTAAATGGATATCTAACATTGTACTAGTCACAAAACATGACAAATCCATTTGAGTATGCATGGATTTTTGAGACTTGAATCTTGCATGTCCTAAGGATGACTTCCCACTTTTGAGCATTGATGCAATAGTCGACTTGACATCGGGTCACTCCATGTACTCATTAATGGATGGTTTCAGCAGATATAATCAGATAAAAATTGCACCTGAAGACCAAGATAAGACATCTTTTACATGTCCTTGGGGTACCTTTTGTTGGAACATCATGCCCTTCGGCCTTAAAAATGTCAAAGCCACATATCAAAGGGCAATGACAACTATCTTCCACAACATGATGCACACCTTTTTAGAGGATTATGTGGACGACATATTGGCCAAGTCCCACAAAAGAGAGGAACACCTACAAATTTTGAAAAAGATATTCATTCGGTTGGAACAATTCAAAGTGAGACTAAACCCAAAGAAATGTGCCTTTGGTGTCCAATTCAAAAAAAATTTAGGCTATATAGTTTCAACAAAAGGAATTGAAGTAGATTCAGAAAAAGTACAAGCAATAATGGATATGGAGATACCAAAGAACATAAGCCAAATGAGATCTCTCCAAGGCAAAATACAATCCATAAGATGGTTCATTTCTCAATTGGCCAAAAAATGTCATTCATTCACAAGGTTGCTACACAAAGACACTATGTTCATGTGGGATGAAGAATGTGATCAAGCCTTCACATTATTGAAGACTTATCTAATAAATCCACCTATCCTAATGCCACCAATCAAGGGAAAACCATTGCTATTCTACATATCTGCTACCGAAAGATCTCTAGGAGTGCTTTTGGTGCAAGAAGATGAACAAGGAAAAGAAAGGGCAATCTACTATTTAAGTAGGACATTGATCAAATACGAGCTTAATTATACATTCATGGAGAGAGCTTGTCTAGCAGTTATCTTTGCATCTAAAAAATTGAGACATTATATGTTGATGCATAAGTTGAAACTAATTGCCAAAATTGATCCTGTAAAGTATTTGCTAAGTAAAACTGCCTTAACGGGTAGGATAGAAAAATGGGTCATGATATTGAGTGAATTTGACATTGAGTATATCGATAGAAAAGCAATAAAAGGACAAGTGATAGCATATCACTTAGCTGACAACCCAATGACTTCTACACAAACTATTCAAGTGGAATTTCTAGATTCCGCCATTGTAAACATAGAGGCTAAAACATGGAAGTTGTACTTTGATGGCTCATATACATAGGGAGGTTCTGGGGCCGGCATATTATTGGTCACTCCTCAAGGGTATACCATTCCTAAGTCCTACAAGCTGTTGTTTCTATGTACAAACAATATAGTAGAATATGAGGCTCTAGTCATAGGCATCAAAATGGCTTTAGAATGGAACATCACTGAGCTACAAATATATGGAGACTCTCAACTCATCATCAATCAAGTCAACAATGAATACAACACTAAAGATGAAAAGTTAATGCCGTATAAGACCATGATTGATGGATGGAAGAAGTACTTTGCCTTGATCACTTTTGAGTAGATTCTGAGAGAGAAAAACATAGCAGCTGATGCAATGGCCACCTTGGCTTCCTTGTTACAAAAATCAAATTAGAATGAGAAGTATGAGTTCTTGGTGGAAGAGTTGGTGAAACCGGCATTCAACCTTCCCAAAACCCAAATTGTTTCCCAACTTCATGCACATGACTCAACTTGGTATGGCCCTATCTATACCTATCTCAAAGACCAAGTGCTACCTTTAGACCAATCCCGAGCCTAGAAATGAAACTTCATACGCCAATCAACCCATTACATAATCCTTTCAAAAACATTGTATCGTAAGGGTCTCGACGGGATGTTACTTAGATGTCTAGAAGAAGAAGAGTCTAAATTAGCTTTACATGAGGTTCACGAAGGCATTTGCGGGTCACACTCAAGTAGTTTAAACCTAGCCAAGAAGATCCTTGCTTAGGGTATTTCTCGAAGATCTTAGAAAAAGATGCTTGTCACTTTGTCAAGATATGCAACAAATGTCAATATCATGGTGACATGATACATGTACCAGCACAAGAATTGCACCCATTTGTTACACCATGGCCATTCTATCAATGGGGGTTTGACTTGATTGGCGTCATATACCCACGTTCTTCAAATGGTCACAAATACATCATAACCGCAACAGAGTATTTCACTAAATGGGTTGAAGCAATTCTTTTGATCATGGCCACGGGTAAGCAAATTTCCATGTTCATCTTGAACCACATCATTTGCAGATATGGTATTCCTCATGCCATAATAACAGATAATGGAAAGCAATTCAAAAATAATGACATGGATGAACTTTGTGCTACATTTCATATCACTCACCATTCTTCATCCATTTATTATCCTCAAGGAAATGGACAAGCCGAAGCCACAAATAAGAACATTTTGAAAATCTTGAAGAGATCGGTAAATAAATCGAGAAGAGATTAACATGTGCAAATCAATCCAGCATTATGAGCTTATAGAACTAGCATTCAGACACCTATGAGAGCCACACCATTTTCATTAGTCTATGGAGCCGAAGTTGTTCTATCATTGGAGGTTGAAATCCCATCTTTACGAGTGTCATTGCAAGGGTTGATAACAGATGAAGACTATAGAGTTGCTAGACTTCAACAATTGGAGTTTCTAGAAGAACACCAAACACAAGCTTATGAGCACCTGAAAGTGTACCAAAATAGAATCTCACAGAACTACAATAAGCATATCAAACTAAGAGTCTTTCAGGTAGGAGACTTAGTGTTAAGAGAAAACCCAAAGAATCAAGCTGACAGAGAAAAGAAAGGAAAATGGGAGGCTAATTGGCTTGGTCCGTTCATCATTGTGTCTTCATTTGGAATAGGAACTTATAAGTTATCAAATTGTGAAGGAGAGGACCTCCAAGAACCTATCAACAACATTCATCTCAAAAGGTTCCACACATGAGGGAGACAACAAAGAGTATAAAGAGTATCAGATGAGGAGCATCAGATTTATTGTACATAGTCAAAGAGATCTTGAAAAATACAAAAAAAAAATGAAAAAATAAAAAAATAAAAAAAAGAAAAAATGCCTTGGTGAAAACCTAGCAATAGGCACCTTGGTAGCAAAAAAAAGAGAAAAAGACCCAAAAGGTGAAAACTTGGTAAACAAGCACCTTTTGTTCCCTTAAGTCTGTCTTTCCTAGTCACATATGTCCATATTGCATTTCCAACATCCCATTTGTAAAACTGTCATTGCATCCATCATTTGTGCATAGTCATAATAAAGGCTTTCAGTTGCATTGTTGCATTGCCTATCAACCCTAAGTTTGTCGCATGATCACATTTATCACTTGGGGGCAGGAAAGGATTGGAAATTTGGTACCAAATGGATTCAATAAGTGCTCCAATAAGTCATGTTAGAGAGAGATTTATTATAGTTTCAGAAGAGTGGAAAATTTTATTGAACCTTTGATGGATATCATTGTTCAAACCCAATTATTTGATCCTACAACTTGATCCTTGAGCCTCCACTGACTTTATTATTCGGGATTAAAAATTGACAAAACACCTTAAAGATCAAAATGCTTGGAAATACTTTTTGAAAATCATGAAACATTGCAAAACACTTGAAGCTTTCTTTTGATAATCTTTATGAAATTGACTTTTATCACATCTTTTGAGCTAATCGATGATGTTTCGACTAGGTTAGCCATGATAAAGACATGATATTTTCTTGACTTTGAGTGATTGTTTTAAGGAAGATTCATCAACTTATGAGAGTTCATCTAACGACATGGTCATCAAAGAACCATCAAGGACTATCCCATAAGAGGAAGGATTGACCTTTGCTTGTTTACGAAAATAGATCCCTTGGCTATTTAGATCTTCCATGTCTTAATACCAAAAATCCACTTGCAACATTGAATCCGTTGACACTGGTATTCAAAATCCCATAGTTTGGTCATCCAACTAGTGAGGGTTGTACTCGGTTCAAAAAGCGGGTACCAAAAGATGATAAAAAGCAGTATTCATATCATCATGATGTGTTCAGTGATGATTGTACTTTCTTTTTGGTCCCAAAATGCTCAATGATGAAAATTTATCTCCATGGCATTTCTTTGCTAAAAGCTAGTGACACTTAGGTTGCATTAATTGCATTATCATGTTAGATTAATTGCATTTGTTTGTGGTTAATTTTCCAAGGGCAAGGGTGTACATCAATAATCTTGGTTAGTCAAAACATTAAAGAAATGAGGGATTCAATCAAACGTCTTACTCTTGATAAATCAAAATAAAGAAATGAGATTATCTTTTGCATTCATGCATAGCATTAATCATTAATCATTAATCATTATCCATATACCAAAAAAAGAAAAAGAAAAATAATCATACATCATTTGCATACATATAGTTAAGGATAACATTGCATCCATTGAAAAATTCCAAAAACATAGGGGCATTTACATATGCATTTCCATAAAACACTTTGCATTCATACATTGAGAAATAGAGAAAACCATGTCATAAATCCATACATCATTGCATTCATTTCTTTGTATCATAAAATAAGATAACTGCATCCATAGCATATATCAAAGTAAATGCATAAAACATCATATAGCTGCATCAAAGATAATCTCATAAACAACTCATCAAGGAGAACCAAAGAGTATATCATCATATATCATCAAAATCATCAATGAGCCATCAAATCAGTATATCAAGATACAATGTCATACAAAATGATACATCAAATGTTCCGATCAATCAAATAACATGACATATGATACAAAGGACATCAACAATGAGTGAATCTGTCATCAATCAATCAAGATCCCATAGCACCAAATCCATCTGGACCTCTACCATCCTGTGAAGGAGGAGCCTGAGAAGTGCTTGCTCTACTCTGTCTCTAAACCATAGCAGACATAAACTGCTGCATCAAGGTAGCAACCTAATCTAAACACCCAAAAATAGTGGATACATCTATCTGTAGTGACTGCACATCCCATGATAAAGTGCCAATAGTAGGAGCATCCTGCGAACTCTGTCCTACATCCTATGGCTGCTGAACCTGTGTAGGCACCTATTGTGTTGAAACCTAATCCTGATGTGCTGGAACATCATCCTGTTGAGTCAAGGCAACTCTTTGCAACTGAACCAAAGGATCTAATCCACCTGGAATCTACCTAGCAGCATCAACATGAGCCTGTCTTTGTTGTCTCTGCTCTTTGTGAGCTCTATGCTATCTATCTACTGCTCTAGGACATACATCAACTACATCATCATGTCCTCTAGCTCGATCTCTATCTCTAGCATGTCCACCTCTCACTCGTACTTGACCAACAACCAAAGGATCTCTTTGTCCTCACTGTCTCTATCATCTACCACCACCACCTCCATCACCACCGCCACCATCACCCCAGCCTGGGACAAGCTCTGCTAGATCAGTGAAAGGAGTAAACCTATTACGAGCCCACCAGTCTACATACTCATGAGACATACCTACATCTGCCATACCAGGAAGCATCTCCCATTTGCAGTAAGCCATACCAGCAATCTGATCCAATGCAAACTGATAATCAATGAGAGGACCCCACATAGATCTCTTTGCCTGTACCCGAGCATATAGTGTTGCACCCTGAGGCATATTTTGTATCTGACCATATTGTCTAGAAACTCTACCAAAGCAGAAGCACTCAATAGTAGTAGTAGTATGACCAATCATCCAGTGAGGGGAAAACATGTAAGGTAACTCATCATCATCCTCTCTCCAGTGCTCACAACCAATATATGGTCTCCATAGAACCTGATCGAGATCATCAATCTGTCGTCACCAGTAAGCCAGATGACCCAAATGGTGTTGCACAACCATACTAGTATATAGAAAAGCATATGGAAAACCATGAGGCCGAACCCTATCAGAAATAGGCCTAGTAATGGGAAGATGCTCCCATATCGACAACTGGAGAATAACTGCAACGACCGACAATGACACACTCTCTCTATAGACTACCTCATGCAAATCATGATAGAGCTATGTAAGAATGCATGAACCCTAGTCAAAGCGTAGAGGATGAGCAAGAAAATCCTCCAGAATCCTACCCCATCCGATAGAAAAACCACAACCTCGCCGGTCGGGAAGAAGCAAACCACCGATTAGTGCACCAAGTACCACTGGCAATATAGGAAATGAAGCAAACTGAGGCCAGGTGATAGTGTCATCATCAATAGAGTTTTCCCCAAACACTCATCGATAGACAGTGGAATCATATATGGAATCATAATAAACTACCTCTCCTCTGCATGGGATACATAACAATCTATACATGTCTTCAGGCGTGATAGTCATCTCTCCAAAAGGAAAATGGAATGTATTGTGGTCGGAGTGCCATCGCTCTGCCATTGTAGTCAACAAACCATGGTTCAACTGGAATCGTGGATGGTCAAGAAGGAAAATTAATCTTCACAACTCGATCACATGAAACTCTGCCGCTGTAAGTGTCTGACCCAAATCAATGACCCAAGATGCAACTGTCCAAATGTACAGAGTAGGGAAGTTTGCCTGTTGGCAAAGCAAAGGAATCATATCAGTATACCATATCAAGGAATTATCTCAATTCAATAAATTCTATCAAAAGTATCAAGCAATCACACCAAGTACCATTTGTTCGTGTCTCTGTGTCCTAAGAACGAAGCAACAGTATCAATCATATCAATTTTCACACTGATTGATTTATCCTATCAATATCCTATCATAATCAGATTGACAAATCACATTTGTTGGTACCACTATCCTGATATCATAATCCATTGTTTTGTTGAACACAACAGACCTAATCTCATCATTCAAATCGAGCATCGAAAGTCATCAAATTTTTCATCAGACACAATCAAGTACAAGTGTAATTTTTTTTCAAAAGTCTGCAGGCGCAATTTTAATCATACCAGGCGACATTTCTCTTAAGCGATACCAAAAAGTTATTACGTGACACTTTGCGAGTGTTACGTGATAATTGTCATTGCAGGTGACACTGAATCATGCTAGGCAATAATGAAATCTGGCCTAGGTGATAGTGAATTGCTAGGGTTTCCTACATGGTAAAATATATGAAAATTGGCATTTCTGCCCTAACTCTATGCGTGAACATTTTGTTCTCAAGTGAGAATGAAGGTTTCTTAGGCAACATTTTACTACACAACTGCGTGAGTGAAAAGCGCGTATGTGACAATGAAAAGGTCTAGGCGACAATGAAATATTCAAGGCAACGATGAAATGAAAAATTGTAATAAATGCTAATAAATGAGCAATAAATGCAAAGAGGGAGTTCAAAATGACTCACTGGAGGTCCATAGCCAGGTGGCCTCGCATATCACTAACACCTCTCAAATTGATGCTCTCGGATAGGGATAACCATCTTGAAATTCACCGCAGGACCAGAGCAAAATCACCAAAGACAAAAGTGAAATTGAATAGTAAATCAAGGTTTTTCAACCTATTTAAGCTATTTTGACCTAATTTTGGAGGTGAAAATTGGTTTAGACCTATATTGACCTATCAAATGAACCGGGGCACATTCTTGAATCATGGCATATCATCAAGATTTTTTAGAAATGAAAACATATTTAATCAACATCATCAAATTTTTCAAATCAAGCAATCAATAGGTTTTAATTTTTGAGGAAGCATCAGGGTATCAAATTGAAATTGAAATCAAACATCATTGGAATCAGTGGGGCATCGAAATTTTTTGTATCATTTTATTAGAGGCATATCATTTTATCAGTATCAGAGCAATCATATCATATCAGAGGCAACAATTAATGAATCAGTGAATTAGCAATCAGGACCTTAAAAATGATTAGGACTCAAAAGAATCTTTGAATCAATGCTCTTCGCACATAAATTCAAAGAGGGGCATTTGTAGACACGCAAAAATGGACAAGTGTTTTTAAATTGCAAAAATCAATAAAATGGCTTAAAATCATCAAAATGCACTAATTCAATAAAAAAAGGATCAAATCAATTAAAATGGACATAATTAAATAAAGTTGGACAAAATCAATTAAAGCAAAGGAAAAATCAAATAATGAGGTTAAATAATTAAATCAAAGCTTAAAAGGGTGAAAAACACTACATAATTGATTTTAATCAATTAGTTGTATAGTTGTTTAAATAAAAAATCAAAATGAACCTATTACCCTTACATGGCTAAATTTAATTAATTAATTGAATTTAATAATTCCTAATATCTTTAAACAAAGTTGAGCAACCAATGAAAATTGATGACAAAAAGACACAAATCACTCAAAAAGGATGAATCTCAATCACTCATTCTAAAGTTTCAATCTCAACCACTCAATCTTGTCCTTTTGTCCAAAGCTTTGAGACAAACATTTAAATTGTCCCCCCATTTATGAACAAAGCAAAGTATTTGACTCAACCAATGGTAAATCATGATTACTTTACTCCACCCCCTACCCTTGGGAATTTACTATAAATATGAAGCATTTTGAGAGCAATTGATATCTTAGAAATTCATTTGCAAAGAATTGTTACTATAGGCAATTGAAGAGCATTTTAAGAGTAATTAAGAGCATTTAGAGCATTTGCATTATACTTTTGTCACTTTGAGCTAGAATCATCATCATAGAAGCATTGTAGAAGCATAAAACATCATACATTCTCATTTTAGAAGTGTCACTAGTGGAGATTTAAGCTGAGAGCTTCACTTACCACATCTTTCTAGAGAGCCATGAGATGCTATAGATCTTAGTTTCATTTTTAAATAGATTTGCATTGTATTTACTTTAGAATTTTTGCTAATTTGATCTTAATTTCATGAAGGTGATTATCATCATCACACACTACTCTACACTAAATTGTGAGAGAATTTCATGTTAGGATTATGTAATACTGAGAGGGGGGTGAATCAATATTGTTGCACCTTAATTTAAACTTCAACCAATTGTAAATGAACCATATTAATGCAGAAATGAAAAGAACTTAAACACATAACACATAACTCATGACACCATTTTTTTTTTTTGAGGAAACTCTGGCCAAAGGAAAACCCCGGTGGGGATGGTACCCACAACTATGCACTAAAATATAGTATCCCTATAAGGATATCTAGCCCTGTTAAGAGCTTATTATTACATAGTACATTTCCTTGTTAGATGAATACAAAACCCTGTTAGGGGTATACAAAAATCATGTTAAAGGTGGTGAGCTTACAACTCTTACAATCAAAATACTATCACAAAGTGGTTTTAAAAAATGAACAATACAAGCACTTGCTATGCTTAGATAGGTCTAGTTATAGCTCTGTCAAACACTGATCTCGCATCTTCTCTCTACTCTCAAATTCACATCCATCAAATCATCATCACAATCTGATGCAATGGCATCATGGCTTCTTGCTTGGTGCTTGAAGATTTTGGCAGTCTCAGTAACTGTCTGGTAGAGTTCGGTTACTTGGCTGGTAATCTCGGTAGAAGATTGGTGTTTCTCAATCTTTGATGGTGATTTTCGGTCAAAGTTTGTTAGGCTTCACCGATGGACCTCTGTGGTCTTGATGGTGATTCTCAGTTGGAAGTTCTGGTGGATCTCCGTGGATGATGGTCATTTGGTGACTATGTGTTTTGTTGCTCGGTGCTCAGTTACTGATGGGGTCTTGATGTTTATGTCTGTTGCTCGGTCGCTGAAGTGGCTCGGTCGTTGGAGGACTCAATCACTGAAAGGAGCTTGTTCATTGAAGGAGACTCAACATTTTTGGTGCTTGGTAATTCTTTGAGAGCTCAATTGGTGTGGATTCTTACTGTATTTCCTGAAGTTTAGTAGTTTGGCTTACCGACTGTTATTCTTGGAGATTCAGCTTGGCCGACTGATGCATTTAATCTGGGTCACATTCCTCGAGTTATGGATTGACTATTGGGCACATGGGGACCTAGATCTAGTGTGTTGCATTCTCCTATGTGGATCTAGAGGCTAACTTGGTGAATTAAATATTTGTGAAGTTATTTGTGAGCCGACTGATGTTTGGCATTTAATATTTGTATATATGGGAGTCGACTGGCTTTTTGGATTTAATTGTTTATAAAGCTGACTTGTGGCTGGGGTTTAGTATTTAAAGAGATGTTTGGGTAGTTGTTTAGGGTAGTAGCAGATGGGTGGATATGTGAAAGAAGAGTTAGTAGCTTGCAAGCTTAGGTAGCAGAAAGATTGCTTGGAAGTTTGAGTATAGGTTCAAATCTTTCTTGGAGTGCCTACTAGTGTCCTATTGTGTTGCAGACCTGGGCTAGCTGAGGAGAAGTGTGTTGGATCCTGCATGATCTTGTAGAACTATTTCTTTCATGGTAATTGGCCATAACTGAGAAAGCCTTACAGCCTGGCACATTGCCTGTAATTAGTTAGTTGATGAATAATACATCTATTTTCTTGCAGATCTGGTTTTGTTATTGTGTAATTCTATTATGCTAGTAATGGTTGCAAGTTTGGACAATCCTTAATTGGATTCTTTGATCTTGACTCCATCAAGTGGTATCATATCTAAAGTTTGATCTTGTTGGAGCAGAAGGTTGACCTAGCAAGGCTGATCTTGCGAAGTTGATCTTGTCAGCGAAGAGATTGTGCGCAATCTGAGTTCCAAATCCGTGACATTGAACTTGTGAAATCGTGCCCTGGTTGTTCATGCAAGGTGACAAGTTGTGATCTGACTTGCATACAACTTGGAGGTTGTCACAAGGTGGTTGGTGTTAGGGTTTGTTGCAGAAGGTTTTCAAAGATCTTTGGAGATGTTCTGAGAGGATTGGACCTTGGTGATGTGATTTCTGAGAGGTTTTCTCAATTGGAAATGGATTTGTTGAACCGTGTGGAGAACTGAGTTAAGAACCTTGTCAAAGAAAGTGTTGTTGAGCTTTGTAGAGCTTACCAGAGTTCGAGTATGCCGATCCAAGGGAAAGTTGTTTGGCCAGTTCATAAACTGGTTCGTGAGAGAAGATATCTGTATCATCTTAAAATGGAAGCACTTCCATGTTAAGAGCATTTATCCCTCTGAGTAAGTGGTTTGGGGTCACATTGGATGCCTTGAATTGATCTTTACTTTGATCTGGCTTTCTCCCCGCTTTCCACTTCTTTTTTGCTTCATTCTGGGTGAAATTAGGGTTAGGATCCCAAGGATTCTCCTTAATTTCCCTCTTCTATGGCTCTATTTTCTAGGTAGGATTTAGAAATAGGTCCTCCTAGAATTCATCATGTTAATCATAGGACTTTATGTCTGTCCTTGAAATTCTATCCTATTCTGGCATCAATTTTAGGTTTCTGGGCATCCCCGAGACCTCCTGATTGGGTTCTGAGCCAATCCAGGACCAGGGTCAGATTCAAGGTCAAACCTGACTAGGTCAGGGTTGAGCTCAGACCTAAATAGGTCAGGTCCAACCTTGATTTTTCCCCCTTTCTCCAAATTTTCAATTTCCATAATTTTTGGGTTTCGGGCCTTCGAGATATTTAGTTTCCCACCTCCGGGTTAATCATTTCGGGTTTCGGGATGGTAAATCCTTTAATTGTATTTAATCTAGGTATATTTTCTAAAGGTTAGGACCTAATTGAGATTTAATTCTCCAAGGTGGCCCCTTTAGAGGATTGTGCCCTAGTTCACTATAAAAGGAGTCCTTCCTCTCTCATTTTTCATATCTCAAGTTTTCATGCTCAAGCACTCCCAAGCAAGGTCATCAAGCATCCATTAATTCAAGCATTAAAGTTTTCTTCTCCATCCAAGTTCTCCATTGAAGATCAAGGATTCAAGCATTCAAGTCATTGAAGGGATTTGGTTCAAACATTCAAGATTCATCATTCAAACCCTAGATCTAGCCATTATGATGGTGTGATCTTCCTTCAAGGTCCTTTGTTCATCTTCAAGATCCATTTCATTCTCTTATCAAGGTGGATTCTAAACATACAATCATGGAGGTTTGATTTACATTTGTTGTTTTGTTCAAGCTTTCATATCAATATACTTGTTTACATTCAAAATACAATTACATATCTATTGAATTGCATAGCTTCATTGATAGATCCTTTTCTACTACTTGCTAGCATTCCTATTTCAATTTCAATATTAAGGTTGATTCCAAACTGGGGTTTGACCAAGGCAAACCCCTCAAACAAACAACAAACTCTTTTTTTCTTGCAGGTACAGGTGCAAAATTTTAGATCTGAGAGTGAATTTGGATACCCTTTTCAGCAAACTTCCGGGATCTGCGAACAGAATTTGAATTGGACTTCAAATAAAGAATGTGGTATTTGACCTTTTATGAGGGTCAAACCCGAGCTGAGTCATCTTGAGGAAAGATTTCTGGGTTTTCTCTATCTCGACATTTCCAGTTCAGGACAAGTTTTAGATTTTCCTGAAAGTACACACAAACATCATAATTCAACATTTTTCAGATCTGCCCTAATTTGAGGTTAGTATTTGTATTTCAATTCCAAGTATAACATAATAATTCTCCTCCATAGGGAAATATTAGATTTACTCTCTCTCTTCCATATTCTTCACAAAATTGATTCAATTGTGTATTAACCTTGTGGTTGATCAAATTGGATCTCCTCTTTGGGGAATTTGGGTTTTGAGAATAGATCTCATATTTCCCCCTTTACATCTGAATAGTGGTGAATCCATTTTACCCCTATTCATTTTGGTGAACCTGACATACTTACTCTCCTTTTCTTTTATGGAATTAGATGCCCTATTGTGTTAGATTTTTTATCCTTTCTTGTATTTAGATTAGATCTAGTTTTTGTTCTTGCATTTTAAAAATTCAAAATTAAAAAAAAATCTATATAATTAACAAAATCCAAAAATATTTCTTCCATTCTATGGCAATTGTTAAGATGCTTTGGTGTGTAGTGATGTTCTTTATTACTCTTCTTTTAGCATCTCTTTATAATACTTATGATGTCTATGAGAGTATCATTCACTTCATTATGTTGATGACCCTTCACTTTTCTCTTGCTTATGCTTTTGTGAAGTTAACCGACACTAGTCTGCCTACATTTAAAACTATTTTTAGAGATTTATGTGGTAGCCTTATTCATCTTTTGGATTATGTGAAGAATTGGGTAGATGATACACCATCTCCTAATCTTCCTAATCCTAATCCTAATCCTATCAATCCTAATCCTAATCCTATCAATCCTAATCTTAATCCTAATTTTCCTATTCCGATACCTAAATCTCCGTTTGTTAATCCTCACTCTTCCCATACTTATGATAGGATTCAAGCTATAGTGCAAGATGCAGATGTGAAAGATTTCTTTGATTTACCTTCTCCTCTGATCCATGATGATATTCAAGGAAAGGGTAAAGAAACTTTTTCAAAACCTATTATCCCACCTGATACAACCTTTACTCATGAACATGATAAACAATCACCTCCTGTAGAAGCTTTACATAATTTGTATACTACCGGATATAATATGGTGACTAAACAACGTTATAAAGGTTTAGGGCTAGGTGTTAATGAACATGGTACTAGATTTCTAGTTCATATACCTCCTAAACCGGATATGTATGGTGTTGGGTGTTCGAAATCTCAAGTTAAGGTAGGTGACATGAAACATCTTCCTCTTCTTCCCACACCTATCTTAGATAACCCTAATACTTGTCAAGAAATTGCTAAAAAGGTATATGTTGAGCTAATGAATTCCAAGAAAGAAATCTTTCGACCTATGCCGATAGATGCTCTATACAAATATAAATGTCCTTTTCATTATAGTAACAAACATTTACTTGTTGATTGTAAACATTTCAAGTTATATGTTAGAGAAAGAGCTGCTTTAGGAATTCTATCTCACTCTCGTGTAGTTTTACAATTCCTTCATAATTTTGATATAAGGGATTCCCCTCCTCTAGATATAATGTAAATTGTTCTTCTCCTCTTGTCTCATGACTGGGGCAAGAGGTGTATCTTCATCCAATCTCCTAGGATCCATTAGGTCTTTTATGTTGGCTTAATTGGTATTCTTTCTCTCCTAGTTTTCTATGGTTTTGCATTATGTTTCTAATCATCCATAGAATTTATCCTTTCTTTTCAAGATATCTTTTCTAAGACATTTGTTTTTCAAAGGTATCCCTTGTCTCTGGGGGGCAAGGTACCTCTTTCTTTCTCTTTGTCTAGGGAACTGCTTTCCTTAGCTTAGTGGTATTTGTTTATATTGTAACATTATTTCAACATATTGATAGATGTTCTAACTATGGATAACCTTTTTACATGAGAAGTTGTTGTCCTAAGTCGTTACTTCTTCTCCATGTTGCAAATTATGTTTTTTATAAACTCTCACCCTTTCTTTGGTGTTAGAGTTGTTTCCCTCATTCCAAAGATTCCTCTTCCTCTTGTTTTTCATGGGGCTTGATGATTACATCTTGGTTCCCGCTTGATTTATCTTTGAAAGTTGATATTTTATCTAAAGCACTCTTCTATGATGGGGGTCTTGTTGATAAGATCTCTTTCATTTGAGGATCCTTTTCCATGAGTGACATATCCTTTTCACGATTATCTATACTCTTGGATGTAGGGGTCAATATCCCTCACTAAGGATATAGTATACATTGATGTAAATAGGATATCTCCTTGCTTTGTGAAGTAGGTATCCTCTTCCATCTTTGTTCCTACACTTGGAGGGCAAGGATGCCATTTCCTTCTATCTTTCCAGGATTCACCTTTTTCCTTGGGTAAGCAGTATCTATCTATTATGTGACATTCAATCATACATGAAAATTTTGGTTTGCATTAAGGATCTATGTCCTTGATCATAACCTATTTTATTTGTTTGACATTGGGTTCCCATGGTCGATATATCTCTCACCTTGGAAACTGAACAATGTGCTATCCCTCATAAGGTTACTTTCTTTTCACTTCTTGCATGATATCTCTTTACATTCGTCCCTTCCATGGCCTCATAGGAGCTATGACCTTCTTGGTTTGGACTGGGTATTGATTGAGGATATTGTCTTGATGCTGAAGAAGGGTTTATCCTTGTTCTTTTCTTTCCTTAACATGTCAAAATAGTATGTTTTTTCCATATTAAGGAGGGGGGCATATATAGGGCCTCCCTTGTACTATAGTTTTTTATTTTTACATGCTAAATCTTGGAAGGTAACACACATAAGTTGCTAAATCCTAAAAAGACATGCATTTATATGCTAAATCTTCCAAAAGTAATGCACATAAGTTGCTAAATCCTGAGGAGACACATTTTTCAAAGTTTTCAATATGCTAAATCCTCTGAAGGTAACACACATAAGTTGCTAAATCCTGAAAAGACATGCATTTATATGCTAAATCTTCTGAAAGTAACGCACATAAGTTGCTAAATCTTGAGGAGACACACATTTTTCAAAGTTTTCAATATGCTAAATCCTCTGAAGGTAACACACATAAGTTGCTAAATCCTGAAGGGACACGCATTTCCAGTTTCAAATATGCTAAATCTTGGAAGGTAACGCACGTAAGTTGCTAAATCCTGAAGAGACACGCACCTATATGCTAAATCTTTCGAAGGTAACACACATAAGTTGCTAAATCCTGAGGAGACACACATTTAATATTCATAGTGATACAAGAAGGTGGATCTATGAGTATTCCAGAAGCCGTCAGAAGACACATTACAAGTACAAGCATAGTTTATGGGTGAACCTGTTAGGCTCTCCCTCTAGGGTGATTCACGATAAGGTGGGCATCTTACTGGGCGAGGTAATCACTTTTTCCTTTCTCTCTTTTCGCTTTCATGCTAGTAGGAAAGGATCATGAAGCTATGTTATTTATAGTTTTGCTCTTGTCTTTCTTATGTAAACATTTATGCTTTTATGATAGCTTTCCAAATATGATATTAGTATGAGGAATATTTCTTAGCGAGATTTCTTATGCTAATTGATTTGGGTTGTTTAGTGCTAACCCTTGTTCTCTTTGTTATCTTATTTCACACCCTCGTGCGTGTATGTCAAGTTAGAATCCTTAGTTTGGGGGCTTGTGTCCTTAGCTAAGTGTTATTTTGTCTCTTTGTGAATCCACTTGGATCTCCTTTTTCTTCTTCTTTACCAAGAGTTTGCATCGAGTCCATACTCTTGCTAAAGTGGGGGCTTAATGTATCATCTTAAAATGGAAGCACTTCCATGTTAAGAGCATTTAGCCCTCCGAGTAAGTGGTTTGGGGTCACATCAAATGCCTTGAATTGATCTTTGCTTTGATCTGGCTTTCTCCCCGCTTTCCACTTCTTTTTTGCTTCATTCTGGGTGAAATTAGGGTTAGGATCCCAAGGATTCTCCTTGATTTACCTCTTCTATGGCTCTATTTTCTAGGTAGGATTCAAAAATAGGTCCTCCTAGAATTCATCATGTTCATCATAGGACTTTATGTCGATCCCTGACATTCTATCTTGTTTTGGCATCAGTTTTAGGTTTTTGGGCATCCCCAGGACCTCCTGACTGGGTTTTGAGCCAATCCAAGACCAGGGTCAAATTTGAGGTCAAACCTGACTAGGTCAGGTCCAACCTTGATTTTTCCCCCTTTCTCCAAATTTGCAATTTCCAAAATTTTCGGGCTTCGGACCTTCGGGCCTTCAGGATATTTAGTTTCCGGCCTCCGGATTAATCATTTCGAGTTTCGGGATGGTAAATCCTTTAATTTCATTTAATCTAGATATATTTTCTAAAGGTTAGGACCTAATTGGGATTTAATTCTCCAAGGTGGCCCCTTTAGAGGATTGTGCCCTAGTTCACTATAAAAGGAGGCCTTCCTCTCTCATTTTTCATATCTCAAGTTTTCATGCTCAAGCACTCCCAAGCAAGGTTATCAAGCATCCATTAATTCAAGCATTAAAGTTTTCTTCTCCATCCAAGTTCTCCATTGAAGATCAAGGATTCAAGCATTCAAGCCATTGAAGGGATTTGGTTCAAACATTCAAGATTCATCATTCAAACCCTAGATCTAGCCATTATGATGGTGTGATCTTCCTTCAAGGTCCTTTGTTCATCTTCAAGATCCATTTCATTCTCTTATCAAGGTGGATTCTAAACATACAATCATGGAGGTTTGATTTACATTTGTTGTTTTGTTCAAGCTTTCATATCAATATACTTGTTTACATTCAAAATACAATTACATATCTATTGAATTGCATAGCTTCATTGATAGATCCTTTTCTACTACTTGCTAGCATTCCTATTTCAATTTCAATATTAAGGTTGATTCCAAACCGGGGTTTGACCAAGGCAAACCCCTCAAACAAACAAAAAAAACTCTCTTTTTCTTGTAGGTACAGGTGCAGAATTTTAGATCTGGGAGTGAATTTGGATACCCTTTTTGGCAAACTTCCAGGATCTGTGAACAGAATTCGAATCGGACTTCAAATAAAGAATGTGGTATTTAACCTTTTATGAGGGTCAAACCCAAGTTGAGTCATCTTGAGGAAAGATTTCTGGGTTTTCTCTGTCTTGGCATTTCCAGTCCAAGACAGGTTTTAGATTTTCTCGAAAGTACACACAAACATCCGAATTCAACATTTTCCAGATCTGCCCTAATTTGAGGTTAGTATTTGTATTTCAATTCCAAGTATAACATAATAATTCTCCTCCATAGGGAAATATTGGATTTACTCTCTCTCTTCCATATTCTTCACAAAATTGATTCAATTGTGTATTACCTTTCATATCAATATACTTGTTTACATTCAAAATAAGATTACATATCTATTGAATTGCATAGCTTCATTGATAGATCCTTTTCTACTACTTGCTAGCATTCCTATTTCAATTTCAATATTAAGGTTGATTCCAAACCGGGGTTTGACCAAGGCAAACCCCTCAAACAAGCAACAAAAACTCTCTTTTTCTTGTAGGTACAGGTGCGAAATTTCAGATCTGGGAGCGAATTTGGATACCCTTTTCGACAAACTTCTGGGATCTATGAATAGAATTCAAATCGAACTTCAAATAAAGAATGTGGTATTTGACCTTTTATGAGGGTCAAACCCAAGCTGAGTCATCTTGAGGAAAGATTTCTGGGTTTTCTCTGTCTCGACATTTGCAGTCCAAGATAGGTTTCAAATTTTCTCGAAAGTACACACAGACATCAGAATTCAACATTTTCCAGATCTGCCCTAATTTGAGGTTAGTATTTGTATTTCAATTCCAAGTATAACATAATAATTCTCCTCCATAGGGAAATATTGGATTTACTCTCTCTCTTCTATATTCTTCACAAAATTGATTCAATTGTGTATTAACCTTGTGGTTGATCAAATTGGATCTCCTCTTTGGGGAATTTGGGTTTTGAGAATAGATCTCATATTTCCCCCTTTACATCTAAATAGTGATAAATCCATTTTACCCCTATTCAATATCTTGGCAAGAATTCTTATGATAGTTTGGAGGTTGAAGAGGTATGCGAAATTGGTTTTGATGTTCAGTTTGACATCAAACCTATAGAGAAACTTGTAGCTGTTGCTGAGTTACCTATGCTTACTAATGATGTTGTGGACCTTGTTGGGGCTGGTGAGAAGATTGGTTTTCATGTTCAGTCAGTTGTGCCTGACATGGAAATTGCAAAGCATCTAGTTGTGCTTGATCAGATTGCTGTTGGTGTAGAGTTTCTTGTTGTTGAACACCTCGGTGATGTTGGTGTTACCGAATTGCTTTTGTTCAGTGTTGTGGTGCAGATGTTGTTTGCTAGTTGCGGACTTGAGTTGCTGGTTGACAATGATAAGTCTGGTGATGAGATTCTAAGATGAGATTCTTCCTTGATCTATGGTGATGGATTGATGGCTCAGTTTATTCAGGATGTTGAACATACTGATTGGTTGGGTTGCAAATTGGTTCTCTTTCCTGTGATGGAGTGGAAACCTTTGGTGAAGATGAAGTGGAGTTGGTGGTTTTTAGATGTTTCCTTTGGTGAGAAAGTGTGGGACACACTTTTCTTTGTACCCCAAGAGTTTGATGCAGTGGCATCCTAGCTTCTTGCTCGGTGCTTGAAGATTTTGGCAGTCTCGGTAACTGTCTGGTGGAGTTCGGTTCCTTGGCTGGTAATCTTGGTAGAAGATTGACATTTCTCAGTCTTTGATGGTGATTTTTGGTCAAAGTTTGTTAGTCTTCACTAATGGAGCTTGGTGGTCTTGATGGTGATTCTTAGTTGGAAGTTTTGGTGGATCTCTGTGGATGATGGTCACTTGGTGACTATGTGTTTTGTTGCTTAGTGCTCAGTTACCGATGGGGTCTCAGTGTTTATGCCTATTGCTTGGTCGTTAAAGTGGCTCAGTCATTGAAGGACTCGGTCGCTAAAGGGAGCTCAATCATTGAAGGAGACTCGACATTGTTGGTTCTCGATAATGCTTGGAGAACTCGGTTGGTGTGGATGCTTATTGTATTTCCTAAAACTCGGTAGTTTGGCTTACTGACTGTTGTTCTTGGAGATTCGACTTGGCTGACTGATGCATTTAATCTGAGTCACATTCCTTGAGTTATGGATTAACTGTTGGGCATGTGGGGACCTAGATCTGGCGTGTTGCATTCTCCTATGTGGATCTGGAGGCCGACTTGGTGAATTAAATATTTGTGAAGTTATTTGTGAGCTGACTGATGTTTGGCATTTAATATTTGTATAGTTGGGAGTCAACTAGATTTTGGGATTTAATTGTTTGTAAAGCTGACTTGTGGCTGGGGCTTAGTATTTAAAGAGATGTTTGGGTAGTTTCTTAGGCTAGTAGTAGATGGATGGATCTGTGAAAGTAGAGTTAGTAGCTTGCGAGCTTAGGTAACAAAAAGATTGCTTGGAAGTTTGAGTATAGGTTCAGATCTTTCTTGGAGTGCCTACCAGTGTCTTGTTGTGTTATAGACCTAGGCTAGCTGAGGAGAAGTGTGTTAAATCCTACGTGATCTTGTAGAGCTATTTCTTGCATTGTAATTGGTTGTAACCGGGAAGGCCTTACAGCCTGACACATTACTTGTAATCAGTTAGTTAATGAATAATACATCTATTTTCCTGCAGATCTGGTTTCGTTGTTGTGTAATTCCATTGTGCTAGTGTTGGCTACAAGTTTAGATAGTCCTTAATTGGATTCTCTGATCTTGACTGTATCATAATCACACTTATTGCTTTCATAAAGCACTCTATACTTATACTAATTCTACCATCCAGTCAGCTCTCAAAATACATTACAAGACATAATAAATACTTATGCAAATGCTAAATATAGAGTTGACGATCATATATTACCAAAGTGTTGGCAATATACAACATTTTCCTGACTTAGCACGTTTCCATATCAACTAACCTTTCCTCAATCATTGCGACTGCTCATATGCCCTATTTAATTGATTCTTTATCTTCACATACCTTCACAACACTGTATCTCACTGATTTGATCACCAAAACACATGTGACCTTAATTGAAGGTCATACATATCCCAAAATGTCTTCTACTAACTTTTCAAGCCATAATATATCACATATTACTTTCGCTGACCAAAACAGTACCACAGTATACTGTTATCCTGATTCTATACTTAGTCATTTTCATGACTATGGCTCTAGTACTGAAACTCTCTACATGCGATCACTCCAGCATAAGTGTTTCCATAAATGACAACCCTTAAGTGATCCCTAGTGCTCCCAAAATATCACTTGCCAACAATCTCTCCCTTTGGCATTGATGGCAACACTTAGTGAAAAATGACTAAGTGTCTAAGCACTATCTCCCTTCTATATATATACATATCTTTTTTTTTGTTCTTTTTCTCTTTTCTCTTTTCTTTTCTTTTTCCTTCTTCTTATTTTCTCTTCTCTTCTCTTCTCTTCGTCTCTTCATTTTTCTCTTCTCTTCCTCTCCCTTTGAAATCAATGGAAAAGTTACTTGCAAAATTTCAAAACTTCTAAGCACAAAAAGACTTAGTGCTTACCCACCAGATTTAGAATATCTTGGAAGGAATCTTCCAAGGTCTTCACTTCTTCATCCCATGACTTGATCAAAAGCTCACTAACATGGATCAATCCATTCAGTGCATAAGAGGTTGTTTTTTCTACCTTCAGCTCAGTGGGTATAGACATAGATCCTTCTATTTTCTCCATCTTTGTGAGATGAGCTTCAAGCATTATTAGCTTAGGAATTATTAAAATCTTCAGCAAACCAAATCTGTCTAGTACTCTCCTTTTCTTTGCATTCAAAGTATTGATCTTATCCAATATCTTGAATGTCTTCTTATCCATCTCTAGTATAGTTTGTGAAGAGGTTTCACATATGTCCATCAAACTGTCTAGGGTAGCCCTATCCTTAGCTATGATATCTTCAATGTTCTTCACATGTCTACAAGGATTTATGCAGTAACTGTATATTTTTCTTCCTTGTGCTACACAACTCTTAGCCTTAAGTTTAGTTGCTTTGAGAATGTCCATGTCCCATGAGATGGACTGAAAAACTTCTTTCAACTTCTTCTCCAAGAAACTCTTCTATGCCTTATCCTCTGCGGTCTTTAGCAGTGACTCAAAATGACTGTCAAAGCTGTCCAATGCCATGCCTAGGTTCTTTGTTTCATCCTTTCCTTGAAAAATAATAGGTGTAGGGAGTGATTTTATTATTATCTCCACTGCCCTAGTAATCACCTTTACTCTTTTGTCTCCTTTCTGTACTGATCTTTCTTTTGCCTTGGCAAAATCCATGAAGGATAACCTCATGAGTTCATCCTCATCCATGCTCTCTACATTTGTGTTCACTAGTTTGGCTATACTTGCCAACAATAGAGTAGAGCAGGTGTCTGGTTCTTGTTTTTGCTCAACCCTTACCTCAACTACTTTTTTTTTTTCTTGTTTCCTCTACTTGCCTTTCTTCTTGTTGTATTTCCTTCTCTTGTACCTTCTCTTCTTGTTTATCCTTTGTATGCTCTTCCTCTATCTGTCCTTCTTCAACTGTCATCGCACTGTCTAAGAATGGGTCATTTACATCATGCGAGGTGTCAAGGGTCATAGGCACACTAGAGACAAAGAAGTCTAGTTACATTCCAAGTTCGCTTACTTCTTCACACACATCAACTGTCTTAGAACTTTCTCCCATTCCTAAGATTGTAGGCTTGGTAACCTTGGGAGGTGATGTCTTCTTAGGCATATCACTCATTAGAATTTGATCTAGTGCCTTTTGAGTGTCCTCTATGACTTTGTCATACTTTCTTGCCATTATTTCCACTAGTCTCACCTTGGTCCTCAACAAAGGTTTCAATTCTTTGATGATTCTCTCCCTTTCTTATATAGAAACAATAGGTAACATGTCTTCTATAGCCTTGTTCCTTATATTTTCATCTTCAGACTGTGCCAACTATTTTCTAATCTCTAGCTTACTATACAATTCCTTAGGGATACTTCCTTCTATCTCTAACAGATTCTTCTTAAAAACCAATAAGTACTCAATTATGGTATCCTCAATTATTGCTTGATTCTGAGGATCATACCTTTCATAAAATCTATTTATGGTCTTCAGATTGCCATCTCTTATCACTCTCTTCTACAACATCTGAATGTCTGGCTTCCATAGATTTTGTGGCTTCTTTTGTGCTTCTTTTTCTTCTACCTCCTTAGTCATTGTTTCTTCTTTCTTCTTTATTTCCACTTCTACCTCTTGTTTCTTAGGGCTGCTTTGCTTAGTAGATCTTGTAGATCTCCTAGGTATGTTCGCAAGTACAATTTCTTGTGTATTCTTCTCATGTATAGAAGACAAATCAATTATGTTTGGTGTAGGACTTACTGTCTTCTTAGCTTGAGAAGGAGTAGGTGCATCAATAGCCATGCTAGAAGATGCTTATGTCATCTTAGTCCTTATGTTCTTCAGCTACTCCCTAGTGATTCCTACCTTCGTAGTAATGTCCTCCATTATTTTGTTAATCTTTCTCTTTCTTGTCCCTTTTTCCTATTCTTCTCTGACTTTTTTCAGACTCTTCCCTATATGTTCCCCATCTTTATTCAATAGTGTCTATTTTTGTTGCTAATATATGCTATACTTGCATAGTTAAAACTTTGGAATTGACTTCATACCCCATAGGGTAACACCATTTCTTTCTAGGCTCAACTACCTCAAAACACACACAATCAATTACAACTATGAAATAGATAGTGTCCTTATATTTCTCCACTATATCTTCAAGTATCCTATATCTTTCCTTCATCTGCCTTTGAAGGATTTGGTCATAGAAAATAGCTCTCCATCTACCCAATTCTTGTCCCATCTTCGGTAGCTCTCAGAAATCTGAATTCCAGTAGGTACATTATCCTTCCATGCTCTAGGGTGCATCCTAGGGAATTTGTGTATAATGTGGATGTACATATGAACCAATAGTGATCCAAACCTGAATGCCTTTGTCTTATCTTTCTTTATAACCTTCACATTTTCCAAAAATTATTGTGCTAGAACTTCACATAGGTTGTACTTCTTATTTTCTTTAACCATTCTATAAGCCATCATAGTGACTCCAGTTGATACAGAGTTAGGTCCACTACTATAAAACAATTTGTAACCCAATATCATTGCTACCAACCTTACATCTTGCTGAAAGATGTCATTAACTGTCATAGCTCTCTTATCCCACTTTGAATGGGTTAGGGTTTCCACTTGTTTTCTGATATTCTTTTCTGTAGCTAGGAGGGCTCCATCATTATTTAAACCTGTTATCTCATGAATCATTTGAGCACATATCTTTACTATTTGTTCTCCAATCCATATAAACTAGTCATGGATTCTACTTAGGATTATCTTGAACCATTTGGTTTCATGGAACTCATTCAGTAGGGTTAACTTGATAATGGATTGATCCTCTAGGTGCTTAAACTCTTCTACCATTGATCCATCTGCTTCTATCATCCCATCTAATTCACTATAGATGTCGTAATGTCCTCTACATGCAACACATTGTAAGGGGTTTGCAAAAATGCTCCTTCCAGATAATCCTCACAAGACTTAAATGGATGTTTCTTGAACTTATACCTAGGTCTATTCACAACAACAAAGATTACTGGTGCATCCATAACTTCTTAGAGAGTATAAAGTCTAAATACCTTTAACACGCTAGAATCCAGAACTTTGCTTCGAGCAATCACGCAATATATCTGCTAGATGACTGAAATGCTTCACAACTCTGCTCTCCTTAGTCGCTGATCAATAAACTGTGCATAAATGATATGCTTCAAGCCTTTTTATCATCCACAAGTTGAGTAAGTGCATTAATCATAGGTAGCTCAACTTCGCATGTTGTCCAGTCAAACAAAATCTCGTGAACATGGAATATGAATTTCCAAGTGCTGTGATCACAACCATACACTCTATAGTGTTTGTACATACTATACCTAAGCTCGCATGAGCTTATTCCACATAATCAGGGGCTAGATATATTCTGTTATCTGCATCCAATGCTCCCCTTAAGGCCATGCAGCCTTCTAGGTCAATGTCTCAATGAAATCATCATGCGAAGACATAGTAACATCTACTATATCTCCCTGAACCAATGCCTCATTGAACTCTTTTATCTTCCACACTTTCTCATCCTCTTCATTTGTAGATTTATTGAAATGATTCTCAAACTCATCCATGTACTTAGTAAAACTTTTACCACTGTCACCAACATTCTTCCTTATTACCATAAGAGGTGGTCCTCTTGGTTCTCTTGGTCCTCTTGGTCCTCTTCTATTGTCCTCTCCATTGTATATGCAAAAATTTTCTATGTGTCCAAGGTTGTTGCATTTGTAACATGTAGGTGGTCTCCTTCTATCCTTATTTACTTGTAGCTTACAATACCTTGCAGTATGCCCAAAGTTATTGCATTTGAGGCATGTGATCTTGGATGCTGACTCTTCTCTGATGTAGTCTTGTTTATATCTAGACTGATCAGGTTTTCTACATTCTGCTTTCTTATGTCCATAATCATAACAGTTATAACTATAACTAGAAAAGGGTTTGAAAGAATTGCTACCTCTGCAATCTCTTTTCATGTGTCCAACTTTTTTCCATCCAAATTAGCATCTACCTCTGAAAGGTCTAGTTTGATCTCTAGGTCTCTCAAGAGTAGGTCTTTCTTTAGCCTTTGCTTCATTTTCTTCTTCATTAGTCTTAGAACATTCTACTTCATTGAATCCAACTCTAGTCATGTCTCCTTTAGGTTTCTATCTTTCTCTTTGTTCATCAATCTTATCATTGCTCATGTGCAACTTCTCAATATGCAATTTGGATTGAGTGAGTTCTCCTTTTATGATCTGATTGTACTTTCCCAATTCCTGACACTTATCCTTATAGTGATCAAGTTCGATCTTCATTTGTCCTATCTGCTCATTTGTTTCTTTTAGTGACTCTTCAACTTTGTATCTTGCATCTTTTTCATGTTGAATCTCTTTAATCATCAAAAGATTGATTTGTTCTTTTTCCTGCTCCAGCTTCTTTACTTGGTCTAATGTGTCATTGTCTGAATCCTCTTTGATCTTGTCCATAAGGTCTTGTTTTTGACTTCTTGAAGTTTCAATCTGTTCCTTTAGTTTCCTAATGAAACCTTCTGCTCTTCTCAATTTGAATTTCAATTCGCCATTCTCAGCCTTTTCTTTATTCGGGTCATCAAGTGCTGCTTCAAAGTTCTCTTGCAAACTTTCCAAATCTATTATGATCTCCCTTAAGCTATTAGGATTTCTCTCCAAGGGCCTATAGCTTTGATACCAATTATTAGGATTAGATAATACTGAGAGGGGGGGTGAATCAGTATTACTGCACTTTAATTTAAACTTCAACCAATTGTAAATGAATCATATTAATGCAGAAATGAAAAGAACATAAACACATAACACATAACTTATGACACCATTATTTGTTTTCGAGGAAACCCTGGCCAAGGAAAAACCTCGGTGGGCATGGTACCCACAACTATGCACTAAAATATAGTATCCATGTTAGGAGATCTAGCCCTATTAGGAGCTGATTATTACATAGTACATTTCCTTGTTAGAGGAATACAAAACCCTGTTAGGGGTATAGAAAAACCATGTTAAAGGTGGTGAGCTTACAACTCTTACAATCAAAATACTATCACATAGTGTTCTTCAAAAATGAACAATACAAGCACTTGTTATTGCTTAGATATTAAAATCTCAAAATGTCTTCTACTAACTTTGCAAGCCATAATACACTAGTAAATTTTAGCTTGATTTTTTATGACGATTAGTCAATTTTTAGATGACAATTGGTCGACCAAACGAACATTACTGTTGTCAAACTTTCTTCATTGATTATTTCACACATAATATGTTTGTCGAAAATGTGATCTTTATAGTTGTCGAATTATCGGCTGATCTGACATCAAAATAATCACTTCAATCTAGAAGAATTACTCGACATATCTTTCATCTATTCAACCAATGTTGGTCGAAATAACAATATAATGTTGGTCAAAATTAAGGTAGTTTGGTCAAAATGGTTGTCAAAATATCGATGACCGATGGTCAGAACATTCATCAAGAGTATAGCATTCTCATCGAAAGGACTTTCTTTGTCGGTCGAAAAAGCGACAACAAATTCAATTTTTTTTTTTTAAAATAAAATATATTATCAAATCTATTAATATATTATAGTGATTGGAATTTGAAATTCAATGGATGTCCTAGCCTACATTATGCTTAGTAGACACCTACAACACCATCCTCCTCCTCTAACGAATATTATTATACTCATAAATTAATATATATAATAATTTCATATTATATTACATTTATCTTAGTAATTTTATAGTACTATACATCATATTTGTGCCAAATCTTCACGAGCTTTGGTGTTTTGCACTTTTACACATTACAAGTATGTTGTATGTATTTTAATCTTAAAAAAAGAGAAAATATTGACTTAAAATATCTATATGTTAAAGTTAAATCTCACATGTTATAAATAAGACTAAAATATAAGGTATTGATGATTCAATGCAACTACATGAATCTAATATAAGGTATTTACTTTTAGCATAAGGTATTTTTACTATATTTGTTTTCCTATTTCATTGATCCATGATTTTTTATTTTTCTTAATTTGAGTTTGGCGTAAGAATTATGAGAAGACTCAAACAAACGTGGTGCATCATTCCCACAAGTTATCTCAGTCATCTTCTATATTGAGCCCTGTTGGACAAGGCACAGGAGGAGTTCAACTTTGATCACCAAGCCATGCTTAGAATACCCTGGGAGGTGAGCATACTTAAGAAAGTTTATGGTTTCTCAATAGAGACAACCCTAAAAAATGATACACTAAACATTAAAGATGAACAAAAACACAATTAAAAATTTAAATTAGCACACATGCACACATGGTGTCATGGAGTAAACAATGTTGATGGGGAAAAAATGTAGAGTTTGCATGAAAAATATTGCTAACAAATCATAATGATAATGGCTTGATTTCTTTCCCACAGCCTTTGGTGGGTGAGAAAAATCATTAGTTCTATGATCAAATAGCCATTTGGTATAAAAAGAACAAGGACAAAACAAAACCCAAAGGAATTCAGAGAGATGCGTTCATCAAGGGATGAAAAAGAAAAGCAGTGAAAAGGCAAAAGAAACATATTGTTCTTTTGTCAATGGTGTGTTTGTCCTGGAGAACCCTATCAAGAAATCCATTTCTACTTCTACAAGAAATTTACAAACTCCTTTATGTAAAATAGAAACCCTGACTGATGCAGACGATGGAGATCTAAGATTTTCTTCTCATCAACTGTATAAAAAATTTCATACGAAGATTATAAAACAACTACTCACAAAAGGTTTACATTGTTACTATCCTTTGTGATGGTTGGATATCTTGTTATTAGTTGAAAGTAAATGCCTGACACACAACATCTACATAGTTAAAATGAGTGTTTGTTATTCTATTAAAGAATCAAATGAATCAATCTACACAACAAAAATAGCATTCCAAGATGGCTGATAAAATTATTTGAAACACAATTAACTAAAGAATGCAGAGAGAGCAGGAGTGCAAGATGGGTTTCTCCAAAACTTGATTAAAGTAAATTATGATGTGCACAATTTCTTGTGAGACCCATATTCAAAGACAATGAACCAAAGGACAACATTTACCTTTGGGGCAGACAAAGCCTCAAGACCAAATGACTTCCAAGTTGGGTTATTCTGGCACATGAAGTAGTAGAGGAATGCAAGAGGAGGAAGGCAATCTTAAAGGAATCCAATGCAACCTTTTTGACATTAATCCCCAAGTAAAAACATGCCAAATTTTTTGATTAATTTGACTAAATTACATTTTGTGGCAAAATTACAAGATAATAACAAAAGTGTTACAACTCAGTTGGAAAAAAATATATATTGGAAGAACATAGTTGCTTTCAGATGTTGGATGGAGTTACAATATCAATATTGTTCATAAAGTTATATTATCACTCAAGTATAGTAAAAATAAGGAAAGATAATCACTAGGCATAAATAAAGTGAATAAGTGTAAACTGAAAATTTACTTGAACAATCCTCAAGAATTTTGGATTTTAAATTAAATAAATTAGAGACAAAGCTTATAGTTGAATATACATGCCATCCTTCATGTTGTTGATCACTTAAGTTCCAAGTGAGCTACTTCTTTGCTAATCAGGGATTGTGAGAAAGAGATTTTATCTCTCGATATTTATTTATAACCTTGGCTGAGGCCCTAGGAAGAGAAATTAAACAATGGATTTGGCTCCAAAATACCAAAGGAATCCAAATTTTTAAGAAGAAAAGAAATCTTAAATCTCTAATTTTTAGATGATACAGTCCTAAAATTTCATCTATTGAAGAATCAAGGTGGCTGAATATTCTTCTCAAGAAGTAGGGATGTATTATTGTAGGCTATAAAATCAATGCATGTGATTGTAAGACTTAGTTTATGATATTTAATTTATCAATATCATAAAATTATAGCGGGAACTTCAAAAGATCATGGATTATCTTAATATTATTTAATTCACAAGATCATTGAAGGGAAAGCCTTTTCTCAAGTCTCCAAACCTATTATGGATAACATTATGACTAAATTACCTATTTCCAAATGGAAAGGATTAACCATGAACAAAGGGACCATCTACGCTTCTAAACACATATTCCATGTTCATCCAATGTTCACTTGGGGTCAAAAGAGCCAAACTAAGGGTTGAAGGTGGAATAAGATGTAACAAGCCCTAGTATGATTGTGCCTAAGATTTAAAGCCTTCAATCAAAGCATAAATGTTGGTCAAGCAATGCATGAACAATGAGTTATGTTGTAGTGCAAATTTTCAAGTAGAACAAGCATTTTCTAGACAAGAACAAAGGATTTTCATCAGTAAATAGCAGTCCATAATGAGTAAGTAGTGAGATTCATTCAAGAAACAACAATAAATAGAAGGTTGCTCATTAAGAATAGCAGATAGATGATAAAGAAGTGTATTCAAAAGTGGAACAACAGGTTTTATCAAAGAAAAGTGGGTATCATGGTTCTAAACATCAAGATTTATAAGAGAAACATCAAGTTTCATGATAAGAGGTGGGGTTTAAAGCTAAACCCACATTCTCTAAATACATTAATGGTTTCCTTTGTTATAAGATCTTCATGCTTTAGATAAGGATTATTTTCTAAGCTCTCATTTTTTAAGACAAAGATTAATTTTCTTGATACGGTAGATTCATTCAATGGGTTTTTCACCAATTCATGGTGTTCATTATTCTAACACTGGACATCATTATCCTTGGGATAATCTCAGTGTTTCAAAGATATGAGATCTTTTCATTGCTATCAAAAAATAGATCTTAACATATGTTTAAGATGAGAGTAGTCATGGTGAAAAAAATAGAGATCAACAAGATCATAATAGTCAAGGATAGCCAAACACTAGGAATAAAGAGCAGACATCCATGACAAGAGTGAGTGACACTCATAAGGTGTTGAAAGTGATGCAACCATTCATGAAAGACATACAATGATCATAGAAATATACAACAATAACAATCAATTTCATGGAGACAAATGTAGTCAAAGACAATAAATACTAGCTCAAGGCAAGCAAGGAGCATCTTAGACCACTGACAACAGAGCTATAAAATATTTTGATAGTCATCCAATAAAAGAAAAATGATAAAAAGCAATGCTACACAAGAGTAGATGGAAAATATTGTGACATGAAAATATCAAGGGCAATGTGCAGCCATAAAATGAAGATTAAAATAATGATTTCAAATATGTTGAAGACAAAAAACATTGATTCATTGTAACAGTGATATCAACATTGTTTTAAGATAGGTATGCACCTCTATGACAATGAGATATCAATAAAAGACAACAATGTTCAATAGAAGTTACTGCTATGACAAGCAAGGTCATTTATATTACAAAGATCTTGAAGATGATAAGAGTAGTTAGGAGCATAGTTATGAAGAGTCATGACAAAAGGAAAACAACTAAGAAATTAAGACAATATCAAGGGCAATGATGAAAACACTGAAAGTATGTGATAGCTATTAGAAAAGATATGAAGTAGATGAAAGAAATTTTTACACAAATGTTTCTAGTATAGGAGTTCTTATGATATATTTTCACTTTTATTAGCTTTCATCATATGAATGAAGTTCTAGGTTGCATTGCTTGTGAAGAAAATATCCCCGATTCTGGTAAACTTACTATTGGTAGTTGGGTAAGAATGACACCTAGCATCAAATGGAGGATGATTGGGTTGATCTACAAGTCCATGGAAAATATTGTCATTCAGAGGGACTTTACATGAAGATTAGGTCCTAGACGATATGTACCATTACAAAAATAAATAAAATAAAGTGACAGTCATGATAACTCAGTCAAAAGGATGTTCAATAGAGTATGAGGTCTTGTGAATATGATAGTGGTAAGAAAGAGATACAAAAGGAAAGAAAGAGATACTCCAAATTTTCCAGATACACAAGGAAACTAAAAATTCATTGGCTAGGACCTAAGATTACAAATGAAATTCCCCACCAAAGCATACAAAATGCAAGATTTACAAGGTGACTTGTTACCTACACACTTTAACGGTAAAAAAATTAAAACTTCATCATTCATAATCAATTAAAAAACTAATAAGAAGGAAACTACCCAAGACAAGGGAGTAGGGAAGTAAAAGAGGTAGGAAGAAACATGAGAATGAGTCATTCAGAGGCAGCTAATAATTTTTCATCTAGATTTTTAGGCTTAAAGGTAAGTGCTTTATAAAAATTACAAATTGGCAACATGCACACACTCTATATATATCTTCCTAGGTTAATAGGTATGTGATAAAACTTAATTTGTATTCATCTTCTTTTTCTATTTAAGATATACCAAAATAATGCAAGATGTTAATTAGACGAAGTTTAGACTTAACTTTAATTTTGACTATCTAAAAGTGAACATAAGCTGAGTATAAGAAGACATTATATATTGTCATCTCACCTAAAAATAATCACCCAAGACTCCAAATACATCACCATTCAGACAATTTTACCTCCCTATATGCAATATTAACATGTGAAGGTGGTGAATGAAAATATTTATGGGGCATCTCTATCCTTAATGAGTGAGATCAACTTGTCACCTGCACATTATAAACCACATTAAATAAAACTTATAAGTAACAGTGTAGCCATAAAATGAAAATTAAAATAATGATTTCAATTTTACCTCCCTATATGCAATATTAACATGTGAAGGTGATGAATGAAAAATATTTATGGGGCATCTCTATCCTTAATGAGTGAGATCAACTTGTCACCTACACATTATACAACACATTAAATAAAACTTATTAGTAACAGTGCATCCATAAAATGAAGATTAAAATAATAATTTCAAATATGTTGAAGACAAAAAACATTGATTCATTGTAACAGTGATATCAACATTGTTTTAAGATAGGTATGCACCTCTATGACAATGAGATATCAATAAAAGACAACAATGTTCAATAGAAGTTACTGCTATGACAAGCAAGGTCATTTATATTACAAAGATCTTGAAGATGATAAGAGTAGTTAGGAGCATAGTTATGAAGAGTCGTGACAAAATGAAAACAACTAAGAAATTAAGACAATATCAAGGGCAATGATGAAAACATTGAAAGTATGTGATAGCTATTAGAAAAGATATGAAGTAGATGAAAGAAATTTTTACACAAATGTTTCTAGTATAGGAGTTCTTATGATATATTTTCACTTTTATTAGCTTTCATCATATGAATGAAGTTCTAGGTTGCATTGCTTGTGAAGAAAATATCCCCGATTCTGGTAAACTTACTATTGGTAGTTGGGTAAGAATGACACCTAGCATCAAATGGAGGATGATTGGGTTGATCTACAAGTCCATGGAAAATATTGTCATTTAGAGGGACTTTACATGAAGATTAGGTCCTAGACGATATGTACCATTACAAAAATAAATAAAATAAAGTGACAGTCATGATAACTCAGTCAAAAGGATGTTCAATAGAGTATGAGGTCTTGTGAATATGATAGTGGTAAGAAAGAGATACAAAAGGAAAGAAAGAGATACTCCAAATTTTCCAGATACACAAGGAAACTAAAAATTCATTGGCTAGGACCTAAGATTACAAATGAAATTCCCCACCAAAGCATACAAAATGCAAGATTTACAAGGTGACTTGTTACCTACACACTTTAACGGTAAAAAAATTAAAACTTCATCATTCATAATCAATTAAAAAACTAATAAGAAGGAAACTACCTAAGACAAGGGAGTAGGGAAGTAAAAGAGGTAGGAAGAAACATGAGAATGAGTCATTCAGAGGCAGCTAATAATTTTTCATCTAGATTTTTAGGCTTAAAGGTAAATGCTTTATAAAAATTATAATTTGACAACATGCACACACACTCTATATATATCTTCCTAGGTCAATAGGTATGTGATCAAACTTAATTGGTATTTGTCTTCTTTTTCTATTTAAGATATACAAAAATAATGCAAGATGTTAATTAGACGAAGTTTAGACTTAACTTTAATTTTGACTATCTAAAAGTGAACATAAGCTGAGTATAAGTAGACATTATATATTGTCATCTCACCTAAAAATAATCACCCAAGACTCCAAATACATCACCATTCAGACAATTTTACCTCCCTATATGCAATATTAATATGTGAAGGTGATGAATGAAAATATTTATGGGGCATCTCTATCCTTAATGAGTGAGATCAACTTGTCACCTGCACATTATACAACACATTAAATAAAACTTATCAGTAACAGTGCAACCATAAAATGAAGATTAAAATAATGATTTCAATTTTACCTTCCTATATGCAATATTAACATGTGAAGGTGGTGAATGAAAATATTTATGGGGCATCTCTATCCTTAATGAGTGAGATCAACTTGTCACCTACACATTATACAACACATTAAATAAAACTTATCAGTAACAGTGCATCCATAGAATGAAGATTAAAATAATGATTTCAAATATGTTGAAGACAAAAAACATTGATTCATTGTAATAGTGATATTAACAATGTTTTAAGATAGGTATGCACCTCTATGACAATGAGATATCAATAAAAGACAACAATGTTCAATAGAATTTACTGCTATGACAAGCAAGGTCATTTATATTACAAAGATCTTGAAGATGATAAGAGTAGTTAGGAGCATAGTTATGAAGAGTCGTGACAAAATGAAAACAACTAAGAAATTAAGACAATATCAAGGGCAATGATGAAAACACTGAAAGTATGTGATAGCTATTAGAAAAGATATGAAGTAGATGAAAGAAATTTTTACACAAATGTTTCTAGTATAGGAGTTCTTATGATATATTTTCACTTTTATTAGCTTTCATCATATGAATGAAGTTCTAGGTTGAATTGCTTGCGAAGAAAATATCCCTGATTCTGGTAAAATTACTATTGGTAGTTGGGTAAGAATGATACCTAGCATCAAATGGAGGATGATTGGGTTGATCTACAAGTCCTTGTAAAATACTCTCATTCAGAGGGATTTTATTTCTTAAAGTGAATGAGAAATAATATGGAATAAGAAGTAGGTATTTTTTACCATTGAATCTACGTCATTGGTTTAGTTTGAGCTTCACTTGGTTTTGAGAATAGTTTAATATTCTCTACTTAACAAGGCCAACCACGTGAAGGTCGAAGCTCATTTGGCCCCTCCCCCCCTAACATCACTCTAAATTCCCCATTAACATCTAATAACATTCATTCATCCATTTTTGAAATATAACATTCAATCATTATAATCACATAACATTCATTAACACATAAAATTCATTAACACACAACATTCATGAATAATTTATTAACACATCATTCATCAACATTTACTAGTACAAAATTACATCCATTAAGACAATGTTCTTTCATTAGCAAAAAATGTTAATTACAATCATTTCTTTTTTGGTTTCTTGCTTGCTTTTCTAAGGTAATGGCTAAGCGGAGCATCGATATCCATTTCATTCCCCTCCTCTACTAATTCTAATCCAAACACATGTCTCCTCCTCATCTGTTTAGGAATAGGAGGCTGCTGCGCCAAAGGGGGGTCCACTGCAATAACAACTACGTCATGAGTTAAATTCACACCATTTTATATTAGTGTTACAAGTATTTCATTAATTAAAATAACTATAAATCAAAAAAGAAATTTAAAAGAACAAAACATAGATTTTCTTTACCTGAATGTGCCACATCATCTACATGGTGATCACTCTGAACATCCTCCACTCGTTCAGCATGACGTTCTGTATGCTCTAAAATATACACAAAAAAGTTACACCAATTTTAATTTAAGATATTAAATTGTATTAATAATTACATAATTAATTTTATATAGAAAATGAACACCTCCATCGACACTACGATGCACATCAGGGCTTTCATCATGCAACGTGGGTTCTGTGTTACGATTACGAGGCTGCATTGCAATGTCGTGTGCATTATTATCAAATAGATTGTTGCTCATGTATTCAATTTCAAATTTTTTTTTTTTTGCATATTTACATGTTCAATCGATTCAGGAGACTCTTGGGTTGGGCCAGTGGAAGCTTGGCGTAGGTGTTCAGCCACGGCTTGATAGCCTTCCTTGAAGGCAAATTTTTTGTGTTCTGTCGTGGCCTCTAAATTAAATTTTGAGCCTTGTATTTTTTGCTTAAAAAAAATTATTTGCATTTTATAAATAATTTTGATCTGGAATTCATTTACTACCACTTACAATTTGTGCTTTAATTTTTGAATATCCACGAGAGCCAAGTTTGTGTTGCCCAATCTTTTTCAGTCTGGCCTTTGTTTCCTTTGATGTGTCCTACAACCTATGAAAAGTTTGAAATATGTTAGATGATATAGATATAAAGATCACTAATTAGTGTATTATTACATTCTACTAGTAGTTAATACTATTGCATACCTTCTTCTCTCATTTTCTAGTGTAATTCCTCTTTGATCATCTCCTTTCTCCTTTGCATCCAAAATGAACTCATTCCAATCCCTCACTAGAATAAAGGGAGGACGCTCATACTTTGGGTTCTGGACGAGACTCCTTCTATATGAGTCCCTCACAGTCTTGAGATGTTTGGCAGCTTTTTCTAAAATTTTCTTCTCCTCAAAAATATTACTACCAAACTCATGTTCTAAATCTTTAATGAGTTGATCTTTTAATTTTTTGTCTTGCAAGTTCCTCCTTTTAAGAAAAAACACAAAATTGTTAGATAGAAAAATTAACTAAATTTGTGTACCTTGAATATAGTAAAAGAAAAGGCCTGAATGAAAGGAAAAATATTGTACCAATTAATGATATGAAATAAAAATAGTGGGATAGGGTTAGTTCACTTATGATGTTCCATCTTGTACGTATGGTGGGCCTGAATATCTTCAATGTGAAGTCATAAAGTGTTTTATAAAAAGAACCGTTTCCTGCAAAAATGTCATGGGATCATCAATTCAAAAATTTTTATGAATAGGTAAATGCATATTACAATATAAATAATAATAATTTTAAAGTACCTAGAAACTTAGGACATTTTAAAGGCATCAATTATTTATCGTCAATCAATAATAACGTCTGCATAACTCTGGTGCTAGAAACACGAGTAGATCCAAGAAATGATGGTGAATTATCACCAATACAGGTACTCTGATCTATATCTGGTGTAGCAGATGGTGCCAGTGTATCTCCTACTCTACAAAATTAATTCACTATGAGATGCACCCAAGATTAAAGTAGAAATTATCAAATCATAATTAACACAAAACCAAATATAGCAAAATAAGGATTTACCAAGCATAGACCGTGAAGGTGTCGATGTTTGCATGTCCCTTGTTGCCAACATTTCACTCGGCAATATTAGATGGACGTCGGTCGGCCTTCTAGGAGGAGTCGTCTGCACTTGATGACTTGAACAATACATTGTTAGCAAAGACATTCTGAAATAATAAAAGTAAGAGTTAACTTAAGAAGTTTTTGAATGTTCCAAAGAAAAAATTCCTTGTAACTTGTTAACTTAAGGATTATTTTACCTGAGGTGGCCAGAGCTCTGCTAGTACCAGCCTCATTGCGATGTCCATGACTAGGTACTTGAGCAAACAAATTTTTTTGTAACAACAACACATACATATTTTAGTTCACGACATAAACGAGTATAAAATATAAACCTTTATTGAAATTTTGTTATAGCTAAAGATTCATTACTACTTACTTCATAATGATGTGCTTGCGCCATCAATTCATATGTCCTCTTCAACATCTCCTTGGTTGGATTTGCATCTTCCAAAATGCTAATAATTTTTGCATTGACTTTTTTTAGTTTTTTCTTCACCATATTTATTATATTAGGGATTTATGGGATATCCACATCTGTATCTACAACTATTGCCTCTGTTGTTGTAGGTGCTTTTCTCCTATCCTAAACATCAATTTGTGACAGGAATATCAGTAAAACTATCATAATAACTCTAAAACCCTAAATAAAATAACATAATAATATAACATTATCAACTATCTAATTTGTACAATTTCAATAAGGTTTACTGTTGCTAAAGAATGGGTGGGATGAGCATCCTCGTGGCCTCTATCATGTAGGGGATCCATGTCATCCTATGACAAAGATTAAATATAAAAACTTCAGTGAACTAAAAGTAATAGACTTAGCAAAAAAAACTTATTAATAAAATGGTATATTGGAGTCATAAACTTGAGGTTAGTTGAAATGGTATATACTACTTACCACCCTCATTATAGTAACTTTGTTTGTATCTATGCGATTTAAATGGTAATCTATTAGCAGTTCTTCCCCTACACTTAATTATTTTATTGCACATACAAAAACATGATTACCCTCACGCACCTCAAATATGCAATTGGGTTGCTTATTAGTTGAGGAAGGTCACGTACTATTTATAAAACCCACAATATTCCCTATTGTGTTTGGTCTCCCATCAATGTATATAGAAAATCTTTTACTTTGATCATTTTCTTTCCATTGTATATAATTTGTTGATAGTGCATACCTACACATACTTTTTTTATATTGAACAATATGCATCCAATCATTATAATTGTAACAAGGTCCAACATACTCCATCAATTCAATAACTTTGTTGTAACATGCCTTTATACCATCCATGAAAAATAGGCCCAAACCATGTAATGAGGATGGAGTTATGCGATATATCCTCTTGTTAACACAAAAATCAGTGTTAATTAGAGGTAGCTCATTGGGTACCCATTCTTTCTCAAGATGTGTGTACCGAAAGGGCACCTTGATGTCACCTTTGGTCTCATCATCATAAAAACATGACCCCCCTTTAGCAAGGAAAATTTGCATGCAGTTATTGAATTTTTTTCTAATCTTTTGACCCCTAGTTGATCTCCCTATTTTAGCCATACTACGTGTCAAACTTTCATCTACCATTCTTGTATTTCCCTCATTCAAGGTAGATAGATCTGACAAGTGCCTATTTGGTGGGTCCTGCAATCCATCAAATGAGATATTGTCATGTCCCACTTCAAATAGAATTTTGATAATAATTAAATAATATATATAGAATAATCAAGTCTTTAATAGAGTCGTGACCCATACGGTTCTTCTTTGTCTATACGTGGGAGATATAAAATGTAAGTTGAAAGTGAAGGAAAGGCACAATAATAGGAATCATATAAAAGGATAAACAAAAAAAATATAACATGTCAAACTTTCTATGTCGATTATTCGACACATTATATGATTATATAATATGTCTATTTATAACATACGTGCTCAGTGATAAACAAGAAGAATATAAGAAAATTATGTTTATTTATTGACTTATACATGTTGATCCATGTCATGTGAAAGATCCTCGTCAAAGGGGTTAAATTTCCTGCATATGTTAATCATTTATCTTAAGTTAGCTAAAAATTACATGATACGTATGCTACAAATAACGTAGAAGACAACATGAACAATATGCAAGATCGTAAACATGAAGAAATTACCTTTACCTTATATATGGAATGCAAGATCGTCAATAGAAGGGGTGATGATGTGTGTAGTCAATTACCTGTTTGTAGAAAGGGTGACAATCAAACAAAATATATACATGTATCAACAATTAATTGAGCATCATAAGCAATACATTGGTAATTGTAAATCACATATGTTGTAACGAAACTAAGGGAGTTTCACTAATGCATATGTGAATCATTTATCTTAAGTTAGCTAAAAATTACATGATACGTATGCTACAAATTATGTAGAAGACAACATGAACAATATGCAAGATCGTAAATATAAACAAATTTCCTTTACCTTATATATGGAATGCAAGATCATCAACAGAAGGGGTGACGATGTATGTAGTCAATTGCCTGTTTGCAGAAAGGGTGACAATCAAACAAAATATATACATGTATCAGCATCAATTAATTGAGCATCATAAGCAATACATTGGTAATTGTAAATCACATATGTTGTAACTAAACTAAGGGAGTTTCACTAATGCATATGTGAATCATTTATCTTAAGTTAGCTAAAAATTACATGATACGTATGCTACAAATTACGTAGAAGACAACATGAACAATATGCAAGATTGTAAACATGAACAAATTACCTTTACCTTATATATGGAATGCAAGATCATCAATATAAGGGGAGACAATGTGTGTAGTCAATTGCCTATTTCCAGAAAGGGTGACAATTAAACAAAATATATACATGTATCAACAAAAATTAATTGAGCATCATAAGCAATACATTGGTAATTATAAATCACATATGTTGTAATCATTAGAATTGAACACAATAAATATGTAATCATTAGAATTGAAATCAATAAATCAATATTAAATATATATATACTAATCAATATAAATATATATAAATAATTAAATCACATACCTTGTACATTTCAATCATGTCATTGATCATCTTCTTCATCCATCTCATAATCATTGTCATCATCATCATCATCATCATCACCATCATCATCATCATCATCATTGTCATTGTCATCATCATCATCATTGTCGTTGTCATCATCATCATCACCACCACCACCACCACTACCATCATCTTCTTCATCATCATCATCTTCAATATCTTCTTCTTCCATCACATTATACTTTATCGGCCTTCCTCTTGGATCATGTCTAACAACAAATGAGCAACCTGATTTATGTGGAACCTCTAAGTAAAACACTTGCTCACATTGGCTTAGAAGAACATAAGGCTCATCTCCAACAGGTTCAAATGACCTTGTATTAATCATTATAAATCCATTATCATGTTGAATAACAGCTCTATCAAGATCATTTTGATTCAGTCGTAGCCTATACCATTTGACTACGAATAGAACTAATTTGAAAGAGTTAAAATAGCACTCAAGTATATCATCCAAGATGCCATAGTATCAATTTTGAGATTGTTGAGGATGTATGTCATTTCTAAATGATATATTAGTGACCTCAAAGACTGCAGTTATCCCATAATCACAAGTTTCCTCCGTGTCATCCATTTTTTTTATATGAAATTTGTGGTCATGATAGTACATAGTTTTGTGGTGCTTGACCTACAATTTTTCAAGCGTGTGAAAATTATTTGCATTGTGAGTGGATATGAAACATATGGTTCATGATCATTAATGAGCAATTACCATTGGTGTAACATTGGAATCTCTATTACGCTGAGATTCTCTAACCAATGAAACAACACCTTCCCATGTTAATGAGCAACCATTTTGTTGATATCATTCAATTCATACCATCATCCAATCAATATTACATTTGCAATATACAAATGTATTGCATCTCACTCTCGACCAACTGTATAAAAAAAATAGACCAATTACAAATAACTTATATTGAAGATTTATAAGAATTAATTAACTACAATAACATCTTATAATTACCTCTCACTTTCGTCAATATACCTTTCCCCATCAAGTACTCCCCTTCAATTTTTTTAATGGAGTTGGGATCCCAAATACGATCTACATGGATCTTTGCTGCAAACTTAGGAAGATATTCACTAATGTACACCATGGTCTAGTATACCATATATCCCTCCACCATAGAACCCTCAAGATGTGCTCTCTGTCGAACCAAGCCTTTGAAAAATTTCAAGTTCCTCTCAACCATCCACATTGACCTAGTTTGTACAAGTCCACATAATTTAATCTCCTCAACTTGATGTATGAGGTAGTGTTCTTGTGCATTGAAAAAAGTTGAAAGTAGACACTTTTGCATTTCACACATAAGATAATGAATTTTTCTCTTCCAATATTTTATATCTTCTTTATTGATTTTTTTTATGACAACCACCTCATGCATTTTCCAAGATCATATATAACTTATTTGACATTGTTGTCGAAGTGGTGTGGAAGAGATAGAGGTAGAATGTACTGCAATATTTGTAAAATGATCTTATTAATATTTTATAAAATAATATGCATGTAGCATCAAACAAATACATGTTACATTCTTTCTAATATGCATGTAGCATCAAACAAATGCATGATTGGGAGTTGCTCATAGTACAAAAACCTACTAAATTGTATAGGATAACTTTTTAGTCCTTTTGGAAGTTGGTCATTAATGCATTGACGACCTTCATGATCACCAATTACATCATCAGTAAACAAAACACAATATCAAAATATAAATTTTAAACAAAAACCATCAAATGGAATGACATTACCTCGACGATTTATTTTATTATATTCCAACATCCATAGGCAAGGTATCATTTTCCATGGATTTGATGTAGTCCCTTCTTTCCCATTGAAAATATGTTTTTTGGTAATTCGGTACTTATGATTTTTGTGGAGAAAGTGTCTATGCTCATCGAACACATGCTTTCCTAAACTTTTTGAATGGCGAGATTTCATCTTTGGACCACAAACTAGACATGCAAATTTTCCCTTTGTCTGAAGACCTACAAGATCATGTATAATTAGATTAAAGATGTTAATTTTGTGTTAGCACTATAACATACCACAAAAATGTGTTAGCCCAGGGGCATCATGTATTTTCCATACAAGCATTGCATGGAATTGAAATTGTCTTTGTCCTATTGGTCTAGAGATGTCATACATAGTGACTCTATTCCATAACACCATCAACTCATAGATAAGGGGCTCAATATATACATTCATATCTTTAACTTGATACTTACCTAGTTGAATGAACAAAAATATTACATAATTATTATGACCATTTTGATCGATTATTTATAATAAATTAATTTAGATGACTATTAAATGAAAAAATACCTGAAACAATCATTGCCAACATTATGTGCTCCCTCTTTATGAAAATCCAAGGAGGAATGTTATTGTTGATAACAAAAATAGGCCACACTGAGTAAACAAATAACATCTCTCCAAACGGATTGACACCATTTGCTACCAATGAAAGCTTGAGATTATGAGGTTATTCTTTAAAGTGTGGCCAAGTTTCCTCTATTTTTTAAAATTTCAAACCATCCGCAGGCATTCGCATAATGTCATCTCAACTTCTATTGCATGCATGGTAATCCATAAATTGTGCCAAGCTATTTCACTTGAATAATCATTGTAGACGTGGAATAATGGGAATATACCGAAGAACTTTACGAGGCACCCTTTTTGTTATTTGATCTTATCGATATCTAATAATATGACAATTAGGGCATTTTGTTGCAAATTCATGTTGTTTATGATATATAATATGATCATTCAGACATTCATGTATTGTTTGATACTCCATTCCAATATCTTTCATAATGATAGATAATTCTCGGTATGAGCGAGGTAGAATGTTTGATGGTGGTAACAAACACTCACCTATCAACCTATGACCAAAAATATAATTTGTTAATATAAAGAATATTAATTGCTAAATGATTCACCCTTTGTTAACTGTAAGGGAATTATGACTTAAAAAGTGAAAGAAGATAGCATACCTTAACATACGTGTCATTGCTACGTTGGATAAACCATTCATAACCTTCAAGTTCACCAACAACAATACAAGGGCAAGAAGAGTTTTTTGGGAGCCTTCATATAGGGGCTTGTATGCCTTCTCAAGTATAGGTACATCAAGGTCATCATCATCATCATCATCATCATCATCACCATCATCATCTTGATCATCGTGATCTTCTTCCATGGGATCATTACCTTCTACTTCTATATTCACACCTCCATGTTCCCTCATTTAGAAATCCACATTCTTCGAATTGTTATGGTCCATAACATGAAACTTAGGGTGGTTGACTTATATCAAAATGATGAACTTAAATTAACCATGACCATGATGTCATGATCAAATCATGTCTTATGTATTTTATAAATTATTAAAATACATACCAATGGATGAAATTTGTTTCCCCTTCAATGTGACCATGTTGTCTATAATGTTCCTCGACTGTTTTGATTAGATATCTTCGAGTCTTTAAGCCCTTACAAATTTTGCAGGGACAATAACATTTTCCATCACCTTTTATTTTAAAGTTAGACCACAATCTAGCAATTATCTCCCTATTTTGTTGTGGGTTGATATTGTTAGACATGGTCTTTTTTGAATGGAATGACTCATTGGTGGAAGAAGGATGATATGTTTGCAACCTGCAAATACAAATCATCAGTGAACATCCATTTTCTCAATTCTAATTTTCTCAACACAAAGGGACATTTATCATAGCCATAGAAACCTAATTATTTTTATATGGAATACACCAAGGAGTACCATCAAAAATATTAACCATTTACAAACATGAAAAGTAAACCTAAATCAAATAGCTCATTTTTTTATCAGCATGTGTAGTCTTTGTGTATATAAAAAATGAATGAAATATCAAGCTGAAATAAAATAGTGAACAAAATAGTATTCCACATAGAGTGAATGAAATATACCATCAAAAGAAGGTGACAAAATCCTGTCACCAAGAACATATGTAGGAAATCAAAAAGGGACAAAAGACAAGAAATAAGAAAAATCATTACAACTATAGAAAAATCATTAAGACTCTAATCACAAAAATAAACACTCTTTGTCAACAATGTTAAAAAACATTAGGACTATAGAAAAATCATTAAGACTATAGAAAATCAAATTCTAGAAATGGATGTTCTGATGCTTTTCCATTATAACAATTGAGCATTCATCATTTGGTATCGTGTATTCGGTTTAAGTATGTTAGGCACAATTTTTTCCATTTAGATTCAACAAACATGCAAATTTGACCAAGCATTACTGGGAACTTGACCCCACAACAAATGGACTTGTGATATGATTTTCACAATAGTACATGTGTTGCGGGGTAAACTCCTAGTAGTGCTTAGGAAAATTTTCATGTTCACAATAGTACATGTACATATAAGATTCGATTAGAGAAGGTATATGCATAGGTGACAAACATGCAGATTTGTCAACCAAGCATTACTGGGAGCTAGACCTTGCAAAAAATGGACTTGTGATGATTTTTCACAATAGTACGTGTTGTAGGGTAAGCTCCCAGTAGTGCTTACAAAAATTTTCATGTTCATCACCTGTGCATATGAAATGGCTCTAATGGCAGATACAATCGTTGAACAACCATTTCATCAACTCTAATTTTCTCAACAAAGAGGGACATTTATCATAGCCATAGAAACATGATTATTTTTAAATGAAATACACTAAGGAGTACCATCAGAAATATTGACCATTTATAATCATGAATAGTAAACCTAAATCAAATAGCTCATCTTTTTATCAGCACGTGTAGTCTCTGTGTATATAAAAATGAATGAAATATCAAGTTGAAATAAAACAGTGAACAAAAATTCAAATTCAAGGCCTAATTTATCAAGAGCAAAAAACAATGCAGAACCCCTTGACAATAAAAAAAAGAAACACGCTTTGTCAACAATGTTCAAAATCCTGTCACCAAGCACAGACATAGGAAATAAAAAAGGGATAGACGACAAAAAATAAGAAAAATCATTAGGACTATAAAAAAATCATTAAGACTATAGAAAATCAAGTTTTATAAATGGACGGTTCTGAGGCTTTGCCATTACAACAATTGAGCATTCATCATTTGGTACTTCTTGGTGTATTCCATTTAAGTATGTCAGGCACAAAGTATTCCATTTACATTTGAAAAACATACAGATTTGACCAAGCATTACTAGGAACTAGACCCAATAACAAATGGACTTGTGATGATTTTCACAATAGTACATGTGTTGCTGGGTCAGCACCCAGTAGTGCTTAGGAAATCTGCATGTTCATCACCTGTTTCTTTGAAAAATTTCCAAATTATGAGAAGTGGTATGAGTGGAGGCCAAAGAAGGGATATTTGTGAAGGCTTCATAGAGCTATGCTACAAGCTTGTTGAACATTCTCATGTTGCAATTCCTCTCATAACTTCTTCTCCGCTATGATTTTTTTATATTTTTTGAATTGCTTTAATATTTTTTTAATATAATAATTGTTTTTTTTAATTTATTTTATTTAATTTTATATTGAAAATCATAATTATTATTTTTAAATGTTATAATTTTTCAAATTTTTTATAGTAAGGTTTATTTTTTAATTTTGTTTAATTTTATATTGAAAATCATAACGAAGTCATAAACAACAAAAAAGTTCATGAGTTTATCAAAATATGTCCAACGTATCTACATGAAATTATAAAAAACTTTCAGTATCTACAATAGCCCTCTATTAACCACATTTATGCATATGGTCCCAACAAAGTAGTGCACAAACTACACAAAGAAGGCATCACAAAAACATGATTTCTGCTTTCGCCATTGAAGCAATCCTGGCAACACTAGCTACCTCTTGAGCCTTGCACAAGTTGCACTCATTTCCTACATCAAGTATAGATGTAGATGGGGTAGATGTAAATGTGGTTTCATCGACCCACCAAAATTATTGACATCCACTATTTCCCTACAATACCAAATGTACATCAATTCTTCATAAAATGATTAGTTGACACATTATTTTTAAACATAAAATATAACTACATATCCAAAACTTTTTCTTATTTAGGCAACCCCATAATTGACGCTCGGGATTACTTGTGGTGCGTGATGTCTTCAACATGCATGGGCCAACACCACATTGACACATAGGCACATTGAACGAAGTCATCGATGCTATTTTGACAAATATTGCATTATCACAAATATTACATAGTCATTATTTTGTTCATTCATACTAATTATAATTGCAATAAAAAGAAACATACTAATGTGGACTTGCACATTTTTTGGCTAAGTTGAAGTCTTTGGTTTAAATCACTACACACTCAAAACAAAATGACAAACAAAAGACAACCATGCAATAAAAAGCAATTACTAAGGAACCAAGGAACTAATTATAATTGCAATAAAAAGTAACATACTAATGTAGACAAAATCTCAAATCAGATTGCAACATGAGAATGTTCAACAAGCCTGCTACTTTTATTTTTACTTTTACAATTCCTCTCATAACTTCTTCTCCACTTCATAACTTTCATAACTATTTGTCAAGGTTTCAACTTGACAACAATCTTTGGTTTATTTTGTTGACAATCAGTTTAGACTGTTTAAAAAAGGTTAAAAAAATAGTTAGTTGGTATTTCAAATTTCATTTGTACGGACTGTGTCTATTTGGAACCAATAAAAAACTGATTTCTGGCAATTTTTTGAATTTTTCTTGATTTGATATCAACCATAAGCTTGGTTATGGTTGCATGATAGGTTTTAAGACATATTAGATCAAGTTTGGACCTATGTAGCTTTATTTTATTGATTTAGAGTTGACTATCATGTAGAAGGTCACAAATTTGTTTTGGTTTCCACCATGGATTTGTAAGATCTATCCCATTTTTGTAAGATCCAAATTTGTAACATGTATTTCTAACATGAATAATGTAGAAACAAGAGGAAGTTTGCAGCGATTAATGTTGGAGAGCCGAATGGATAGTATTGGAGGGTTACATGCATGGTGCATGGTTAATGCAGTAGGAGTTCAATCCATTGGAGTGGGTCTTTTTGTGGTTGAATCCACTTATTTATGGCCTAAGGATGGTGAACCATCCCTTGATTTGAAATTATAGCATTGGGAGGTCATACATTAACCAAGCCCTAGATTATAAGGGTTTTAGAGGAGCAAATTAGGGCTTTTGCATATGGAGAGGTCAAAGGACTAAATTGGTTCTAGAATCAATGGTTTGGGAGCATTTGGTAACTATTGTGAAAGTCTCAATTCCTAGGATGAAGAACTATTAGGGGTTGCTTTGTAAAATGAGTCAAATTAGCCCTCCTAGTTCAGGGACAGTGTTAGATTTGAGAGGATTGGTCCAAAGCACCTATGGTTGATTTTTAGATATGTGGTCAAGCTTCCAAAATGGTATTGGAATATGTGAGTGGTTTTCATATTTTTTTTGGAAAGGTTTGAGAAAATATTTGAAAACCCTCGCTGTTGTACTGGTAAGACTGTGCTAGACTGGGCAATTTGGAGAAGAGGGACATATTGCTTGCAAGGAGTTTAGATGTTTGTGTGAAGATGAATGAAGCATGTTGGGATCCTTAGGAAGTTAGGATCACCTTGTAAATAAGTTCCATGTGTTTTTTTGATGAACCCTATTGGTTGAGGGGTGCACTTGTATGGAGCATGAAGTAGGATTGCCTAGTTTCGGTTTGAGATCCAAGGTGTGGAGTCTAGTGGAGTTAGGGTGATTAAATATTGACCTCTGATAGGTCTATGGAGTGGGATGGGTCTTAGAGTAACCTTAGAATGAAGTTGAAGAATTTTATTTCATGGGAAGAAGGAAAGAAGTTATGAAAACTACAAAGAAAAGATTACTTACCACTAGCCTATCTATTCTACTAGTGGATATCTATTATGTAAAAGTGACCTGTAGAAAAATCTTTGTCACATCCCTAATATTGGAGTACAAAGATTTACTGATATCTTTCTAACTAGGAGTCAAAGATTGAAGGATATCTATTTTTCCACTAGATATCCATTCATCCAAAATGGCCTAAAACAGAAAGATATCCATTCAGCCAAAATGGCCTAAAACATAATCTTGACACCATACCTTAAATTATACCTCCAAAGATGGTCCAAAGTGTTGGAAACTAAAAATTGAAGCAATTATTGTATTGTCATTGATGTCAAACCTTAATTGGTAAGAGTGTTTCTATCTAAGAAAGTACTATATCTATTGAGTGATGAGAAGGATTAGGGCAAGGGTGACAACAATAGAACCTAGAGAAAGGTTGAGTTATTTAGTACTTCAATGAATACTTGATTAAGTGGCACAATGGTAAGATAATGTATTATTTATCTAAGTAAGAAGCAAGACTGAACAAGTAGGCTTAACCTAGTAAAAGTGAAGAAATCTAGTTTAAACTGAGTGATGTTAGTGTCGACCGAGCTAGTATATGCCAAGTGAATTCAGTGTTGACCAAACATCAGTTTATTTCTGAGGGAGACAACATTAGCCAAGGGAAACAGTTTGAAGAGATGACCAAGCTACATAGTGATGACCGAGGAGTTGAACACAGTATTGACCGAGTGTCAGTAATTTACATTTGAGGAAGAATTCAGATTCCTAACTGACATAGTTGAATTCTTGGATTATGTAAATCATGTTGACTTTACTAATTGACTGTATGGAGCATTTAATGCATTGTAAACCATTTTATTGTGATTCCAATAAAGAGATTGAAGATGTTTCTAGAAGGATGTATGAAGAACATAATGTTGGAAGGATTCGATGAATTTGACCTAACCCTAAGATCTATGGAGGAGATTAAGAGACAAAAGATGGATCCACCAATTAAAGAGGTATAAAGAAAACCTAAGTGTGAGGTTGAAAAGGAGATGCTGGAATTATTGATTTTATTGACTGAAAAAGTAGAAAGGCTGAAGGTGAAGGAGTGGATCAAAGTTGTGATTGCTTGAAGGGATTTTTGAGCAGGTCAATGATGAAGATGGAAATGGAACTCAGTCAGTAAGCTAGCATATATGTAAGAATTAGATCTGTTATTTGCAAAGTGAGTTGTATGTTTTCATATCAAACATTGTTGTTACTTTCTAACCATTGTATCAGTTCAAAATATTTTAATCAAGGTTGACTTAACAGTCATTATTTAAATCCTTTAATCAAGGTTGCATTCTAATGGAATGTACTTAAGTCCTTTAACAAGGCACACTCCTAATAGGGTGGTTGAAATCCTTTAACAGGGTCACACCTAGTAGTGTGTTTATAAACTTTTGATAGGGTTGGCTTTTCACATAGCTCACTTCACAAGAGTGAAAATATCAGTTTCATGTTACAAAGTGGTTTTTCCCAAATTGGGTTTCCACTATAAATCCTAGTGTCAATAATTGTGTGAATGTTTTGGTTTGAACATTTTTATGTTTTGCAAGTTAAATATTGTTGGATAGTGGACTGCACTGTTATATGTTTTTGGTATACATTTTGTAATGATCGAGTAGTGTTGGTTATTAGATCTAAGTTGTTAAAGTTTTTAAAAGTTTAATTGATACATCTGGACCTGAGAATAATTGATTCACCCCCCCCCCCCCCCCCTATTGTTCTAAATCATATTAACAATTGGTATCAGAGCTATTGGTGCTTACACAGAACAAGTTTAAAGGTACTTGAAGTAAATGATCAAGATGTATAAAAAGGAGGTACCAAAGTTGAATAAGGAGAACTTCCATGCATGGCAGAGTCTGATAAAATTGCATCTAGCTAGTATTGGTGACTCATCAAAATATTATGTTGAACATGACTATGGTACACCTGCTACACCTTTGACTATCAAGGAGATGAGAGCTAAACAAGAACACAATCAAGCAATGTTGGAGATTGCATCTGCCTTAAGCTATCCTGAATTTGAAGATATTAAAGATTGCACAAATGAAAAGAAAATGTGGGACACGCTTGCAAACATCTATGGTGGTGATATAAATGTACTAAGGGCAAAAGCTAAAAGCCTAAGAGGTAAGTTTGATGAAATGAAAATGCAAGAAGGTGAAAATATTTCTCAATATTATGGTAGGATCAAGGAGGTTGTAAATGCTATTAGAGGAGCTAATGGAACTATTGATGATGAGACTATTATTGGAAAGGTATTAAGAACTTTGTGTCCTATATATGCCATCAAAATTTTAGCAATTCAAGAATCTAGATGTAACCCTGGTAATGCTCAAACACTGGAAAGTCTTGTTGGTAAGCTTACTACTTTTGAGATTTCTAATTATGATAACTTTACTGTTGCTAATGTTGAATCTACATTCAAGTCACAAATGGTTTTGCATAAGTCTATGAAAGAAAATGAAATATTTATAAGTGATATTGAAAGTGGTAGTGACACTTCTGATGAGGAACTAGAGGATCTTGAAGCTCTTATGGCCAGAAGATTGAAAAGAGGAAAAGATGATTATAAAGGTAAACTTCCTATCATATGTTTCTCATGTAACAAAGTTGGCCATATAGTTGCAAGATGTCCTGATAGGGATGACAAGGATGAGGAAAGAGAAAGAAAGTACAAGGATAAGAGAGAAAACAAAGGTTACTGAAGGTACAAGGACTACAAGGATAAAGGTAAGAAATCCTGTTACATTACTGAAGAATAAATTGACACTGATAATGATGATTTTGAAATTGAATTAGTCTATGTTGCTATGAAAGATGAGTCTGATGAAGATGAGAAAACTACACTTGTTTCTTATGTGAGCAAAGGTGATAAATGGATTATTGATAGTAGTTGCTCACACCACATGACTGATGACAAAAGTAAATTTGAAACCCTAGATCATTACAAAGGTAGAAGTGTTAAGTTTGGTAATGATGCACCATGTCCTATAAAGGATAAAAGATTAATTAAGCTGACTGATAAGATCACTTGTGAAAATGCTTATTGGGTTGAAGGTCTTAACTATAATTTGCTAAGTGTTGCACAACTTAATAGCACTAGTTACCGAGTGGAGTTTCATCACATGAAGGCTAAAATATTTGATGCCACTATTGAACTGATTGGAAGTGGAGAATAGACAAGAGGTAATTTGTTCTATCTAGACCTATTTGAAGAGACATGCTTGATTGCACAATTTGATGATATATGGTTATGGCATAAGAGGCTATGCCATGTTAACTTTGACAATCTGGTAAATATTAGTAAAAATAAGAAAGTTAGAGGATTGTCAAGATTGAAGAAACCTGATAATGTGATGTGCAAACAATGTCAGTTGGGTAAAATGACAAATTCTAGTTTCAAGAGCAAGACTTTTACTTCTGAAAATGTTTTAGATTTGGTTCATACTAACCTTTGTGGACTTATGGGTGTACAAAGCTATTGTGGTGCTAAATACTTTATTCTGTTTGTTGATGATTACACTAGGATGATGACTGTAATATTTTTAAAAGAAAAATATGATGCATTTCATTTGTTTAAGTGGTATTTGGCTAAGGATGAAAAGGAGATAGGTAGAAACCTAAAATGTCTGAGATTTGACCGAGGTGGAGAGTTTATATCAAATGAGTTCAATCTACTCTACAATGATAGAGGAATCAAGAGATAGATGTATGTACCTAGAACACCTCCACAAAATGGTATAGTAGAGAGAAGGAATAGATCTATCATGGATTGTGAAAGGACACTAATGATTGAGAAGAATGTTGCACAAAAGTACTGGAAAGAAGATGTAAGTACATCTATTTATACCTTAAACTGAGTACAAATAAAAAAAGGTAAAAATGTTACATCTTATGAACTATGGCACGGTTATGCACCTAATGTAAAATACTTTAGAATTTTTGGGAGCAAATGTTATATACTAAAATATAATAGGAATGGAAAGTTTGATGCTAAAAGTGATGAGGGCAGATTCCTAGGTCATTCCACAAAGAGTAAAGCTTACAAGTGTTTGAACTCTAACACGAACAAAATTGTGGAAAGTGTAAATGTGAAGGTTGACGAATATGCAAAGAAAAATGAACAAGAAAGCAAAAGAGAACCTGAAGATTATAGATCTTTTGTCTATATAGAAGAAGGAGAGGCAAGTAACACACTTGCACCTGATGCAGAGTCTCAGGTAAGAAATGTCAAGCATCAAGGAGATAATGTCGAGCATCAGGAGGATGCTGCTGAGCATCAGGAGGATGTTGTCGAGTGATAGGAGGATGCTTCCGAGCATCAGGAAGAGGTTGTCAAGAAATAAGAGGCTAAATCTGATAATCTTATTGATGAACCTGAAGAGAAAGGAGAAAAGAAAGCTAAACCTACTTTGGCATAGTATGTAAGGAGACATCACAAGCTTGAGAAAATCATTGGAGATAAAGAAACTGGAGTTCTGACCAGAAGCAAGTTAAGAGATCCTACATGTTTATTGTGTGAGTTTGAGCCTAAGACAACAAGGGAAGCATTAGAAAATGAAGACTGGATTCAAGCCATGAAAGAGGAGATCACTGAACCAGTTGTCATATACTATGATAACACAAGTGCTATCAACATATCAAAGAACCTAGTGATGCACACAAAGACCAAACATATTGCCATCAAGTATCATTACTTGAGGGAATTGGTACAAGATAAAGAGGTGAGAATGGAATATGTGAATATAAAGGAACAACTAGCAGACATATTCACAAAAGCCTTACCTAAGGAGGCTCATGAATATCTGAGAGGTAAATTAGGGATTCTTCCCCTAACTAAGGCTGCCTAGACAAGCTAGGAGCACTGCATCAAATGTGTTGCATAGAGTATCTGACAAATTGATGTAGAAAATGTCACACTTTAGGAGCAGCCTAGAGTTGTGAAAAGTACAGCAAAGCTATAATCAGTCATAAGCAAGATGACAGAGGGATAAATATTGTTACTAACCTGACAAGATGACATCTACATTTGAAAAATGCAAGTTCTAGATGTTGCTTTGGCATTATTGTCAAAGAGGGAGAGATTCAAAAATGAAAACACATAAAAGAGGAAATCATTCAGAGAATCAAAGGAAGAGAGACACTGTAAAGATTTAGAGGGAGTAACTATGTGGATGGTCAAGAAAGCTAGGCTAAGAGATTTAGAATTAGAATGAAGCTAAGGATATTACAAATGTTTCTAATGCAAAGACAAGATTTGGATTGGTTGGTGAATCATGTGTTATTCATATGGTGTTGCCATCAATGCCAAAGAGGGAGATTGTTGGAAACTACAAATTGAAGCAATTTTTGTATTGTCATTGATGTCAAACCTTAACTAGTAAGAGTGTTGCTATCTAAGAAAGTACTATATCTATTGAGTGATGAGAAGGGTTAGGGAAAGAGTGATAACAATAGAACCTAGAGAAAGGTTGAGTTTTTTAATACTTCAATGAGTACTTGATTATGTGGCACAATGATAAGATAATGTATTGTTTATCTAAGTAAGAAGAAAGACTAAACAAGTAGGCTTAATCGAGCAAAAGTGAAGAAAACTAGTTTAAGCTGAGTGATGTTAGTGTCGACCGAGCTAGTATATGCCGAGTGAATTCAGTGTTGACCAAACATCAGTTTATTGTCGAGGGAGACAGAATTAGCCAAGGGAAATAGTTTGAAGAGATGACTGAGCTACACAGTAATGACCGAGGAGTTGAACACAGTATTGACTGAGTGTCAGTAATTTACATTTGAGGAAGAATTTAGATTCCTAGCCGACATAGTTGAATTCTTGGATTATGTAAATCATGTTGACTTTATTAATTGACTGTATGGAGCATTTAATGCACTATAAACTATTTTATTGTGATTCCAATAAAGAGATTGAAGATGTTTCTAGAAGTATGTATGAAGAACATAATGTTGGAAGGATTTGATGAATTTGACCTAACCCTAAGATCTACAGAGGAGATTAAGCGGCAAAAGATGGATCTACCTATTGAAGAGGTATAAAGAAAACCTAAGTGTGAGGTTGAAAAGGAGATGTTGGAGTTGTTGATGTTATTGACTGAAAAGGAAGAAAGGCTAAAGGTGAAGGAGTGGATTAGAGTTGTGATTGCTTGAAGGGATTTCTGAGCAGATCAGTGATGGAGATGGAAATGGAACTCAATCAGTAAGCCAACATATATGTAAGAATTGGATCTGTTATTTTCAAAGTGAGTTGTATGTTTTCAGATCAAACACTATTGTTACTTTCTAACCATTGTATTAGTTCAAAATCCTTTAATCAAGGTTGACCTAACAGTCATTATTTAAATCCTTTAATCAAGGTTGCATTCTAATGGAATGTACTTAAGTCCTCTAACAAGGCACACTCCTAACAGGGTGGTTGAAATCCTTTAACATGGTCACACCTAGCAGTGTGTTTGTAAACCTTTGACAGGGTTGGCTTTTCACAAATCTCAATTCAGAAGAGTGAAAATATTAGTAACATGTTACAAAGTGGTTTTTCCCAAATTGGGTTTCCACTATAAATCTTGGTGTCAATACTTGTGTGAATGTTTTGGTTTGAACATTTCTATGTTTTGCAAGTTAAATATTGTCGAATAGTGGACTACACTATTATATGTTTCTAGTATACATTTTGTAATGACCAAGTAGTGTTGGTTATTAGATCTAAGTTGTTAAAGTGTTTAAAAGTTTAATTGATACATCTAGACCTGAGAACAACTGATTCACCTCCTCCCCCCTCTCTGTTGTTCTAAATCATATTAACACATATATGTTGATGATGAAGCACCTTCTCTTTATATTTTGCTAAACTAAATACATTCCCAAAGACCCATTTAGATGACTTGTTTGATAACAATTGTACTGCTAAATAGCTAGTGGTCCAATTGTCTATCAACAATTGTACTGTGACAAAAAATAAAAGTAGAGGCTATGTTTCATATTATTCTTATGTCTCCTCAAACCACTCATGGAACAAGCTTCTCAATTGATGTTGATGATTTAGAGGAGGAGAGGTAATGATGATAAAAAAATATGAGTAATTTGAAATACCAAAAATTGAGAAATAAAATCCCCTTGAGGATACATATGCAATTGAATTTGAGCCATTAGATCGATAATTTGATGATGTGAGACATCTTTCTATCCAAAAATTTATTTTTGATGATAGTTTTGTTAATTCTTCTAAATTCAAAGCATGTAGTTTAGAATACAAGTGCAAACAAATAATAGAAAGAGTGAAGGATATCAGACCTAAGATGCATCCATATATTTTCTAGGAGATTTGGAATAAGGTAAATTAATAATTGAAGAACATGACCCCTAAAAAGAAGAGGAGACTACTACAAGAAGTAGGGGTTATGATTTTACCTAGATGGCGTCTTAGTTCTAATTTTTCCTTTGAAAAATTAAGATAAAATCATAATATACCAGTGAATCTATCAAACAAGATATACGCAAGGTCATGATTTATACTTGCTGATCTTAATTTGTCTATTTGGTCCATTTACCCTCTAGATAAAAGTACTTTGACTATTGAAGACCTGAGCAAGATCTATGGATAAATTTTTGTTCATATACTTGAAGATTATGATCTAATTGACATGACAAAGTTGACTATTCATGCTGCCAAGATTACTAAGGCACATATGTATAAGGTAACAATTTTATATTAGTGGAAATGAGAAATTGAGACAAGAAAATGTTCAATTGAGAGATAATTTATGGCATACTATAGGTTCTTTCCAATGGGCATTGGATTATGTGATTCTAAAACAAAAACTTATTGAATCATCTACTAAAATAACTTATTAATCAAGGGGAAACAATGGTATATCAGTGAAAATGAGAAATTGAGACAATAAAATATTCAATTGAGAGATAAGTTGGGGCCTAATTTAGGTTCTTTCCAACATGCATTAGAGTATAGTGAGTTAGATAAAAACAAATATTGGTTCATCTATTGAAAGAAATTATTAGACGAGGGTGGTAGAGAAGTCTCAAAAGAAAGAGGAACAATTGATTGCAGGATTGAAGAATGCCAAATATAGTATTTCTTTTGGGTTGGTGAATAAAATGTTTGAAAAAATGATTGTACATGCTAATAAATTTAGGGTAGTATATGTGAGAACATATAATGCTTTGAAAGAACACAATAGGCTATGAGGGAGATTAAAGTCTAGGAAGGAGGAAATGAAATTAAAGGATTCCACTTCTGAATATTGTAATACCCCAAAAATGGGCTATAAGTTCATTAATCTCCTACATCGACAATTCGAATGAAATCGACATCAAAGTCCTAATCTAAGGCACATCTAAACATCATCGAATCATAATTGATTATCTTAAATTCTGCATCGGGGAATATTCCTAGTAATATTCCTAATCATCTTAATTATCTTTAATTTAATGATTATTTGGCAATAAATCACATTTATCCTAAGTTTGATTAATTGAATATTTTCATATTTAATTAATTAGATTTAATATTTGCCACTTAATTGTTTAATTAAATTTAATTCTATCTATTATTAATTGTATTATTTAATTTTGACAATAGATCAAAATTCCTATCTTTAATTGATTAAATTCTTATTTAATTAATTAAAACATGTTGTCATTATTTAATAATATAATTTTTAATAAAAGTTTGGTAAAATAGTTAATTAACCCATAAATTAATTGTTTTATTTCAAAAATCAGTTGAGTTGAGGATAAATCACTTTATTTATTTATTTAATTCTTAATTATTATGCATATTCAAAAGAAACAGTTAAACTCCAAATTAGAAAATCAATGCAAGTTATTGACTTTTTGGAACTCAACATCCTTTTGGAGTTCAAAAAGCTGATCTAAACTCTAATTTGAGTTAAAAAGCTATTTTTGCATGTTTTTGCATGATTTTGAGAATTAACTATCTTTCATGATCAGATAACTCAAAAATCAAGATGAGTTAATTTGAGTGATTTATGGCTTTTCCCATGCACCTCCAAAGCCCTAGATTTCTATAAATTAAAGGCTTCAGCTCTTCACAAATCATCTCATATTTTGCACAATCACGCTGGAGAATTGGAATTGAAGAATCAAAGCTCTTGCGAATCGACATCTTTGTGAGATCAATCTTATTTTTGCATTCATATTTCATATCATTGTTAGATTAGCATAGCATATTAGTTTTCATATAGATTAATTTCATATCAGTTTTTCATTCATTCTTATTGCATAGAAAATTCAAAAAAATATAGATTAATTGCATTCAATTTCATATCCATCTTTTGCATTCAAATCCTTCATTTAGGTGTCGTCTAGGTCACTGATCTTGATAATAATCTGAGAACATTAATCTCGCACCTATTAGAAGGCAGTAAATCGCTTGGTTAGATAGCTTTCAATTTTGCACGATTTTGATTATAGCTAACCTCTAATGTTTTACTGAGTGTTGTGTCTACAGATCAGGTACAATTTTCACACACACCATTTCTGGTGCCCACCGTGGGGCAACCCACCTTTGCATGTTGGTTTTGATTTTTTTGGGAGCTAAAACCCCAAAGTTTCAAAGATTTAATTTTATATCCCAAAAGGCTTGGAATTTTGGTTTGAAATTTTTTTTGCAAGTTGGTGACATGTCAGGGAAGCTACAGTAAAAAATTTAGAATTTTTGAGATGTTTTAAATTTTTAATAATTTTTTCTTGAAATTTTGGAAAAAATTAATATCTGACGCAAATCAGCATATTTTTCAGAAATTTCTATATTTTCGAAAAGCTCTTTAAATTTTATAGGGGATCCATTCTTTGTGTTTTAAATTTGGACATGATATCATAGCTCAAATAGTCAATTTACAAAAACTAGTCTATTTTGATAAAATGGGTCTCTAGGGCACAAATGAAGAGATTTTTCTAAAATTTTTGCATTTTTGGAAAGCTCTCTATTGTTTAGTAGAGGTCTCTATTCTGAATTTCTATTTTTGTGGCCAAAATCATATCAAAAAAATTAGATCTTGTTGACTAGGTCAAATGCAGCAAAAAAAAATAAAGTTTTGTGATGGGTATGCACTTCTTTTTTTTTACATGGTTCAATGAATGATATGAGTTGTCATTTGGGTTAATTGCTGATTATTATTACTGATAATAATTTATTTTTAGAGCTAACCCTATGGTTTTCATAAGTTGAATATATTTTGCATATCTTGTTTGCTTGTTGGAGAGTTCGTCACTTGCTTGCATGGAAAAGCTCAACAAAAATTGCTAAAAATCAAGTAAAATCCACTAAGCGCATTGTGAGGATCCCAGGTATTCTCCTTCATCTAATAATATTTTGATTTGGGACTTAAAATAAATCTCTTATGTGTCAAGCTTGTGTGCATCTTTTCATGCTTTTGATTTATTTCTACACACTTGCATAATTGATACTAGGTTGTGAACCCTTAAGGATTCATTAAGTAGTCTTAGAATACTTGTGATTGATCTTGATTGCTATCTTGGGTTATTGGACTCGCTAATCTGCCGGCCCCTCATTTTTGCCCCGTGGTTGCAATCTCAGCGCCATAAAGGGGAGGGGTCAACAGGACAGAAGCGTTAAGTGTTCCACTTGGCAACCCTTTTGTGCTTTTATGAACTCACTTGTTTTCTAAGTTGGGGACTTGTTTTCAGCTTGTGTGAGGTGTTAAGTGTTCCACCTTGTGGACTCATCTCATATTCACTTTAAACGTTAAGTGTTCCTCTTTCTACTTTTTGGATGCTTTTGGTAGATTTGCTTTCGCAACATACATCTGTGCTCACATAGTAATTAGGCCCTATGAACACTATTCGTGATTCTTGAGAGATTGGATTCCTAGCGAAATCCTTCCTTGATGATGGAATCCTTGTAGGTAGGGAGGATACTTAGTGTGTTTCACATTCATCTTGGTTAGTGCGTCTTCTCTTATTGATCGACACATTCTCTCTTCGGAGAGGTTGATAGATCACGTAGGGTTGATATCACGAGCTTTGGTGAATCAAAATTGGTTAGTGTGTCTTCTCTTATTGATTGATACATTCTCTCCCCAGAGAGGTTGATAGATCACGTGGAGTTGATATCACAGACCTTGGTGAAACAAAACTTTGTCTTAGCGTGTCGGATTAATCTGCTTGCTTTGTTTGGGTTAAAAGTGAAGAGGTGTCAAAACCTTGAATCTGGAGCCAAGTCCCCTTGTGGTATACTATTGTGAGTCATCTTTAGAGAGGGTTAACCATAGCGGAAAATCCCTTCATAGGGCAAACTGTGTTGATGAAACCTCAAGCGGTCATAGCCATTTTCACCGTGGTAGTGACAGCCGCTATATAAATGTCCTTGTGGAAGAAATCTCCACAGGTATGGTTCATTGTTGGTTTGTCAGATCTCCCTAGCAGCTCTTAAAGATTAAGTTCTTAGACTGTGTCAAAACCCTGGTGCGCCGGGATTGGAGTTCACCCCTTTGAATCATAAAAGTTGCAGAGTCAAACCATTACTAAAAACCCTAGAGAGGCCAATTTTTCATTCTCAGGTATATGTGTGTTGTTGCAAAACTTTTCAGAACATACACAATTAGTACTCTCAGGGATTAGCACAATTTGGTCACTTGATTGTTCATGCGCAAGGTTGCTTTTGCCCTTGTTCATTATTTTTAGACATGCTTGGAATCACTTGCTTGCTATTCTGCATGCTTATTTATCTACTCAGCTATTAAAAATGATCAAATCTAGTATAACCTTCAAAATCTGGATAGTACAATTTGCAAACAATCCAAAATTGAAGACCTTAAATTTTGCAAAAATTGACGTAAAATCTTTCTAGAGTCAAAAGTCATTTCAGGAAGTCAAAAGTCGTACGAGTTTTGTCAAGTGTCATTTTAGTATTACCCAACTATTGTATGAGTTTAGCAACTATCATTTCATAGACTACCCAGTGTCGTACGAGTCTGCAGAGTGTCATTTGGAAAAATTTGAGAGAGTTGTCAGAAATTGTCAAATTGCAAGATATCCAATGTTTCCAGCCTAGTTCAAGAATCTGTCAAAAATATCATTGTGTCAGGAATAGAGCAATAGCTATTGAGAATCAGTACACATGTCTCAAAGAATTAGTACACAAGAGGAAGAAGCTCTAATCACCGCTATGATGAAGTAGCTGCAAGCTATGCAAGTCCAACTTGACAAACTTGAGAAAGAGAAGGAATCTAAAAAGTTCTCCATGGAATCTTTATACCCTTTTCCATTTGATAAAGACTTGTACATGTCACCATGCCCCCGAAAAAAAATTGAGCAATATGATACCTCTTCCACGGAGAGTGACACATCTAGCTTTGAAGACTATGATGACTATGACAACAGACAATGTAATGATACCTATGACACCTCTGTTCCTAAGAGTCCTCCTCATCGTCCATTCCTGCTTACTACAAATGGGCCATCACATTGGATAGATCATGAGGGTGATCCATATGATTCTGATTATGAAAGAGACTTTGATGATTTCTATGCACAATACCTAGATGATCCATCTATTTCACTTGAGGAAGAGAAAGTTTACCATGCTGATTATAAACATGCATACTATAAGGATCTCTCCTCTAAGAACTCTCAGGCTGAAAATAAAGATTACACTCTCAAGCAAGATCATGTTAATGTTGGACCTTTGTCTTGTGATGGTTCCCTTCCATCCCCTACTTCCTCCAATACCCATACATTTCCTAAAGCTTCCGAGTCTTTCAAATCTTTCACAGAACCTTCATCTGACACAAGCCCTGATACTTTTCATATGGTTCCCTATAGTTATCCCCCAGGGCTACCTCTTAAAGAAACTCAAGCTAACCTTCACTTGGATGCAAAGACTTTCAATAATGATAAATCTAAAGAGCCTAAGCCTTCATATGCTATAATCCCTACTTCAGCTAGTCCTCCACCATCTCTTCCAAAGTCATCCATACAATCTCAACATGCTTCCTTGTCCTTAGAAGTGGCTCCATGTCAAGAGGACTCTAAAAATGATAAAGAAAAGAACATAAAGAAAGATCAAGATCAAGAACCCTCCATGTCATCCACTCCTTTTCCCGATGTCTCTTATCTGCTTCATGGTTCTTTTGATCCTATACACCCTTTTTCATGCATTCCACCATGTCTTAAGTCTTCTCTTAAGCAAGATCAGACTACTACTTACACTAATGAGCTTATTGACAATCAAAATGACCTTACTACGCTTGCACTTTCCAAAGATGATACTTCCATTAAGGTTGGTAAAAATGGTGTTCCTTCCAATGTTAAGCCTATTGAAAAACAAGAGAAAAATTATGCGCTTATGCTATCCGAAGATCCTTGTCAAGATCAAAGTCTTTCATCTTCTTGTTCTACCACTCCATGTTCACTTCCACTTTCTACTCTTCCTAAGTCTTCGCAAGCTTTGAACAATCCTATCAAAGAAGGTGCTCATGTTCAAGATGTCCATGATTTTATTGAAGATCCTAATGCTCACTCTAAAGATGCTGATATCCTTGGTTGTCATATAGATGCTGATGAACTTATTGATTATCTTTTTGCATCTTCCACTTCCATCCTTGGACCTCTTCCACCACTACAAAGATCTTCACGCCTTCCTTCCATCTTGGGTCCTTATGTCCCTTCACTTTCCCCTCCTAACTCTCCTAATTTGCCATCCATCTTGGGTCCTTACATACCTCCATCTCCCATCTTTCCTCAAGATCAACATAGATACATACCCTTGAATCCTTTTCATCCACCCACCCATCTAAACCAGTCGTATCCTCCCTCTTCCACAAATCCCAAGTCTTTTGGAAGTAACTTGAATGTTCAATACAAGAAAAAGAAGCAATACAAGAATCCATCAAAAAAAGAAGATCACCATGTCTCCTATAATCGACATGGAGGCATAAAGTCAAAAGAGATATCTAAGAAAAAAATTACAAGACAAGTATGGGTTCCAAAATCCATCATTGAAGATATTATCTCTAAATCATCAAAAGGAAATAAAAAGCATACAACTATATGGATTCCAAAGTCTCTCTTGAAAGAGTCTGGTGTTGAACAAAAAGTGAAATTGACATTCAAGCTTCCAAAGGCTTCCAAAGGCTTCCAAAAATATTCTTCCATTTCATGCGCCCAAACCTCAACCTCTGCTATCCATTCGCCATATTCCTTCATGTATTCCTTCATTCACCTTTCCTCCACCTTCTCACCACCCTTCAAGGTATGTGTTGATGTTGAGCTTGCCTTCCTTTCCATCTACCCTTTCACAATCTTTCCATGCATTATCCTTCTACCTTCTATCATTTTTCCTCATTTGCCTATTCCTCCTATCTTCCATCCTCACTCGCTTTACATAAAACCCTATCCTCCATTTTCCTCCTCCATATTCCTTTCCCTATCAGCATCTTTGAGCATATCATTTTGAATCCTTGGCATATCATGGTTTATCCTTTCAAGGAGCACTATCTAAAAAGCTGCCTTCTTCCAAAAATTCAAAAATAAAATAAAATTAAAAATGTGCCTTGGTGAAAACCTGGAAATAGGCGCCTTGGTAGCAAAAGTAAAGAGAAAAAAAAATTTATCCTAAGGTGAAAACCACTCCCTTGTGGCACCTTGGATAAGTACCATGATGAAAACTTGGCAATCAGGCATCATGCGTAATTCTTCTACATATTTCATCCATTTCATCTTCTCTCTTTGATCTTGACAATGTTGATCTATACACGAACATTTGGCTATTTTGTGAGTTGTTTGATGATGATCTTGCTTTCAATCCCTTCCTATTTAGCCTTCATATTTATTTTCCTTCATTCATTTTCACCTGTCGCTATCCTTTTCCCCTTTGGTCTTGATCTAAGAAAGAAAGAGTAAAACACGGTGCTATGAAGCCTCTTGACATGTCTACTCCTTTGGATTGCATCCTTTCCTGCTCTTGCATTATGATTTTGTGCTTATCCTATGCTAGCCTTTCATTGCTTGTCCAGATGCGCTTTACATGACAATTTTTCCCTAGCTTGGGTATTCTTGAGGAGTTTCCCCTTGAGAATTTCTTCCCTTCATTTTCCTTCATTCTCTTATCTTCCATCTCTTCCACCAGCTTGCTAATTCCTCTTGTTCTCCACCTTGCTAGACATTGGGACTGCACGATATGATCTTGCTTGGGAGTTTGTAAATGGAAAAAGATGCTATCAAATATACCCAGCATCAAAATTAGTATCAGAATCAATATCAGAACAAGTATCAGAACCAGTGATAGAACAAGTATCAGAACACCTACTGGGGCTACACCTTTCGCTTTAGTTTATGGGTCTAAAGTGGTACTGCCTATTGAGGTTGAAATCCCATCACTCAGAATCAAAATGCATGGACTTGTCACTGATGAAGACTACAAAGTGTCTAGGTTACAAGAACTTGAATTACTAGATGAACGCAGGCAAGCAGCGTATGATCATCTCAGAGTGTATCAGAAAAGAATGTCTAGAGGCTACAACAAGAAAGTCAAACATAGAGAATTTCAGGTTGGCAATCTAGTGTTGAGAGAAAATCCTAAAAATCAATCACATCAAGAACGCAAGGGGAAGTTTGAACCCAATTGGTTGGGTCCCTTTGTTATCACTGCTACTTTTGGCTCTGGTGCTTATCAACTCTCAACGACTAAAGGAGAATAGCTCTGAGAACCAATCAACATTCTCCATCTGAAGAAATTTTATGCCTAAGGCATTCAGTGCTTGGTAAAATGTCCTAAATTTTTTTTTAAAATTAGAAAAAGTCCTGAAAAAATGAACATCTTGGTGAAAACCTAGCAATAGGTGCCTTGATGATTCACAAAAAAAATCAAAAAATATCAAAAATGAAAAAAAATTGAAAAAATGAAAAAAATACAAAAAAAAAAAATGAAAAAGAAGAAAAAGTGCCTTGGTGAAAACCTAGAAACAGGCACCTTGGTAGCAAAAATAGAATCTCTACCAAGATGGTGAAAACCTGGCAAACAGGCGCCACTTGTTCCAAAATGCTCCATCTATCAGCACAATCTTGGTCTTTCCCAACTTTCAGTCTTGCTTTAGTTGTACATATCTCCCAGTTTGTTTCAACATTTCCAGTTTTCAATAAGTCAGTTTGTACACCAATCAGCTTGCGCATCTGTATCCTATCAATGTTCAAACTTGTGGGCAATCAATGCCATATCCTATGGTCTCCAATGTATCTTAGACATGTCATATCCACTCAGAGTCCTTTGAAGCTTCATTTGAGTCAGTCAAGTCTGTCTTGTCTCCAGAAAGGATTTTGCATCTACAACAATCAAATATCAAAACTCAACTGAAAACAATCTGTGCTTCATGTTTTTATCTCCTTGTATGCTTACTGATTCGCATTGAGATTTTTGCATATTGTGTCCCTTCGAGCTCTTCGATGATGTCCTTTATAGGATTTAGAGAGTGATGACTAGGGGCATAATCTTTTCTTTGTCTTCTGCTTGTATGTGAAAATCTAACATCTTTGGAACTTCTGGATTGAAATGGTGTCTGACTGTAAGAGCCTCTATCTCGAATTGGATGGCCATGCGTACCTCGACCATTGATACCCAAAAAATTCAAGGAAGTTTGATCTAACTATTATCTTTTTGAGTAAGTTCTTTCTCCTACTGTGGAACGCAATCTTGCCTAAGGATGTGAATGATAAAGGGTCACTACGGGTAATTCACATTGGATTTAGAATGATCTCTTGACTGTTTGATGTGTTTGTAATGCAAGGTGTATTCAGGTCATCACGACGTTCATGTTTTGATACTTGTACAAATTGCTATATCAAAAGGGACATGATATTCAAGTCATCCTAGCATTTGTGCCTTGGTGCTTATATCTAATCCAACATTCTGAAAACAAAATCAATATTCATATGTCCATGGTTGCCTAGCCAGGGGATGTTGTATTGGTTCTTGAGTGTTACAAATCAATATTCATATGTCTATGGTTTCGTAGCTAGTGGGCATTGTATTGATTTATCTAGTTACCTAAAAGTTCAATGATGATAACAAATTGACATATGATCAGTGACTAGGTCCTCGATCTTAGGTTGCATTTCATTTTGCATGTCTCATTTCATTTTGCATGTTGCATGATCTCACAATGATTAAATGAACTCCAATGCTTAAACGATTCTTCAAATCGCATCTTCCAGTCTAACAAGAGCTAAATCTCACACGAAGGTTCCTCCAATGAAATAGCAAGTAGAATCCTTTTTCGGGATCAAAATTCAAATCTGAGATCATTTATCTTATTCACTGCTTGCATAATCAACCTTCAATCATCACAGAAATCCAGTATTCAACTCAACTGATTATATTTCATCAAACTATCAAAATTTCAACTTGGTCAACTATGGTCAACTCATGGTCAAACCTAGTCAAATTCAGTCTCCAGGACCTCCAAATGATGCAGAATGCATTCTCGGATGTATATAACCACTTTTCCAATCAATTCACATGCTTCTAAACTCTCAACGTTGACTTTTCTTGTTAGATTTCAATTTTAATCCCAAAGGGGCCATGGTATTGCATATCATTCAAAGTCTGTAATCAAATTTGAAATCATATCTTTATGGCAATCATATCTCCCTCAATAATCAAGATAACAATCACGTCTAGTCGCTAATTCATCAAAAGTACTCATCGCTCGGGGCAAATCTATCATCACTTGGGGCATATTAGATTCATCAAGATCCATATCAATTTGGTATTCTCCTAATTTTGTAAACTATATCAGTTTTTGCAACCATCAGATCATAGTGTTCTTTCCTTGGTTCTTCGACAACTGAAGGGTTTGGATGTGATACTTGCTAGTTCTGCTAAGACAATCGAGTCTAGAACGGGTCACTCACTTCTTATCAATCCTAAGGTTCAGAATCAGGCATTTTGACACTTTTTCGCAATCATAGGTTCATTTGCTGCTACAATGAACATTATCTTTGGTCATTCAAGACCTATTATCTCCATCTTAATTCAATATCAATCAACTCCTATCTCAATATCTTTCAATTGGTTTCTATCTTGAGATCGGTTTATCTTTTGAATCAGTTTCATATCTTTACCAAACACAGACTATCTTTGAACCACTGCGCTTCGCACAGTAATTCAAAGAGGGGCAAAATGTAATACCCCAAAAATGGGCTATAAGTTCATTAATCTCCTACATCGACAATTCGAATGAAATCGACGTCAAAGTCCTAATCTAAGGCACATCTAAACATCATCGAATCATAATTGATTATCTTAAATTCTGCATTAGGGAATATTCCTAGTAATATTCCTAATCATCTTAATTATCTTTAATTTAATGATTATTTGGCAATAAATCACATTTATCCTAAGTTTGATTAATTGAATATTTTCATATTTAATTAATTAGATTTAATATTTGCCACTTAATTGTTTAATTAAATTTAATTCTATCTATTATTAATTGTATTATTTAATTTTGACAATAGATCAAAATTCCTAGCTTTAATTGATTAAATTCTTATTTAATTAATTAAAACATGTTGTCATTATTTAATAATATAATTTTTAATAAAAGTTTGGTAAAATAGTTAATTAACCCATAAATTAATTGTTTTATTTCAAAAATCAGTTGAGTTGAGGATAAATCACTTTATTTATTTATTTAATTCTTAATTATTATGCATATTCAAAAGAAACAGTTAAACTCCAAATCAGAAAAGCAATGCAAGTTATTGACTTTTTGGAACTCAACATCCTTTTGGAGTTCAAAAAGCTGATCTAAACTCTAATTTGAGTTAAAAAGCTATTTTTGCATGTTTTTGCATGATTTTGAGAATTAACTATCTTTCATGATCAGATAACTCAAAAATCAAGATGAGTTAATTTGAGTGATTTATGGCTTTTCCCATGCACCTCCAAAGCCCTAGATTTCTATAAATTAAAGGCTTCAGCTCTTCACAAATCATCTCATATTTTGCACAATCACGCTGGAGAATTGGAATTGAAGAATCAAAGCTCTTGCGAATCGACATCTTTGTGAGATCAATCTTATTTTTGCATTCATATTCCATATCATTGTTAGATTAGCATAGCATATCAGTTTTCATATAGATTAATTTCATATCAGTTTTTCATTCATTCTTATTGCATAGAAAATTCAAAAAAATATAGATTAATTGCATTCAATTTCATATCCATCTTTTGCATTCAAATCCTTCATTTAGGTGTCGTCTAGGTCACTGATCTCGATAATAATCTGAGAACATTAATCTCGCACCTATTAGAAGGCAGTAAATCACTTGGTTAGATAGCTTTCAATTTTGCACGATTTCGATTATAGCTAACCTCTAATGTTTTACTGAGTGTTGTGTCTACAGATCAGGTACAATTTTCACACACACCAAATATGCTCTAAATTTTATTCATGAATGGATTGATAAGCATTAAAAGTATTAGATAAATTTTGTTGAAGAGATCAACAAGTGTGATTATATTCAAGATATCTCCCCCCCTCCTCCTTTCTTCAATGAATAAGGTAATTAAAGGAATGGTCTTAAGAAAGTCTACTTTCAAGATTTCATATTATTCATGAGTTCATTTTTTTGTTTAATATTGGCATAAGAAGATTTACTTATATATATTTTTTCTAAAAGTTAAGGATTTAGAATACCCATTTTACTAATGGGTATCCATTCTATCAATACCCCAAATAGGCACAAAATTCAATCATATATAACATTCACACAAAATAATGAAATGAAATTCAAACCTTATTGCATCATTCGACATATTTTCCCCAATTCCCTACAGTATAATTTAAGGTATGGTGTCAAGATTCTATTTTAGGTCATTTTGGCTGAATGGATATCTAGTGGAAAAATAGATATCCTTCAATCTTTGACTCCTAGTAAAGTCTTTAAATAGTTGAAACAAATATTTATATGAATAATAGTCTACAACAATGACTAAGGACAATACAAGAAAGCATTTCAAATTTGGTCTTATTACACCCAAAATTCATAGGGTAACCAAAACACAAACTTGGTCTTATCACACCCAAAATTCAAAACCATCCTCTTAGACAAGGTATTCACTAGTTAATTCTGACCACTATTTTAATCTTTCTCACCAAGTTTCCCAAATGACCAATAGGGACAGTCATGTAGTCTTGGTTCTAATACTTGGGCAGTAACTCTCCCAAATGGATCAGTTATGAATCTCCTCCATTCTCCCAATCTAACTATAGGAACATTTAGAGGAACTTGAAACATGTCCAAACCTCCAATCTTATCCTCTAACTCGAAGCCCATCAAAAGTTATGGGATCTACAACTTCTGGTTATCCCACTCTACCAGTCACATAGAGATGCCCAGCTAGGTTTTTAGTCCTATCTCCTTGGAATCAGCACCATTTAGTCAGAAACCAACTGCAAAAGAAAATAGACCCTCATATCTCTCATTTAAACCTAGAATTAGTATTTTCCCATGGTAGAATCAAGATATATGATTCAACAAAGTTGACAACCCTAGTTTATGTGTAAAAACAACCTATTATTGACTGTCACCCGATTTCTCTTCAATTTCTCAACCAAATAATCTCAAATTTGTTGCAACAGGAAGCTAAGACATCTAAAAAACTTCCTATGAAGTTATTTTTGCCATACTAATCTGCACAGGTTTAGGAGAAATCAAACACCAGTAAAAAAATGTTAAAACTAAAAGAGCTCAAATTGAACATTTAGGGCACTGATGGCGATGCCCATAAAATTGATAATCTAGACTTCCTCTAAGTCTTCCAATGCCATTATCTATTGAATGTTCAAAGATACAGTCAAACAACCACACTTACATTAATAAACATTGTTTTCCTAATGGTTTTAATAAGAATTTGTAAGGTTAGGGTTAAGAGATGAAACCAGTGAAGAGATGAAACACATGTTGATGATTGAATTATGGTGTTGCCAGATGCCCTCCTTCACCTCTCCTTTGAGCGTGAAGTAATTGCAAAATGAAATAAAATGAAACTATTATATTTCTTTTTAAGTTATATTCACGTGTTGGTCGAAATTACAACCACCTATCATGGTCGTAATACCAACCAACATGGGAGTAGATTAAAAAAAATCAAAATTTTCCTTATTAACCGACCAAGGAAAATCATTTTAATGCTTGGTTGGAAATGTTGGTCAAAAATGTGGGTCAAATGTACTAGTGATATATCACATATTACTTTCGCTGACCAAAACAATACCACAGTATATTGTTATCTTGATTCTATAATGTCATTTTCATGATTGTGACTCTAGTACCGAAGCTCTCTACATGCGATCACTCTAGCATGAGTGTTGCCATAAATGACAACCCTTAAGTGATCCCTAGTTCTCCCAAAACATCACTTGCCAACATTTCATGTTACGGTCCCCATCATGCAACCATGTCTCTCTAGACTTTTGCTTCCAAAAAAATTCCTCTTTGGCCAAAACCTCCACATATTCCTTGCTCAAAGATTTCTCAAGAGAAAAATCAGCTTCCCCCATTCCATGAAAAATAACTATCATTTAACAACCTAAAAGATTCCTCTAACCTTAACTTTTGATTAAAAATATTCTGAAAATGCTCCTTGTTCCAAACCTTTAGATTTTCCTTTAGAAATTGCAATTTTTTAAAGAAGATAAAGGCCTTATTACCTTCAAAACCATAAGAGGACATCCACCTTTTAAGCACTAAATCCCTAAATCCATCTGCTCGTAACCACATAGCTTAAAACTTAAAGGGACATCTAACTGGTGAAGATTCCTCTTGAATATTTAGGCTTATTGGGTAGTGGTCTGAGTCATGAATTGGTAAAATCTCAGCCTCACATGTCCTTTGAAATTCAGCCCAGTCTCCTGCCACAAGAAAATGATTTAATTTTTTTGCAATGTGCACAAAACCTGCCCTCCTATTAGTCCATGTATATTCACCCTTTTTAAAAGGGATATCAACTAACCCATTATCCATCACAAAGCTATTGAAATCTTGTTGATTTTGATTCATCCATCCTCTACCCCCATCTTTTCTCTAGGACTTAGGATAGCATTGAAGTCTCCTCCTAAAACACAAACTTTTGTGTTCATTATATTCAACAAAACTGACACTGTCACCCATAACTCCTTTTTTTTAACCTGGACGTTGTTGGGCCATATATGTTTATTAAATTAAAGCTAACCCTCAACTACTTTGAAGAAGCTCTCAACCATTGCCAATTGGCTTCCTGATGAATCAGAACCACATCCACTGAATTCTCTTTCCACAAAAAGCCCAAATCACTTGAAGCACCTTGAGCCTCCATCCAAACACTTTTCCATCTGTTGAAGCTTCTTTCCATACTTAAAAAAATCCTCCTTTTTTATTTGTGTTTCCTGTAACAATACACAATTAGACCTCACTTGATCAAAACATCTCTTGATCAAGAGAATCTTGTTAGGGGCATTGTAGCCCCTGAGATTCCACGAAAGGAACCTTATTGCTCTTGGGAAGAGACATAGCCTCTTCCCGATCTTAGCTTTCTTTGACCTGTTGGCTACCTTCTTGTAATAACAAAGTTTGATTTGACTTCTGACCCTTTCTCTTTTTTTCACCCACATTAACCTTGGTTACCTTTGCCTCTAATTGTGTTAGTGTTCTTTTCCCGCATGTTACCACCTTGTCCTCCAGTCCTAAGAAATCCTCCTCTGGATCATCCTTTGTTTCATATTTTGAATCCGAAACCCCATTTAACCCACTAGAATCTCAGACTGATTCAAAAAAGTTCTCCAAATTTCTAATAGGATAAATTTGAATGTCCTCTACTCCTGACATATCAGATACACCATAAAGATGTTCCAGACTCACCTCCACCCTAATACCCTGCTCCAAATCAATCTCTCCTTCCTTGATTAGCTTGCCCAATCTTTCTTACCACTAGGAGTCCTTGAACACTTCAGACAATCTATTTTGTAATTTTTCAATAGGGTTAGCATCCTCAACATTTACCTTTCATTTTGCAACCTGTTCCATCTCGTCCTTCACTCCCTACTGTAAAGAACTAAGTTTTTCTCCCCAAGCAATGATACTTGAAATAACACCAAATTAGAATTAAATCTTCCATTAGTCTCTCCATCCAAACTGTCCCTCTATTGACACTCCATCTTCTTTTTATGAAAATCACCCATATCCCCTTCTAGATCTAGTAAATCCCTTACACAATCATTCTCTTTCCAAGCTATTATTATCTCTGTGGTCCAGATCCATTAACATACATTCCCACTCTGCAGCCTTAGCTAAGCACTCTTTACAACTCTCTTCCTGATGTCTAAAAAGAACTTCTAAAAGGTTAAAGACTCTTTGTAATAATTTGTCTTCCTAAGAGGCTTTCCCTTTCCCTCCAACCTCACATCCACCTATTTCATGATCTTCACTTAAACATTCAGTGCAGAACATTAAATCATCTTCAATCGAGAGTGCTTGTTTCCACACCCCAATGACCCCATCATTTGAAGTTAGCTCAATCATATCAAGCATGGTGTGGCATGATTTCCATTTGACACAAACCCTAGGGAACATTTGGAAGGTAACCAAATCCATAGTTTCCATGGCTCTGATATATTTTCCCCATTTGTCGCCAATCATCTTATAAGATTCTTCTTTCCAATATTCCTGTGGTAAGTTCCTCGGTCCTATCCAAATTGGATATTCCATAATAACTTCCATAGATGCGTCAAAATTTGTTTCCCATTTTTTAAAATAAAAACCTTTCCCTACCAGAACGTATGGCCCACTATTTAGAATAAAATTGTTACCATGTTCACAAGCCACCGTGACCATGTAAAATCAATTTCTTGGAGTTTTTAGACTTTCTACTATCCCCCATTATTTATCACACCAATCCTTAATTTTCCTAATTGTAGGCCATTCCCCTCCCCATTTAAAAAAAGGCATGGCTTTTTAAAAAAATTATCGATTCTATCCATTCCTTACCTTGCATTAGTAGTGAGTCCACCTTGTTGTGTATCTGAGTAGGTGGAGATTTCAAAAGCTTCTCCTACTCCAACACCATCTTTGGCTTCCAAAAGTTTCTTGATATTGAACCAAATTCCATAGGTCCTCCTAGATTGGTAGAAACATATATGTCCATCGGATGCTTACTCACAGGTTCATTCTGGTAGCTCCCATACCCATGTGCCTCTTTTTCTAATCTCCCCCTAATTTGAGGATGTTTTGCACATGAGATTCCATTCCAGCTAAACCTAAAACCCTCTTATTGTCTCCTATTATAAGGCCAATTAGGTCTTCTCCGAGTATCATAACAGAAGTTTTGATGCTAACCGAAACCTCCATTTCCTTTGCTATGAGGTTCGGCTCTACCTTGCTCCTTCTGAAACCCTAAACCTCTCAAGTCCGCCACTTTCCCCCCTGATCTTGGATCACATTTTTTTTTACAAATTTATTGTTATTACTACTTGTTATTACTTCTTACTCTAGGGTTCTATTACAAAATTAAGTCAGCATAGTGTGACCTTAGTTTTGTAATTATTCAATGAATAAATGTATTGCTCACTATAGCTACATACTTTTAAATTATAAGGTGTTTTTAATGCATGCATGCTTTGTAGTCTCATTTTTCATAGTGGTGACTTAGTTTTGTAATATTCTTAATGAATACATTACAAAACTAACTCAACATAGTGCACAATTAATTTTCTAATGCATTCAATGAATAAATGTATTTGTCACTATAGTTAAGTTATTTTTAATGCATGGAATCTTCAAGAGTCTCAAATTTCACAGCCATTCATTGTTTAATTTTATAATGTACTCAATGAATACATTACAAAAATAACATGAATTTAATAATGTACTCAATGAATACATTAATATACTCAAAGAATCTCATAATGTGGTGTCTTAGTTTTTTAATGTATTCAACATAGTGCAACATAGTTCTTAGTTTTGTAATGTATTCAATGAATGATTAAATTGGTCACTATACTTACATGCCTTTTATTTATAGGTTGTTTTTAATGCATGGAAGTATCGTCACCTCTGGTTTCACAGTGTTGACTTAGTTTTGTAAGGTTTTCAATAAATACATTACAAAACTATCTCTGAGCATATTGTTGACCTAGTTTTGTAATGTATTCATTGAATACATTGCAAAACTAACTCACCATACTGCTAACTTAGTTTTGTAATGTATTCAATGAATAAATTATAATTCATTTTTTATGTGAACTCACTCACTAGGTAGCTAAGGGGCTGAAATGGTAGTTTTAATTGAATCACAATGTCCCTTGCGTTAATCAAAATCTCATCTACAAAGGACTAGACTTAACCTCTTCTTACTCCATACCTAATCACCTTAACATGTCACAGCTCACCAACTGCCAAGTAACCACCAATGGTTAAGCCAATTCTACCCACAGGGAGCCCTAACATGAAGTGGCAAGTATCTCATGATTTTTTATCATTCAATAAGTGTTTGTAATGATTTTTCTATGATGATAGTAATCGTTTCACCTTGAAATCATTGCATGTTATGTGATAGAAAGAAATAATTAGAGGAAATGGCAAAGAAATAGTGTACATTGTCAATTTAATCATTATTGGGTGTTGTGGTTTGAATGAATCTTGATAATTTCTTTATTTTTTCATTTTAAATATTGGGGTTTTTTATGGGTTTATCATTATTTTGAACATATTGTTTATCTGGGTTTATCATTATTTTGCATATATTGGTTTTATCTAGGTTTTAAATATGGGGTTTTTCTGGAAACTTCATCTCCCTTGAACACTTCATGTCGACCTCATTTCTCTGCATGCAAGGAGCTTTTTGGTCCACCACTCATTATATTAATCTTACATTACCTGTGTGCATTCTTAATTTGTCATTGATTTTTTGACACCCTGATTATACGCATTTGCTAATCTTGCATTGACTGCATGCACTCTTCAGTTTTACACTTTCAACTCAATCGACAAGCCTAATGTAACTATATGCATTATTAAGTCATCATTGAACTGTTTGTCACACTCGTTACATGGGGGAGGGGGAGCTTACATTATCTATATGCATTGTTAAGTTGACATTGATTATATCCATTTGTCTTATGCATTCTTAAGTAGATAATTTAATCATTAAACTAGTTTATTGTATCCATTCAATTGTTTCTCATTCAGATTCTACTCCTTTGCCAAGCTTGCATTTATTATATCCATTCTTTAGTTGACATTGATTGTATGTATTTGCCTTATATTCATATGCTACTTTCCATTCTTCAGCTAATATTGTCTGTATGCATTTGAAGTTTACATTGACTGAATATCGTGTTAATTTTTACTCCCATGTGTCCTATGCTCATGAATGTATGTACATAGTCTCAAACAAAGACACTTCAGGTTAAGTTATAAGTATGATAGGAAAAAAATGACAAGGACACCAAAGAGTGCTTGTTCAACTATAAGAAAAACTCATGGAGTGCATTTCACTAATACAGAGGTTAATGCAGACCATGTTTCCATTGATGCTCCTACTAGTGGTCCACAACAAGTCTTTGTTGATGCTCCTATAGTCAATGTAGTAGATGTGAATGCAAAAGAAGGCAATGGAGGAGAAGTTTCCTCAACTAATGTTGCCCATCCAACCCCGATTAGATAGTGGATAATTAAGGACATGGATGCAATAATTACCAGTGTTGAGAAATGCTAGATATCAGTAAGGGGTGCATCCAAGAAGGGGAAGATACCTGCTTCCAGTTTAAGAGCTTAGCTTATGGTTGCTACTGTCACTAAGAGGAAGGGGAGGAGGAAGATGTTTTCAAGTGGTACAAGGACATGGAGGATATGGGAAATGGTCTACAAGTCAGTTAGTTGCAACGAGTTGTTGCCTAGATAACTGCAAAAAGAATTTAACCCTTTTACAGATGAAATGTCAAGAAGATCATGGTGGCAAGGTTTTAGACTCCACCACAAGGACTTAAGTATTAGAACAACAAAAGGTGTGGACATAGATAGGGCTATAATGGTTTGTCCTACCATTATATCAATTTGTTATGATAACCTGGAAATTGTGTACAATGTTAACCACTACAAGTCTAGTAGAATATGGAACTATGATGAAACTGGAGTGCAAGATGGACGAAACTGTGGTATGCAAGTGATTGTGCGTATGGGAGCCAAAAATGTCCCATAACTAATCTCAAAAAGCAAGGAATGGATCACTATTCTTGCATGTGTAAGTGCTACTAGTATGAGCATACCTAATTTTTACTTGTTCAAAGCAAAGAGACACATTAAAAAGTACATTGTCAATTATGATCTTGGGGCATGCATGTCAATACAAGAACATGCATAGATGACAAAGGAGTTGTTTTTTGAATTGGTTGGACCACTTTGCAATCCCTAGCAGTGTCTCTCCCTCAAATAAGGCACTTCTTGTATTTGACGGTCATGGCAGCCATGTGGCATGGCATACAATTGACAAAGCAAGACAACTAGGTATAGATCTACTCACACTTCCCAAACATACCATCCATATGTGTCAATCATTGGATGTAAGTGTTTTCTCACCATTTAAGAATACTTTAAACAACATAGAAACTTGTGGTTGTCCAGGAACCCCTAGATTGACATTGGACATGAAGAGTTGGAAATACTGGCCATCATAGCATTCAAAATGGCACTGACCTCGGGCAATACAATGAGTGGATTCTATAGGACATGTATTTGGTCTTTCAACTGGGAAGTCTTAGTGGAAGATATGAGGCCAAGTGAGGCTTTTATTATTGATGATGATGTCTGAATGGGATCAGTTCAGCCTCAGCCTGAACATGTAGTTCCAAGATCAATAGGATCAGCAAGTGTGCACAAATATTGTTGATGGTGCAAATGTACTTGAAGGTGAGGGGGAGACAATCGCAGTGGAAGCATTTATGCAATTTAGAGGATACAATGATGATTTAGTTAACGGTTTTGTGAGAAATTACAATGAAACCTATCAAGGGGAAACAACCATGAGCAACAAGCAAATGAGGAGCAACCAACAAACCATGATGGTTTGGGCATTAATGTTGGATTGACCTTGCCAACACAAGCTTCTCAACTAGATTGGTTGCAAGAGGTTGCCACAAACATTGGTCAATCAATTAACTATGCAGAGGAGGACGTTTCCCTATCAATTCCCTCTCTATCACATGTTGACCTAGTTGACATTATCCACTACTTTGCAAATGTAGATAATTGGGATCAATTAAATAGTCAGTTGTGTGATGATACCCATCTCCCAAGTGACTAGGATAGTGATGCTGAATTTGTGACATGCATGCATGTTGACACTGAACAACTCATTGGTTCAGCCAATAGATTCCTAGTATTACTCGTCCAAAGGATGCAACATTTTGCACATAGAGCACGTCATAGAGTTCTTCATCTAAGTAAGAATTCACAAATACTAACATCTGATGACTACATTAATCAACTTCAAGAACAAGAACAAATTAAGAAGCAGTTGGAGGAGAATGCAATACGCAAGGAGTAGATGAGGGAGAGAAAAGCTGAAAGAGAGGCCAACGGGGTAGTAGAAGAAATTTTGAGGGCAGAGATATGTTGTGGAGAAAGAAAAATGAGCTGAAGAGAAGGCACATAAAAAGGAACAGATGAGGAGAGAAAGAGAAGAGAACCCAAATGCTCGTAAACAATGTAGAGGTAATAAGGGAAATACACCTTTCATAAATAGAACCATTACACTAAGTGCACCTCTGGAAGATACAGTAATTTCAACTGCCCTTGAGATAGTGAGCACACCCAACACACCTCTTCCCTCCCAGCACCCAACACTTCTTGGCATGTTCAATATTTTAACCCCGCATTAGTGAACCTTAATGTGCAATGAGTGCAACCCCCTGAACCCTCCTAACAGATGGAAACCAATGTTAACCACAACAACACAATACTAGTTCAGCTAGTTAATTTGATTACGTGCACTCCTACTCAATTCACATCTCCTAGCAGTGGAGGAGAGAGTAGTGGAATTGGCTGCCAAAGTCCTATTCCATTCCCCGGTTTTATGGACAACTAGTAATAATTTTTCTAGATGCAAAGTTTTGATGGATGTGGCTTACTTAGTTTTGTAATGTATTCAGATATGTTTTACTTTTATGTCATAAAAGGTGATGAACAAGGTTGAAATCAAATGTTGAAGGCTATGGCAAAGGATTTTAGGGCTATGATCTAATTTTTTGGAAATGTTTGATATGAAAAGAAACAATTACCATACGATGTATGATTTTTTGTAAATTTTTTATATTAAAACAAACAATTACCAATTGATACAAGTATACAAATAGATTTTTTGATTTGTAGTTATTATTCTATTTGTTGGATGGTTTACTGTATGCAATACTTAAAAGCATGGAAGCTTCATAGTCTCATATTTCACATGTCTGACATAATTTTGTAAGGCATTCCAAGAATACATTAGAAAACTAACTCAACATTGAATATATTTTCAATCACTACTCAACTTGTTTACTATATGTAATCAATGTCAACTTAACAATGCATATAGTCAATGCCAATTTAAACTATTTTCAATTATGAAAATTATCTACTTGCATTATAGTCATGGTTTTCTTTATGTTCATGGTTTATTGTATGTATTACTTAGATGCATACTTAACTCATGGTTTATTGTATGTATGGTTTATTGTATGTATTACTTTGAAGAGAACTTGTTTGTTGCTCATGGTTAAATTAATACATTACGAAACTAAACTCAACAAAAAGCACTTGTTATAATTAGAATCTAATTTCTACTTGTTTTCTATTTGTAGTTGTTATTGTATTTGTTGGATAGTTTTTTTTCAATTACTAAAGTCAAAGACATACAGTCAATGTCAACTTAACAATGCATATAGTGTAATGTAATGTACATGAGTATTTTTAATCAATCACAACTTAAGAATGCATATAGTCATTATTTAAAGAGAAAGGCATGCAATCAATTACAACTAAAAAAATGCATATAGTCATGTGTCCCTATGGTCATAAACTCAATAACAAATTAAGAATGCATGCAGTAAATATGAGTATTACATGTAGTGAAGCATGACAATCTCGAATAAATCTACAAGGATACAACACCTAGAAATACATGTTGTCAGTATTAAAAAAATGTGAAATTGAATAAGTAATTGGATTGATTACGAAATATTTTTCATAATTCTACCAAGTATTTCATTAAGTAGTGTATTGTAATTAATTGAACTGAATTATCCATGTGTTTGTGTTGACAAGACAAGGGATCACACAACATGATTAGGGAAAAGGTGCTTTATGACGGACACCAAATTGGATATGGATGATACAACTCTAATCTACATTATCGTCAATTGGTCAACTATGATCAACAATGCATGTACACTTCAGAGATGAAATTACAAAACTTGGTCAAGAACATGTCATGTTATTGACACATTGGCAAACAAGTGATGAAGAAGTTAAAACTTATTTGGTCAACAAGTATGGAAGAAATTTTCTACCTCTACTCGAAGTTGTTATCTCTCAAGAATTGACTGTAACTATATAAGGAACCACTACTATTCGTAATTAAGACAAATGGTTGAACAATCATGCAGCAACAATTCAATGTTTTTTGGGGGGACCATTTCCACTTCAACATTATGAATTGTCAAATGATTATAGTTTTTATTCATTTTTGTTTAAAGTTATAATTCTGTCCACTCAAACTAATGTAATAAATCAATGGTTTGTGAGACAATTTAGTCAATGCAAACCAGATCAATTTTCTGATCTTGAATTGTTGCATTCTTGGATAAGGAAATGTCAAGTAGTATAGATCTTTTCAAAGTTTCAAGCATCTAAAGGATGCCACCTTTCACCTGACTCACCTCCTCAGCCAATGTTACATGTTGGAAAAACTCTCTGTTGGAAAGAAGAGATACCTCAACCATCACCTGATGCTCTATTTGGTGCTCTATTGTATGATTTACATATTGAAGAATGAGACAACATAGCCGATATAGAGCAAGGAGAATACGATCCCGAATGTGAATCTCCCTAAAGGTTTTGAACCTATATATTCATGTTATGATTGAAAATGATGATGAATCAAGGATTGTAATTGAAGATGATTGTATCCTCATATATTTGTTCAAGACTATCATTTCATTATTTGAATATTTAATTTTTTTTTCAAATAACACTTAAAAATATCACAATAGAGAACACTCCACCAACAGTAAATTGACTTACAATAACTAACACTTGCAATTGACTTATTAAAGATTTAGTACTATTAAAAAATAATTGCAATTAACACTAGAAAAAAAAAAAGAACAGTCCATCAAGACTAAATTGACTTACATCAATGAACACTTGCTCAAGATTTAGTACTATTTAGCTTAAATGTGTTTGAAACATGAAAATCCAAAACTAAAGAGCAATGCATCAAAATAAAAACTTAAAAAACACAAAATAAAAAACACTTAGTTGGATCATGGCCTTAGTAAATTCAAAAAGACTTTACTTGTATGTTGAACATTGTTGTCTTTTATTTTCAATGTTGTCATCTGTTACAAGGTAACCTACCAGAGATACATTGATGAAAGCATGAAATAAAGTAAGTCACATGTATATTATGACATTAAACAAAATTATATAACATTGTAAGATCATGATTTCCCAAATGAAAATGGAGTGTTGAAAAACACAATTAAATAATAGTTATATGTTAGTGTTGAGAAACACAATTACATGGACCTTAAATCATCCACAACCCATGCTCAAGTCTCCACAGCCTTGCATACCTACAAAATATTGTAATTGGTGGAAGTAACAATCTCAGATAAATTTATCATTCAAATAGTGCATGCATGATATTCTTACACATTCATATTTCACTTTCACATTTGATATTCTCACACATACATATCTATGCATACATACATATGTACATATCTATACAAACATATGTATACATACTTACGTGCACATTCATATGTATGCATACATACTTACATACATATCTATGCACACTTATATAGATATGTATGCATACATATCCCTACATACATAAGTACAATTTTTTATTGACTATATGCATTCTCAAGTTTAAATTGACTATATGCATTCCCAAGTTGAAATTGACTGTATGCATTATCAATTCGTCATTGATTGTATGTCTTTATCTTCATACATGGAGTATATGAATTTGTCTTTAAACATTTAAACTATGTATAGGTCTAAAATTAACTGAGTACAAAAACATTACATCTATAAAAGCAATATAGTTTACCATAATTAAAAGCAATTGAGTTCATCTTCATACATGTCTTTATCACAAACCATGTTTATCGTAAAATCAGTTGACTACAAAAGCATTACATGATCAAACCAAAACATATAGCAATGATGTTCATCTCAAATCCGACAACATACATAGATCACACTTAAATTGATAGGTTTACTAAATATGACCCCTTATAAATCCCACTAAACATATGCCATATGTACAATTTACTTTCTCCTACATACTTTACATTTGCAATTTGCATGTGTAAGACACAAGTTAAATTAAATTATATTCATTAATTATTAAATTATGAATTTTTTTCTCAATTATGGATTTGATGTTGTGAGTAATTAATTTAATTTGCAAGTTATTAAGGTTAGGGATCTTACATATCCATAAATCAAGCAATCATAAGATAATTGACTAACAGTTTCATCTAATTTATTGAATTGTCGATGCAAGCAAAAAGTCCAAATGTGACAAAAACATATTGACAAATTACTATACGCTCTATTTTTCATTATAGTTTGAATTTATGATTGAAGAAATAATCTCCACTTACAAAAATGAACTTGTTCCCCAAACTTAATCTATGTCAATGGAAATGAATTGCATATACTTAAATACCTAAATAATTTATTCACCTCACTATTTGGACTAATCTAATGAGTAGGTGATATTGAGAAATACCTTAATGAGTTTGTTAAGTGATATATCCTTCTTTTATCAAATCCATAAATCTAGACTATTAGTTTTGACACAATGATCAAAGACATAATTGGATAGCATTTCTTACTCTGATACTAATAAGATAATTGTTGATGCAAAGCAGATGGTGCCAATACAAAAGAGAATTGGGCTCACCATTGAACATAAAACATCATCTATGACATTGTAATAATTGAAATTTGGACCTATCTAGATGATTACTAATCTCTTTAAAAAAAAAAAAAAAAACCATTGATACTTAAAATTTAAAGAAATAATCTTTGGAAGTACACTCTCATTAAAGTGGAATTAATAGGCCCAAATTTTGGACACTTTTTAAATTTGTAATAAAGACATTTCACAAAATTTTCTAACATATAATGAGTTTACCAAGTATGAAACCACACAGTTTCTGGTTTAAACTTTATATGACATAAAATATTTTACATATGTTTTATTAATATTGAAATAAAAATAATATATTGACATAATTTCACAAATAAACTCTCTGACCTACTACAAACATAAACTAACCCTAAGTTGTCCATCTATCTACAATTGCTACCTCTACATGGTCTCTCATTACAAAATGCACAGAAAAGCATCGAGCTACCCTTATACATCCTCTCATAACAACTTACACTAATCAAGAATACAAGAAATATACAAATATATGATAATAGTTTATTTACAAAATTGAAAAAAAATCTCCAAAAAAGGAATTGCATCAATTCTTCTTATGTGTTTTGAGGGGGTCGTTCACTTGGCGAGAATCACAAATTCTTCCTTCCTCACTTCATCACCTCTACCCCAACCTTCTTCTGTTCTAATTCTTGCTTGTGCAAACAATCCTTTAATAGCTCCCGGTCAATTTGTGCCTCTTCATGATGCTTCTTTTTGTTACTAGAAGTGCTTTCCATAATGAAAGGTTGTAATGGTGGTTCAATCCCTCCCACCTAAATCTAATTACTACTTTGTGCAAGACAACCCTTGCTTGGATTTGCCATGGCAAGAAGAGACTTCATTATGAAAAACCACTCTTCCCTCACACACTTTTGCATTGTCCATAGAACCTCATCTTTGTTCACCAATTCTAGACCCCACACCACGAACAAAAATACTATGTCAATGTTCAAACAATAACAATGCTCAAACCTCATAAAATCCTCTTGGAGTATAATATCTATATTTTCCTGAAGATGGGTTTGTCAATTTCGAAAAGCCCCTTCAATCTCTTCTCTGAAGTTCTACCAAGGAAAGACAATTATTTTTGGGTAATGGGAGAAAAATTCACCTCCATTCTCCACTCTACACCACTGCCCTTTCCTTCTACACTCCACTCTTCTTGAAGCTTCTCTGAGCAATAAAAATACAAGGCTAGCTCAGTATTAATAATTCCTACATTTGATTTCGACATGATTTCCAACTATTAATTCAACATTACATTTTTGCAAATGACGATGCATGAGGCATCTAAATACTCAACTTGCAAATCTCAAAACTCCTCTACTAACTCATCAAACTAGCCATCTTTTAACGAGGTTGCATATTTTGACAAGGTGTCCACCATAATGTTAATGTTGCCACCTCTAAATGTGCGGCACACCCTAAAATATTTGAAAGAAATTAAGCAATTTCTAATAACATTAAATTATATTTAAATTTCCACGCACTAGTCTCTCCTTTTATAATTGCATTGATAATAAATAAAGAATCTCCCTCCAAATGGATCTTTGAAATGGATTATTTTTCGCCAATATAATGAGAAGTAAATCAACTTGCATTTATGCCTCATTTTTCCTCCCTTCCAACAACTTTTTGGCTCCCATCACCACAAATTTTATGGTCTAATCTCACACTATGTATCTTGCCCTTGACTGACCCAAATTGTCCTTTGACACTCCATCAAAGTTTACTTTAATACAATCTCTTTCTGGCCTAATACATTCAACATCTCTACTTTCCTCCATTTCCATATTTATCCAAAAGAGGCCCATTAATAGGCCAAAATTTAACGAGAAGCCACTTGGATTGATTCAATCAATCCACTTGACTAAAATGTACATCGGTCTATTGATTTGTGGAGTTGTAGTACTCATTAGCTCTAATATTGCAATCTCTATTCTCTCATACATTCACTCCAAAGGTTTGGACTTCTCATGAAAAATACAACGGTTTATGCTCTTTCTGAATTTCCCAAATCATAGTAGATAGGCTTACATGCCAAATTCTTAAAAAAGTTGAAACATTTCAATTCTATACCAACTTTTAAACAATTATTTCACACAAAAATAATACAAAACATATACAATCATATACATAGGCAACTTAAATACATGCCAAAAGTATACCTTTGATATTCATAAATGTAAATTGATGTCCCTCCATCCAGAATATTGATATCAGATATTTCATCACTAGATCTCACCACCTCGAGTGTGTGATCCAACTTGGGGACACTTCTAGTTAGATGATAGGATATTATGCATTAGAAACCCATCACAATAACAGGATGTCTCATATGGAAAATTTTATATAATTGAGATTTTATAAGCTGGGAAGTTGAGCAAAATGAAAACCACTTAATAGGCTCACTAAAGATACAACAAAACATGTTTTCAGGTACACAAATTATTTTGCTTCACATACACTCCAAGAGGGTATTGGATGTTCCAGGAATGCATGTATTTGGTTAAAATTAGGCTTGCGACAGAAACTAGGTTTTGGTGTAATTATCTTCATTCATTCAACTTCTCCAATGGATTGTGATTCTTTTAAAAGCAATAGTAATGATAGTTTATTCCCCTTTAATAATTATTTCACTATGATCTCAATTATGGGCAATCAAAATGTACCATGTAGATCATGGCAACTCCTTCTATATGTTTTAGAATGACCTCCAAGCTTTCATTCTTTGGAAATCCTATGCAAATCTCCTTATTATTTTCAACACAAAATAATGATCTAATAACATTGGGCGACAACTCCTCCTTATGGCTAGAAATGCCTCACTAACTTTTCAAAAATCTCTCCTTTTTTAGGTTTCAACAACTATACTTTTCTTTGACTTTATGTTTTTGTAGTTGATAATTCACTTCCATGCCCACAAACTTTGCCTTAAGTTTTTTCCCTTTCCTATGTGTAGATGAGGCGGGTCCCCAAGACTCAATGTAACTCTATTAAAACATAATTTTTGAAATTAGGCATATGTTGTAGAGTTGCAAAACCCTGAGATCAACTTCCAAAGACTTGTGGTAGCATTTTTTGGTTTCACTCAATCAATTCACAAATTTTGATAGAAACCTGCAATCTTCTACATTTCTCCATTTTTGGTATAACTTAACTAGAAATCAATCAATCTTAGATCACCTTGTTTCAAAAAGTCAAAAATATTATTAAAAATCCTAAACATTAAAACTGGAAACGCTCATCATCATTTTTTTAATTAATTATAATTCAACCAACATTGATAGTTCAATACCACAGTATCATATCAGTATCACAAGGCACAACAAAATGTTGCTCCATGTAGGAGACTACTTCGTTGTTACAACCTATAACATCATATATATATATATATATATATATATGCAAACTAGAGATCAACCCGTTAATCTACCCTCAAAAGTCTAGATCCATGCTACCCAACCCAAGTAACCAGTATGCCACTTAAGAATTTTTCCATTATATTCAAAGATAGTATATGGATCTTCCATATCACTTGCAAGTGGGATCAGATTAACAAGAGCCACATTATTTATAGGTACAACAATAACAACAACAAAATTAGGTCTTGTTGTATCAACAATGACAACATCATGTGGACCTTTGGAAGGCTATAGACTGGCATAAACATCATCAACATACGAGACAACAACATTGTGAGTGGCGACATCATCAGTGTGTTCTCCAATATTTTGATTTCCCTTACCCTTCTTCTCTGGGATATGGTTCATGAGTTGTCTCAGAATGATGTTGAATTCATCATCATCTTCTTGTGGCTTTGTGGTTGTATATCCATAAACAACTTTCTTCTTTAGTACTCTTGCTGAGCTTGCATTAAGTATCTTAGGGAACTTTTTTTCTTTAATATTTAGTATGAGGGTTACCTACACATATATTTTATGGTAAAGGAGCCTCTTAAGAGACTCGGTATGACTTCTACCTCTACCAATAAAGATATCATCGTTACAAGCTTTCCAAATGTACCACAGGTAACGCCCAGCTAGGGAACCTAGGAGAAATTAACCTAAACATGCTACTAGGTTTTTCTGAATAATTTTTGTCTTAAGAGTTTACACAACAAAAATGTATAACAATGCAGAAGCAATACAATATAATACAACTCATAAACAAAAATGTAACTCAACATAGATTACAAATCTCAAGGGTTCCTTGATGTAGATTATGTAAATATTAATTAATCTACTTAATACAACAACCATACAAAGTCTCCACATAATGTAAATAAATACATCATCATATACATGAAATCCAAATACCACAAGGTATCCATAATGAAAGACATCCTTTTCACATGTCGCAGGGTATGTAACAAAACCAAATACAATGTATAATATGATATCTCCAAAATAATTGATACAATGATACAAGAACATAAGAATACATCTCCAACAATGATGAAAAAGAAGGTACAACTGCTACAAGGATCATCCAACACTAGTACATGAATGTCAGAATCTCAAATGGTAAAAGAATCGCTACCACCCAACCTCATGGAACCTAAATGGTCCACTCCCACCATGCTGAGGTGATAACAACAAACCCTACTCGTATATCAAATGAAAAAATGAACCACAGTACAAACTAAGTAAGGGATCTTGAAAGATCTCTATCTCAAAAGGTACAACAAAATGACCACTAGTACAATTGGCACCTATTTTCGACAGACAATTGGTTGAATTTTCTACCAATATTGATCAACTATTTGACCAATGGTTTGGTCGCTATTTTTTGAGTCGAATGTTTGACATACCATTGTTAACATAGAAAGTTCTACATGAATCTTGGTCAAAATTCACATCTGCTATTAGGAATTCATCAGGTCGAACTATCGACCAAAGTAGGTCAAAATCTTTAAACCTTTCGACCTTACTTGGTCGAAATCTTTAGACCGTCTGACCAAGATGCCAAACCCACAATGACACATTTCGACAAAAATTGGTTGAACTTTAAACCAATCTTTGTGAGGGTTTTGACCAAAGGTCGTCGAATGTTTGACTAATAATGGAATGTTAAAAAAAATAACTGAAGATAAATATCCAGAGTAATCACCAATGACATCCTCCTTGGTGATTAGTCTAGATATTTATCTCTAGGTGTTACTTTACATTAATATATATCTCTGTGTATTTTGTTATGTTACTTTACTATTTATTTTTTAACGGTAATTGGTAATTTTATTAATCATAACGGGTTAGAACCTAGCCCAAACTAGGGATAGCTACATTCAAGAGAGCTATCTCCCCAAATATTTGGTAAACCCACATCAATCACACAAGCTTCAAAAGAAAGAAAGAAAGCACCTCCACAATTTTCTCTAAACTCCACCCTTTTTCTAAGAACGAAGGATCATGTCAAAAGCTTTCTTTTTCTTTTTCCTTTTTCTCCCTTTTACAGTTTCCCACCCATCCTCCAATTTGGCTACCTCATTTTGCCAATCCCCGAGATTATCCCTTGAAATACAACCCACACCCAAGCCAAACTTCCCATGTTGATGCAGATGATTATCTAATTGCTCATCCACCTTGTCTCGGCACCCAACAAGTCCTTTTTTTTCTCTACCCTCTGGTGTGGCTGCTACCTTTCTAGCACTCTGCCCATCATCCAAACCATCCACCAAGATGCAACCTTGGACATAATTTGTCCAATTTGGATAGTAAGTCTAATTTAATTTGTTTGTGGACTGAGACCTTAAATTATTGAGCTTCTCTTTGTTTCAAGAATAGTTTAACATTCTCTACTTAACAGGGCCAACCACGTGATGGTGGAAGCTCATTTGGCCCCTCCTAGGAGCCTCTTATGACCCTTTATGACATTTTAAGACCTCTAAGATGTATTCTTAGGGATCGTAAAGGGTCATAAAGGGTCATAAGAGGTCCTGGGACACAACATACAAGAAACATAAATGTAGGCATCAAGGTCACAATTTTTTGGAGACAACATAATTGAGTGGTATACCCAGATGATGCAAAGTAACTACTACTCCTCCGCTTCCAAGTTGATACTGCGGGATCCAAAAACCATAGATAAGGAATAAATTTAGAGAGCGAAGGAGGGCCATAATGACCAAAATAATATAGGACAAACCTTAAGTTAAATGAGGCAACTACAAACATTTTAATAGATTTTCATTATTAAATAATGAAATTTGCATATACTAGTGTTATAAGCCCCCTCTGACTTACGCATCTAGAAAATGCAACTACAACCTATTGGGATTGAGACAAACCTTATAAAACAACAACAACTAAGAAGGATCACTTGCCAACATCTGTTGAATACATGAGTAGATGTTGGCAAGTGATCCTTCTTAGCTGATGTTGTTTTATAAGGTTTGTCTCAATCCCAATAGGTTGTAGTTTCATTTTCTAGATGCGTAAGACAAAGGGGGCTTAAAATAATAAATGATGTAATGAGGGGGCTTAGAACATTAGTATATGCAAATTTCATTATTTAATAATAAAAATCTATTAAAATGTTTGCAGTTGCCTCATTTAACTTGAGGTTTGTCTTGTATTATGTTGGTTGTTATGGCCCTCCTCCACACTCTAAATTTATTCCTTATCTATGGTCTTTGGATCTCGTAGTGTCAACTTGGAACCGTAGGAGTAGAAGTTGCTTTGCATCGTCTGGGTATACAACTCAATTATGTTGTCTCCAAAAAATTGTGACCATGATGCCTACATTTATGTTTCTTAGTTGTTGTGATATCTATATTTAAGTTTCTCAGTTGTCGTGTTTATGTGCATTTTTTTATGTGTTTGGGAAGACATCTTTCTAGCCTGGGCCTGGATCCTTCAGTAATTAGCTTCATAATAATGAAGTAGATGACATATGAGCAATTATCTTTCCAGGAAAAATCCCATAAATGAACTATGTGTACCCTAATTATTGTGCCCTCTGTGCGTACCCAAAGGATATATTTGAAATGACAAGGGTAAATTTAGCCTTACCCTTTTTGTTTCAAATATATCCTTTGGGTACACGCAGAGAGCACAAGAATTGGGATACACATAGTTCATTTATGAGATTTTTCTTGGGAAGCTAATTACTCAGCTCTCATCTGCTTCATTTATTATCAAGCTAATTGTCGAAGGACCCAAGCCCAGACTAGAAAGATGTCTTCCCATTATGTTTAAGCCATATTCCTTGTTCTTGTCAAACTTCCTTGGTACAGTAGGCCTACTCTCTAAAGTACTCTTCTTCAATCTGTGTTCAACAATAAGCATCTTCTTCTTCTTCCTAATTGTAGCCAGAGCTTCCTTTTCATTAGGATTCAACTCCACTTCCCTCATCTCATCATCCTCGTCACCCTCACCTTCCATCCTAAGCCCTTCTTCCCTCTCCAGTTCTTCAAGCCTCTGCAAGATATCTGGATCAATAAAGTCTACAAAATTGTGTCCATCCATGATCTCAGGAATATCATCTTCTTTCCATTGTTCATTTGCCAAAATATACCGCTTCTTCAAGCTTATAGAGTAAACTCTAGCCCCACCATTTTCATTCTCAATATCCTTCTTTAGCTTCATGGCCTCCTTGGCAGCACGTGCCCTGGCATCCAAAATAGCTTGAGGAATACAAGGGGGGCTCTCATTCCCATCTCACAGCTTGGGCATTGTAACATGAATCCTATTGAGACAACTACTGATCTTCTTCGACTTCATCTTAATTTCCACTCTCTGCTCCAACAACCTCTCACATGTTGCATTCTTCACCACAATCACCCCTTCTTCCTTCAAAGCACTCATAGAGAGTAACGCATCATCATCCCCCCACCTCCTGATTCCCAAAGAACCCACCCATATTTTTCCCAACCTCATATCTCATCTCCACAACCAATTTTGCATCCTCCTCTAGTAGTGTCTCTAGTGGTTGCAAATCAATCTTATTATAAACTACAATAAGAGGCATATTGGCAAATAGAGGTTTTATGTTGTGAAATAGAGCTGCCTGTTGCGCAATACTATAACCACAGGACCTCGAAACATCAAGGAAAAACAAAACAATTGCATTCAAATGAGCCAAGGCAATAATACTGAGCATCTTGATGTGGTTCCTTTCCTCCAAGGGGTGGTCCAAAATACCAGGGGTATCAATAACCTGATACCTCAAGTACTTATAATCAATATGCCCGACAAATAGAGACTTAGTAGTAAAAGCATAAGGTTGCACATCCACATCTGCCCTAGTAATCTTATTAATAAAAGAACTCTTGCCAACATTAGGTTACCCACAGATCAAAATAGTCCTGGTATTTGGGTCAATAGATGGAAACCTTTCCATATGTTGCCTCACATGTTCGAGGTAAGCCAAACTCGGTCCAATTCTCTTAACAATGGTACACATCCATCCAAGTGCAACAACCTTTAAAGATTTGCAACAGTAAAGAGAATCCCCATATTTTATCAGCCTAACATAGTCTTTGGCCACTTTGGTAATGAGATTGTGAGCAATATTGATCTGGCCCTTGGCCAGATTGTTCCTGAAAAAAAATTACAAATTGAACCAATGATATGTTTACAACAAAAAACAAATTACAAAACTAAACCAATGGCATGTTAACACAATTTTTTTTTACAAAACTGAACCAATGGCATGTTTACAAAAAAGAAATAGAATGATAATAATATGCTGAAAATTCTATTTTGTTTAATACATGCCAAAGGACCAGTCCCAATAATTCTTAAACATACTTTATCTGATATGATGAATTCTTAATAAAGTTCTAATTATGTAGACTGCTAGCATGAAGGAAGATTTGACCTAGCCAAATCTTCCTTGTACCACACAAAAAACTATGTGATAACTATGTTTACTCCAACCTTAATTATTTAAGAATTCATCATATCAGATAAAGTATGTTTAAGAAATGTTGGGAGTTCTATTAGACCTTTATTTTAAATGCATTTAACAGAAAAAAAAATTACAAAACTGAACCAATGGCATGTTTACAACAAACAAATAGAATGATAATAATATGCTGATGATTCTATTCTATTTAATACACACCAAAGGACCAATAGGAGAGAGAGAGGGGGGGGGAGGGGGGGAATGACAAGGATATTGATGCTCTACTTAGCCATTACCGTAATGGCTAAGCAGAGCATCAATATCCTCGTCATTCCTCTCTCTCTCTCTCTCCTACTCTTGTGCTAGGTCTGACTTATATAATCAAATATTGATCCAAACTCTCTCAATTATTTAATTAGTCTATATTTATAACAAAAGATTATATCTTTATGTAGTAATGAATTAAATAAAATTTGAATAAGATATGGGGGGGATATGTATTGTATTGAGAGATTCTTAAGTACCTCATGCTAGTGTGCTTGGATTAGACTAGACATTATCCAACCGCCTGTGAGGGTTGTCACTATTATTAATTTCGGCATTTTGGACTTGGGCCTTTGATCTTCGAGCAATTTATATAAATACTCACTATTTGGATAATGTCTAGTCTAATGCAAAATAGTGTATACAAGGTATCCACACACACTAGCATGAGGTACATGAGTTATGTTCATCTCACTAGATATAGATGGGCATTAATGCTCAATTGAATGATATGTTCCCATAAAAATGTGAACTCCTATTAATTTACAAACTCTCATGTTAAACAACTACAAAACAAAGTCAACATAGTTCCTTTAACACAACCAAAGTTAAAATTAAATTATCTCTATCCCTAAGATAAACTAAGTAGCCTTCATATATTTTATGTCAAATCTTCCTTCCTTCATGGTCATGTGATATTGTTTTGATCATATATTGATCTTATTGTAATCAAATTTTGAATGTAAACCTTAATGGCAATGATAAGCCTTAAATGGCAATGATTGATAGCAGATTGGGGCTCACCTAAGCCATAAACATGAAGAATTATTGTAAAAAAAGATGTAAACCATATATAAGCGCACTTGAGGCAAAGAGAAGTTAAGCCATATCCATATTAAAATATTAGTTACAATATGAAAATACTAAACTGACTAATTCCCGAGCTCATCTCTGCAAATGGTCGCAACAAAGATATGTGATTAAAATATAGAGAAGGCATCATAAAAATATAATTTCAGCATTTCCCCTAGCTTGATACATTTTGCACTCAAATCCTTTATCGTAGATAAGTGGAGATGGGCAAATAGATGCATATGAGTTGTCATCAACCCAGCTAAAGTATCCATAGCCATTATTTCCCTGTGATGCCCAATCTACATTAGTTCTTATAATATAATGAATAGTAATTACATTAGAAACATTAAATATATACACATTAGCAACCTTTTTTCTATTTGGGCAGCACCAAAATTGTCGTCCAGGGTTGCTCTGTGTCGGTGAAGTCTTCAACACACACTGCCCACCACCACATTGACAAGAGCCATCGAGCCTATATCAATAATGCACCACACCATCGTTACTACATTTATTACATAAATATTATAACATATAATCATATGATTATAATAATCATACATTCACCACTATTGTTCTATTGTAGATTCAAGTACTTAAAAAATGTTTGCAATCAATGGTTTGAACAAAGATGTCATTCTGGGGCAGCAAGGATAATTTAACTATACCTGAGCTAGAATTAGTCAACTTCAAGGCCTTCATAAGGAGGGTCATTCAATGTGTGCTAGGTGTCACACTCTAAATATTTGATATTTTATTATATGAAGAGACATGGGACATGCGAAGAGTCGTGCATTTGGAAATATGAAGAGACTTGTTTTTGGAAATTGAAGAGACCTCCGGTTTTGATATGAAGAGTTCCATTTGGTCTGCACTGGTTGAATGTAACAGAGTTACATTTGACCTGCAATAACTCTATTACATTCAACCAGTGTTCCTCCAAATGTTGAATCAATAAAATAAGAAAGATTGTAAACCTAAGAAGGTAAATAGTAAACTTGATTGTATGCTATCATGTGAAAATGCTCATAGGTTTACTACTGACAATGTCTCTGTGGTAGGCAATGTTTGAGTATGGTGAATACACGCTTCAATTACAATCATAAAATGCCATTGCCATTAACTACTCATTTCAAACTTGCAGCGTTGTGTAGGGAGGGCCGATTGAAGGAGGCCCTGCACATTCTTCTTCCTACACACTGTACACACTAAAATATGCACTTCTATGAACCATTGCATGCAAGGTTGCTCAAGAATGAGGCCTCACAAAGCGGCTCATAGCTCTCTATGCATGGAGTTGCAAGGGACTATGAGTTTTGCTCTCAGCTAGAGCTACAAGAAAGTGACCTTGCTAGTCAACCACACAATGAGAGATTCAAGTGAAGACAAGGGCAACAATGCCAATATCTCCAAGAATCCAATATGAAATGCAATGCAATGCAACTAAGATGAAGATACAAATGTGCAAGCTATGCTATGAAAATGGAAGTACAAACTAAGCTATGAAGGGAAATAACAATGGATTACAAAACCTCCTATTTAAACTAGATGAATTAATCTAAAGCAAAAAGGAAATCTAAACTAAGAATGCCATGAAAATGAAGCTACTATGCAAGAAATGAAATCTAACTATGAAGCAAGAAAGCCATGATGATGCAAGAATGAAGACAAGAAGATAGAGTGTTGATGAAGATCTAAGATGAATGCCAACAATGCTCCAAATCTTCAAACCCTAGATGCAAGAATGTCTCCAAAAGCTCCAAGATGACCTAAAAAACCTGTAGCATAACAATAGCATAAAATATGGATATGCAAATGAAGGAGAGAGCTCTCCTTTTATAAGAAATGAGGTGAAATGGACCATGGAGATTAAGAGGCAAAAAGTCTTAATCAGCGGTGGAGCTTGAAAGAGGAGCAATCCATGTGCACAAGTATCCTCCAATGAGAGTGAAGTGTTGACTTTTGAGCCTCATGTGAGACAAAAGGTGCTTTTTTCCTTTTTATAAAATAGGAATAATACTTTATTTGTGCAACATAGGATAAGAGGAAAGTGGGGCTTTTTATTTAATTGAAAGGGGAGGAAATATTCCTTTTAATCAAATAAAGACTTAGGATAAATGGTTAGCCCAAGGATAAAAATCCAATATATGATCGAAATTAGGATTTGATCAAGAGATTGATATTGTTGAAAATATTGATTATTAATCAAAATGATTCAGGATTGATAAATCAAATAAATGGGGCCCAAAGTCTAGGCGACCATTTTAGGGTGCATACACACACAACCCTCCTGAAGACTCCTCTATATATCTTCAATTGTTGCAAACCTGCATTCTCAAGAACGCGCTTTCACTGGGAAAAAATGTCCACTCTTTCATCACTCACAAATGATGGGTATTTGGTAGATGCACAACTCATAATAAGCTTATTTATATGTATGCGAAGTGCAGAAGTTTGGTTGTGATGAAGGGTGCTCCCCTTAATACCACAAACACATAACAGAAATAGAGAAACAACAACAATTTGCAAGAACAACAAATGGGCTTCTTATTATCTCCACAAATGTGGAATTACAAATTTTGAGAATTACAATATGCAAAGCCACATGGGCATTCCCCTTACAATATTTTGTAGGACAAAGCCTTAAATTATTACCTAGATATCCTAGAACTATTCTGAACTACTCCGAACTGCCTAAGACAACACTACAACCTTCCTTATATAGGCAATTTTCTACCACCTGGGAAGGTTCCAAAATTTTAGCCAATAAGGCCGACCAAACTTAGAATTATTTTATTTTACAATTTATTACATCAGAGTCAGCTCAAAACAACTTTTGAAACCCAAACATAAATTTTGAAAGAAAATCATTTTTTGCCATTTTAGGTGACCCAACTTCCGGAGACCATAAGTCATCACCCGTTGACCCAATTGACTATTATAACCCCATTTCGGAAAGGGCATGAAGCACTCTACAATGCCTAAAGTTTAATTTAGCCAAAGTTTTGACCTCATCTAGGGCCTTTAAAGCCTTCAAAACTGAGTTCAAAGTTTATGTACCCTGCTGCCAATGCCGAAAATCTTCAATATCTGCAAAACTAGACTTGATCTAGCAATGAAACTTTACTGGCAGGCTGATATAACTAAAATGAACCTCCAAGGAAGAAAATAGACCATTCTGAGCATGAACAAAAAATTACTAAAAATAGCAACTTTCCAAAAATAACGGCTCTACACAAGATAGCCCTTATTGAAAAGAAACTACAAATATTTTTGGGTGATGCAAGATTGCTCTTACACCCAGGATGCTCCTGCATCAAGTTGATGCTCGTAAAGTGTTTGACCAAATGAAAGAGCATGACAGGGTTTCATGGAATACGATCATTGCGGCCTACAGAAGACATGGGTGTCTTGATGAGGTAATAATATTGTTTGACCAAATTCAACTAATTGGTTTCCAACCCGATCAGCTCACATTTGCTAGTGTGCTTCCAGCCTGTGTCAAGATGGGTGCTTTGGAATAGGGCATGGACATCCATCAAAGCGTAAAGGATGGAGGAATTTCTTCAAATGTTGTAGTTACAACTGCACTGGTCGACATGTATGCAAAATGTGGAAACATAGACAAGGCACAGGAACTGTTTGACCAAATGCCTCAGAGAAATGTCATCTCATGGTATGTAATGATTGCAAGATATGCACAAATAGGATCTATTGAAAAGGCTTTAGAAACTTTTGAACAAATGCAATTGGTAGGTGTAAAGTCTGACTTCACAACCTTTGCCAACATTCTCTCTGCCTGTGCTAAAATGGGAGCTCTGGAACAGGGTATGTACATCCATCAAAGCATGAAGGATAGAGGAATTTCATCAAATGTTATGGTTGCAAGTGCTCTGGTAGACATGTATGCAAAATACAAAAAGATAGATAAGGTGCGTGAACTGTTTGACAGAATGCCTCGAAGAGATGTGGCTTCATGGAATGCCATGATTGTAGGATATACACAAAATGGATTTGTTGAAAAGGCTTTAGATACTTTCAAAGACATGCAATTGGCAGGAATATATCCAAGTTTCGTAACCTTAGCCAACATCCTCCCTGCTTGTCCCAAAATAGGAGCTTTGGAACAGGGTATGGATATCCATCAAAGCATAATACAAGGGGGATTTCCATCAGATATTATAGTTGGAAATGCTCTATTAGACATGTATGGAAAATGTAAAAGCATAGACAAGGCACAGGAAGTATTTGAGAGAATGACTTAGAGAAACATGGTCTCATGGACTGCAATGATTGCAAGATACACTAAAAATGGATGTGTTGAAAGGGTTGTAGAAACTTTCAAGAAAATGCAATTGGCACATGTAAAACCTAATTGCACAACCTTTGTCATCATTTTGTCTCCCTTTGCTAAAATGGGAGCTTTGGAATAGGGTATGGACATCCATCAAAGGATAATGGAAGGAGGTTTTCTGTCAAACATTATGGTTGGAAATGCTTTGGTAGACATGTATGCCAAATGTGGAAGAATAGACAAGGCTCGTGAGTTGTTTAATAGAATGCCTCAATGAAATGTGGTTTCATGGATTGCAATGATTGCAGGATATGCACAAAATAGATTCCTTGAAAAGGCTTTAGAAACTTTCAAACAAATGCAATTGGTAGATGCAAAGCCAAATTCCACAACCCTTGCTAGCATCCTCCCTGCCTGTGCCAAAATGGGAGTTTTGGAACAGGGTGTGGACATCCATCAAAGCATAAAAGATAAAGAAATTTTGTTAGATGTTGTAGTTGCAACTGCCCTGGTAGACATGTATGCAAAATGTGGAACTATAGACAAGGCACGTGAACTCTTTGACAAAATGCATCAAAGACATAAGGTATCATGGAATGCCATGATTATGGGCTATGTACAAAATGGACTTTTTGAAAAGGCTTTAGAAATTTTCAAGCAAATGCAAATGGCAGGTGTAAAGCTAAATTCCACAACCTTTGCCAACATCCTCCCTGCCTATGCCAAAATGGGAGCTTTGGAACGGGGTATGTGTTAACTTATAGTGTTGATCTGATTGATTATTGTTATGGTTAATCGACTATGTATTATATATATATATATATATATATATATATATATATATATATATAATTTAATATCGATCATATGTATCATAGTCAATAGAGAATTATCGGGGCTCACATTATATATATTATGTAGTCATTGTTAAGATTGACTTAGTTGATTTCTTGATCACGTGATAACCAGTAATTAATGGTTATCATAACACATTGTTAATGTGTTACAATAACCACTAACTAGTGGTTATTTGTATCACTGTGTAAGATAATGAAACGATGCCAGTCAACTGATAATGAAACAATGTTAGTCATGTCTATTCATATTGGTAGGAAATAATCAATTATTCCAGTCGTGTCTATTCATATTAGATGCCATATAATTGATAGGAAATAATCAATGATACCCTAGCTCATATAAATGGATGCCCTAGCTCATGGGTAATCAATTATACAAGAAAGTAATAATAGTGGTAATATGAAGAGTATGAGCCAAGGGCATATGCCATGTAAAACAATGGTGGACACTAGTTAGCATAGCAAAGAAGGAAATGTGTCGCCAATGATGCCATGAGGATCACGGGTTCTAAAAGCAGTAAGCAATATAACCAGAGAATCCAATGAACACACATTAACATGATGCCCTAGTTCACTAACACAACAAGTGTGATAAAATAAAAGATGCAGATCAGGCTCACGGGTTGTAGTAACAGAAAATAAACATTACATGATGCCCTAGCTCATAATAAAATAGTGAGAATCTAGTAAATGCCATAATCAAATCATCCAAAGAAATGAACTCAATGCCATGGACACAATAGAGCATGGAGTAATGATCACAGTAAGATGTGCCCTCAAAATACATGATGGTATTCAATCAAGTGATGAAATTCAATGTATTCTATCAACATGCAAAGGAGATAATGACACAATCCCTACCTCAATGAGCTTCCATTTGATAAGGAGAGGAAAAGCCAAGTTTCCAAAACCAAGCTCGAAGATCAAAGGCCCAAGTCCAGATAAAAATTGCAACCCCTATACACAATGTCGAATCCGCCCTGGCCGATGAGGTTTCACACACTGCAACCCTTGAAAAAATTTGTCGTGGTAATAATGAAATGAGAAATGAAAGAAATAAAATCTTTTTTTTTTAAGTTATGCCCATGGTCATCAAAATTTTGATGTATACGATAGTGGTCAAACTTTCGACTAACACGGGCATGGATTTAAAAAAATGAAAGTTTTCCTTCTATAATCCGACCAACCAAAACCTTTTTATTTCATGGTCAAAAATTTTGGTAGAAAAACTAGGTCAAATGTACTAGTGGACAAAGGTAATACATACTCAGCCAGAGGCAACCAACACATGTAGGAAACCTAAGATGTATATGGGGAAGTGCCATCACATGAGTCAACTCTAGAGTTATCTGGGCAGTCTCTCAAGACCCCAACACCCTAGTGACTCTATGTGATATCATTAATCCTTTCATACATATGAGGTACCAACTATGCTATATCCAAGTCCACACATATGACAAGCATCTTCTAACAAACCATCCTAGCTTGTACTAGCGCTCAAGGCATGGGTGAGGAACACAAACATCTTATTAATGTTTCTATCCTATTAGATTTTATTGCGTTATTACTTTATTAAGTCACTTGCAATAAGTTATCCTAGTAGCCACTTACGGTCCCTGGAGCCTATTGCAAGTCACTCCCCACCTATACACTTAGTTAACCTACCTAGGCATATAAATCCAAAATAATATCACAAGGTGTAACTGATACTCGTTCAACTCTAAAAATTACCAAGGAACATAAACTGGCTTTCAAAACCATCACATCATCAATATACTCTCAAAAGTGTTCACAACAACCTATGAACTCCAAACCTAAACAAGGTCAAACAAAAGAAAGATCAACATAACAATGACTCATATGATACATGCAAAGAAATCACGTATGCAACAACAGTTCAACAATTTCAAGCCTCTAATATAAAAATCTTAAAGGCAACCTATTTCTTTAATCCAATAAAATCACCAATCACATACAATCCATAATCATTCTTAAATTCCCAAACAATTGGCTTGATATACTTAATCAATACAATGATTAAAATACCCCTTACAATTTAATTAACCAAAATCTCAAGTTTATTTTACAAAATAAATCCTTTTTAATAAAATATCAAGCCCATTTAGTAATTATTCGATATATATATATATATATATATATATATATATATATATATATATATATATATATATATATATATATATATATACACCATTTAATTAATTTTTTTGATAGATAATAGAGATATTTTATTAATTTCCATAAGAGTTTTACATACGATGCCACTCTCGAGCCTTCCATACATTGATAAGGATGCATTGCTGAAACAACAAAACTAAGCTAGACGCCCCAAAAACTTGCTAATAGAAATTCATTACATACAAAAACTGTCCAAATTGTTATCCAAAAATTATGCATTGCACATTGGAAACCTACTAAACAACTAAAAATAGGGACCATTTACAACATTATTCAAACCAATGGGAAACCTCATCCTTGGTGAAGTTTGGAAAATCTTCACAACTTTTCTGTCCAGACTCACCACCATAGGTGCTGGCCGAAGCAACTCTTGTTGTGACACCCAAACCCCCACCACCCAACATCGGTGCCAAAACCACCTTCCCATTCTTGGCCTCCTGGAGAAAACTAACATTAACATTGACTGTAAAACCTTCACAAGCCGCCCCACCAACCACTGAGGAATGCCTAAATTTTCCTTTGCTTATGTCGTGCCCACCCACCTGAGTTTGTCTACGCACTAAGGTGTAATGCCCCACCAGGGAACCCAGGAGAACTTAACTTAAACATGATTCTAAGTTTGTGGAATAATTTTTTTTTTAAAGTTAACATACAAGATAAACATCAATGCGAAAGCAATTACCATTTACTCACATTAAAACATTAACCAACACAAGTTACAACTCTCAAGGGTTCCTCGATGAAGATTAAGTTTACATAATTAATTAAATTAGATTAGGTACAATTACAAATCTCATATAAACAATGAAAGGTAAAAGCAACATCACATCAAAGATAACATAAATACAACTAGTACCATAAGGTATCCATAAACCTACATCCACTGCACATGTTGTAGGGTATGTAATACAATAACCGAAAAGAAGTACACATGATATCTCTGAATAACTAATACAAAGATACATGATCATAAGAAGAAGAGGAAGAAGAACACAACTCCATCAATGAAGATCCAGAAGGAACAACTGCCACAGGGATCATCCAGCACTGGTACACGAACGTCGGAATCTCAAATGGTAAAAGAATCACTACCACCTGACCTCGTGAACCTAAATGGTCCACTCCCACCGTGCTAAGGAGATAACGATAGATCCCACTTGGACAACAAACATCAAACAACTCAAGCTAAGGAAAGGATCCTGAAAGCTCTCTAATTCAAGGTGAATAAAATAATCATGGGTAAGACTCACTATTCCAGAGGCATTTGATACATGCAAAACAACTATGGAGGAGGCTTAGGCTACATACTATGGGAGTGTCATCACATGGACGACTACTTGAGTTACCCTGGACTGGTCTCTCTAGACCCCAAACCCTCAAGCGTCTATCAGGTTGAGTTACCCTGGACTGGCCACTCTGGACCCCGGACCCTCAACATAATCCATGCGAAACCAAAATATCAATCTTGTAATTAATGTCATTCCCCAAGTTTTATTATTAGGTTATCACTTATTAATCAACTTACGATAGGTTACCCTGGTACTGGCCCCTTTTGAGCCTTGGACCCCTATTGTAAGCCACTCCCCTAAGATGCACCTCCTTAACCTCTCCTAGGCTCACAAATCTCACATAGATCAATCAAGTATACAACCAAGTAATCTCAAATCCAGTTTCACACACAGGAACTAGAAATGATTACAAAGATACCATAAACACATTACATTACAACATGAGCCAACCTGGTCTAATCAAGAATGATAATCAGATAAGTACATACACATCAAAACATAGCTAAAAATAGAATCATCTGACACATACCCCGACCTTTGTTTTCCCCTAGGTCTTCTAGTACCCGATATCACATAATGAAAAGAAGACACAACAGGCACAAAGAATAAAACACTCATGCCATAAATATTGAACATAACATTGCAATATTGCCATAGATAATAGAATATTCCTTGTAGACCACCTAGGGATCTAATGAAGTAAAACACCCAATTTCAGTAGATACACATCAATTTCCAATATGTTTTCAAACTCAATATGCTTTCAATATGCATAACTATACATCCTAGTGATGTAGGAATGTCTATAACACTAGTAGATTTACTTAAACTAATCAATTTATAAATTCAACTAATTCAATATACAAATCCAATTCTAACTAAAACGATTAACAAATTCATCTTTAAATAACTAAATTAATTATATAACTAAATCTAACTTAATAAATTATTATACAAATATTAATTTATTAAAATTAAAAATTGACTATTAATTTCATTAAAACTAATAATCAAATATTGGTACATTGATACACAAATTTCAATACCTTAAAAAAAAAAAACAAATATCCATTAATAAAGATTAATACATATTAAATAAATTAAAAAGTAATGAACTAAACTAATGTTAATTAACTTAAACTAATCTATAAAAAAATAAATTAAAACAAGTTTGAATTAATATAAAAAAAATTAAAATACAAAAAATTTTAAAAATAAAACACTTTATGATGGGGGACATGGCGGCCCCACCGCCCCCTCTTACCTCCTCTTCCGTGCGCATGGCACGGGCCTGCGCATGGCAGGCTGCCTGCATGCGTAGGTAACCTACGCACTACACAGGTACCAAAGGTACTTGGTACCAAATAATTTTAAAATTTTTCAATTTAAATTTTTAAAAAATTAAATACACATTGCAAATTAACAATGTTTTGATTATTTATTTATATTTTTTTAAAAAAATTGTTTAAAATGCATATTACTTCTTTTATGCATGTATAATAAAAAAAATATTTTTTTTAAATAATAAAATCCGAAATTATCAAAAGACAAGATTGAAATATATTTTATCAACACCTTATATCATAGTCATGACCCTATTTTTTTGTCTTCTTCTCTAGACTGGTCAATATTTTTTTTTTATTGACTATAACAATTCCCAGCATGCTCTTTTTACCAGAGTTGAATTTTATACCCAAAATGGGTTTTTACAACACCTAATTTCTTTTAAACCCTTAACATTTTAACAATCATATTGAGATTCCTTTATCAAGAATCTATTCCTTTTTGTCTTATTCGTCAATTTTGTTGACTGTGTATTTTGCCAAATGATAGTTTTTAACCAGAATTGGATTTTCAACTAAAATTGGGTTTTAATCTAAGGATAGATTTATTTCCTTCAAGCTCTATAGTCATACTATAGCCTAGATTAATAATTCATTTTCTAGGAGATCTATGTGACATAATCCAATGAAATTTTGCTAGCATAACCCTGATGTGATAAAATTTAGTCAAAAATCTAAAATAACAGATCTAAGGGTTTCTCTAATATCCATAACAAAGAAAATACATACAGATCTAAGAAAACAATCAAGAAACTATTCACACATAGAAATTCATCAAACAACAAACAGAAAGAACATAATAAGATTTCCAGATCCTACCTCAGATCTAATGTCAGAAACTAAAAAGAAATCCCTTTGAAGATCTGAAAACCAGGATTGCCCAGAAGATTGATTCAACCTGCAGATCTGAAAACTGTGTAGAAAACAGGAACCCGATCCAGATGCACAAAGAAGCCAAACCAACAAGCAACCACAACAATCCACAAATATTCAAAATTCAAAGCACACAAGCTCTCCCCCAAAAAAAAACCTTCTCCAAAACCTGTCTCCTCTCCAAATGAATGCAATTCCCCCTATTAGGGATTCAATTCCCCATTTCATGCAAACCCTAAATGACTCATTAGAGATCTCCTAATCAAACTCCAACTCTTAAGTTGAAAGAAAATCCCAATTATTAAATAAAAATAACTTTTAATTACACAACTCAACTTAGACTCCTAAAGACAAGTTGTTATTTTTGAGAACTAATTTCACTTTTCAATTATGCACATGTTATTAATTAAAATTCATATTAAATAGATTAAATATTTAAAGCATCCTAGAACCATGCAATTAAATATTTAATTATTTAATAATGCACACACACATAGTAAAATCTAATTTTTAATAAAATAATCAATTAAATCCAAATAATCAATTATTTGTCTTTTAATTAAATTTACTCAGATAAATTTAGGAACAAGATTAATATTAAATTCAACTATAATCATTAAAATATTAATCACATAAAATCACTTCACATAAAGAAAAAATATCAACTGAAGCCAAACGAAGTAAAATCAAACAAAGTAAAACCAAGCAACACCAGAAAGGGATCCATGAATTCCTGTCACCTAGACAAATTCGGGTAGGGTAGTCAAACTAATTCTTGTCCAACCTAGGAGAAATGGGCTTAGGTTAGGGTTTTGGATCCATGTTATCTCCCCTCTCTTACCATTTGAGATATTGTGATAGGGCACGCTCATCCTAACAATTCAGGGAAGTCGATGCCCAGTACTTGCAAACCTACATACAACACCCACATGTACATACATATATAAATATAATAGATAATGGCGGGGATCAGCCGATCGTGTGGATCTCGCAAGCAATTAACTATGACTCCGTCCCTCAACCACATCAAGCACGTCAAATAGAAATATAAAACAAACACATCTACCATACACATGCAAGTATGGGGTCAGTAAAATCATAAGTATCAATGATTTCCTAACAAATAATCTATCATCCTAAAATAATCTTAACATTTATAAAATCAGGCTAGGGGTGGGGTACTACATAAGGGCACACCATCCAGTCCAACTAGAGCTGAAGACTTGCAAGGGGTAGTCTTCCACATCCAACTCCTTACACCCTCAGCCTTAGATTTCTCCACGTCAATCTTCTTCAAAAAATCTAGTAACTCCTGCCAACCTTGCCTCACCTATGACAAATGTGAGTCCATTGGGTGGTTCGACGATCACAAAACCAATGGTTGCAACTCCCCATCATCGCCTCCCACTAAACACCACAGACCATCATCCATATGAATCCTGCTCCCAATTTACGCTCTCTACACAATTGGAGCCAAACCTCCTACCCATTTCGGGACCAAGCACCTCCGTGAAACTTGCAGCACCTCCTCCTTGGGTTTACCCACCATCAATGCCAAAGCCACAAACAAAGATGAGATGCCTAGGTTTGTGTGTGACCTAAGCTTGAAATTCATAAATTCATCCCCAAACATTTTACAAAGTGTAGACCAAAACTCCAGATGATCAAACTTAAAAATATGCCTCATTCTTGTAACCGAGATACCTCCTTGAAATCCCAAGATTTTTCCAGGTGGTGACAATGATAAATTTGCCTCCTTAGTCGACCAAATAGCAACCTCCAGCTTTGCTTATGAAATTCACAATGCACTCCACTCGTCTAACATGCTAAGGCTCTTTAAAGCCATTACTGAGAGTTCTAGAGTTGTGAAAAGGATGCCATCATTAATACACACATTTTCCCACCTTATGCGAATATGTGTAAACATGTAGTCATTCATCCCTCCCTTAATAATTATTAATGATTTTCCTCTATACGAGCCTTCATAAACTCTAGCGCCTCCAAATACACAAAGCTTTCATCACCCTCTACCATGTCATAATAATGCCAATTGGGAACTTTAAAACAAGTTTAAATCTTCCTTTCAAAGAATGCTAAAGTCTTCAAACATTTCAAACTTATGTTCCAAAGAACCTTCAATGCCAACATTGGATAGCAAATCTGCCAAAGAATTGGCCTCTCTACGCATGTGTGTCACCCTAAATTCTTTAAATGATTCTAGCAATTCCTGTATCTTTCTGATATGTTTGTTTAGGTACCATGTGTCCATCTCACCTTTGATGATACCGTTAACCACTAACTGAGAGTCACCCTCCATGTGTATCTTCTTGCATCTTAGTTTCCATCCCATCAATGTAGCATTAACAACCACCAAACATTATGCTGAATTAACAACTGCCAAATATTCTGATGAATTATTTGAGCCATCCTCCAATCTTTTTGCCCCTAATGTAATTAAATTACCTTCATCATCCTTGGCAAGAAACCCTACCCCTAAGCATCCAGGATTTCCTTTTGACACTCCGTCAAAATTAATTTTGATCCAACCTTTTTCAAGGGGTTTCCAAATAGACAAAGACCCCAAATTGCCTAGAGGTTGAACCCTCTTAGGCCCATTAGCAGGCATATACCATTTAATTAATTAACATTACTAATAACTAATAATATCAATAATAAAAATAATATTAATAATCACCTAATTATCAATTAATAATATTAACTACCAAATATTAATATTAAATTCATTATTAAATATTAATATTTATTATTAATTAATATTTAATTAACATAAGTTTAAATTAAAAATAATAAATAAAATAATAATAATAATTTTTTATTTATTTTTATTTTCTGTCAGAGAATTTCTCTGACGCAAAATAAGAGAACATTTTTTTTATAATTTCAAATTCAATCTATTTACAATTATAGAAGCTTAAATTTCTAAATGTATTCAATATACCCAATTTGATTGATTTTTCCATCTGATTTTAATTCCAAGGCTTACATGCAAATTTTGAATCAAACCCTAACTGATTCAATTTCAAGTTTTCTTATTATTTTCTCAACTATATTCCTAGGGTTTACACAAAACATCTATCATGGATATATATTTTTAATCAAAATTAAACTAATAATAAATATAATTTTCTAAGACCAAAATATGTATATTTTTGCAAAGAACAACCTAGGGTTTTATCAGACATAATTTCTTGGATTTTAAATCATAAAGCATTCTAGATCTAGGTTTATCAAGAAATTTTCACATGAAGTTTTAATAGCCAAATTAAACCAAAATAATGGGAACTCAAGCAACAACAAAATCAGAAATTCAACAAACATTCCAAACATAAAGTAGACAATCTTTTTGAAAGAAGATTAACATGGGTTTTTTTTTTCAAACCCTATCTGAAAATTCACGAGAAGATCTAAAATGACAATGGCCAAATCGAAGATTCCAAATTACTCCTAAGCTTTGAAAATAATTCCTCAAACAATCCAACAATTTTCTCCAAAACATGATCTCCTCCAAACCCGTGTTGAGAATAATGGCTAAAAGAATCCTAATAATGAAAACCCAGCAGACATAACTCAACATGCAACTCCTAATCAGAAATTAGAACTCAACTTCCTAACCTTGTTTTTATCAAATTCTACTCCATGATTAATTACAATTTTAATAATAAAATATGCACTTTTCAATTATCAACTCTTACCTCAACTTCAACTTAAATTTCCAGTTCAATTTTATTAAATTGAATGTGCAACTTAAATTGCATATTAATAATTTATTAAGAATTATAATTTTTCAACATACTAATAATTATGAAATTGATAATTAAATATCAATTCATTAGTTATGCTTTTAATTTCAAAATTAGATTTAATAATTAATTTAATCTTTTATTTCCACAATTAGACCTTTTAATTAAGCCTTTTTAATTTATAAATATATTTAATTAATTCTCATTAATTAAATACCCTCATATTAATATTTTTATATTTAGTAAGATTTAATTATTTATTCACATAATCAAACCCATAAATCACTTAACCATAATAACACAAAAATCACACTAAACTACATAACATGACAACATGAAAAAGAATTGACTAAACCAAAACACAAAAATCATATTGAAGAAAAGGGTTTATGAAATCATGTCACATTGACGAATTCAGATAGGAAACTCAATCAGATACTTGTCCCTTAATTAAGGACAATAAATGGCTTGGGTTGGGATTGGACATGTACGTTATCTCCCCTCTCTTACCATTTGAGATATTGCGATAGGGCACACTCATCCTGGCAATTCAGGGGAGTCGATGTCCAATACCTGAAATTCTACATAAAAGATGAGCATGTACATAGATGTATAAATATATAACAGACAATGGTGGGGATCGATCGACCGTGTGGGTCTCACAAGAAAGTAACTATGACTTCGTCCCTCACCCACATCAGACAAATCAAATAGAAATATAAAACATACATGTCAGTCATACACATGCAAGTATGGGGTCAATACAACTACAAATGTAAATAACATCTTAGCATATAGATTACCATCATGAAATAACCGTAACATATACATCATCATAATAATTTAAATTGACATGAGAATAATCATACTCATCTAACTGTAAACACACAATATAACACATTATCCAAAGGCTCATAATAAATCAAATCAATAATTCAAATATCACTGAAATAATCAACACACACATAAAAGTGGCCTAAAAGAGTTTAGCAAAATAAAGTAAAAAACAAACTATGGGTGGGCAGAGCACCACATACTATGAGCAAATAAAACATTTCAAAAGAAATTGGAGCATTTACTAGGATTCACAAACTTCCCAGTGAGCACATTAGTAATAGTAAAATTAAAATTCAATATCAACCCAAATATACCCCACACTTCTGTAGAAAATAAACAATCAAAGAAGATATGGGAAATAGTTTCACAACATCTACAAATCTTACACAGGTTTAAAGTTCCCTATTAGGATTCTTGATGGGCAACCTACATAGGAGAAAATGCCACATAAAGCAATTAATTTTTGGTTCAATAGGGATGTGCCAAAGACCAAAGAGATGTTTGGACCAAGTAGGGACATCCAAGGAAAGGTTCCAGGTGGAATTAAGGTGCTCAAGGACCTCATTAATATCTATAAGTAATTTGTACATTTATTTGGACTTGATGACAAGTAATAGGGAATAATTATGCCATCTCAACAAGGCAACTCTGGAGGCAGGTTTGGAACAAGGCTTACGAAGGTTAAGAGGAATACATGCTTCTTTGATCATAGAGTAAGTTCTCCATTGGGACTATGGGAGGTCAAGTTTAGATGCCAAATCACCCCAGCTGATAAGTTTACTATCTACCATGATGTCCTCAAATACTTTGATACCTTTACTGGCCCATTTCTGGGTTGAGCACCCATGAATGAATGCTAGATGTTTCTCATTATGATAGAGATTCCAGAAAATAATTCTTTCACTATGAATTTTGTTCTCTTCATCCATGATACGATTTCCTTCTATGAAGTTCTTAACATTACCCCAGGCTTTCTAGATAGATTTAAACACATTGGATCCAAAAAAAATTAACTCAAAATTTCCTACCATAAGATCATTAAGGTGCAATCATTTCCAAGCAGGGGCCTTAAGGGGGGTCTCCCTGGCAATTTTGTTCTGAATTAGAATCTTCCATGGTTCTTCTCCTTTCATTGCCTTGGCTACTCGCTTAATGGAAATAGAGATACCTTGTAGCCTCAAATCCTTCAAACCAGACCACCTAGATCCTTGCTCATAGTACACCATTTCCACTTAACTCTATGCCTTTTTCTTACCTCCTCTATCATTATACCAAAGAAAGTCTATAATCTTCTTCTGAACAAAGTTGAATTGTGCCTAGTTGAAGAGCCAAGAGGAAGCATAATATTGGTGTATGAGGAGATTATTTTATAGCAAACTTGGAATCTGAAGGCCAATGAAAGATAATGTGTGTTCCTCTTGCCCAACTTCTTGGTGATCTTGCTTTTGATCCATTCCCACGTTTCCTTTAGATTGGGGTTAACTGAGAATGGAATTCCCATGTACCTTACAATATGGTTAGGGCCACCCCATGCCAGAGAGAACATATTACACCATGGAGGTAGAATATCTTCCCATCCAAGGATGATGGATTTATATAGGGACACTTTACTCCTAGAGGCTAGATAAAAGAGGTCTAGTTTTATAATGATCAATTCCTACTCTACCCTATCATAAGCTTTTTCATAGTCCAATAATAGCATGCAGGTCTAATGTTTGGATTATTTTGCCCCATCTAGAGCCTCCCAACATGTGATCAAGTTTTCAAGGATGTCTCTCCCTTTCAAAAACCTAGTTTGTGTTGGGTTTATGACTTTAGGTAGTATATCAACAATTCTTAGTGCTATAATTTTAGCAACAATCTTGTAGGATACGTTTAATAATATGATAGGTCTCCAATTTTTAATTAGGGATCTATCACCATCTTTTGGAATAAGCTTAATAAGCTCATAGTTGATCTCACTTCCCAATGCCTTCCTTTTAATGGCTTCATTATATACTTGGATCAAGTCCTCCCCTATCCAATCAAATTTATTCTTATATGATTCAATGGGTAGACCATCCAACCCATGAGCTTTATCATTGCTCATACACTAGATGGCCTTCTTGATTTCTTCAATAGAAATAGGGTTGTCCAACAAGACTTTATCAAACTCTGAGACTCTATTGGGGATGACATTCCTAATCTTCTTTCTTTCTTGCTCCATGTCAGGCCCAACCTCTTCAGAAGATAAAATTTTGGCATAGCCTAATGCAAAGGCTCCCATGATATCATCTTGGGTTTTAATAATGTTACCATCTTCCCACAAGGACTCAATTCTTTCCTTAGCCTCTTTATATTTCATGATCTAAAAGAAATACTTAGATCCTTTGTCTCCATGACTGACCCATTACATCCTAGCTCTAGTCTTGGCACCTTGGATTTTAAAAATTTGAATCCTTCTCAACACATCTCTACCTTGTGCAATAGATTCAAGGTCTTCCACATTAGAGAGATCCTCTTGGATGATTGTCTCAGTCTCACAGAGTTTATCCTGTATTTCATATTATAGCTTCCCTCCTGTCTTTGGCCCATTTTTCCCCACCACTTGGAAGAGTGATTTCCAGCTGCTAGTTCGTTGAACCCATCTATCATTAACACTACAATGGGGTACAATTCCTTTATTATTCCATTTTATAATCTCTACAGTAGGTTTCATATCTCCATCATTCAAAATTCTACTATTTAGGGCAAACTCATTAGTTTTCTTCATATCATTTCCATCAGTCATTAGAGGGAAAATGTTAGCAACAATGGGGTGGTGGTCTGACAGGGTGTAAGGAATGACTTCCACCCTACTACCCCTGGGATTAGGATTGAATCCAAAGACCTCTTTATTAACATAGAATCTCTCTAATCTATTGTATGTTCTCCCACCACCTTGTTGATAGTTGGACCATGTATGCCAGATTCCATTATGTCCATCTTTATTATCTTTTAAGAGATCAAACAATTTGTCTATTAATCATCTTATACCTATGTGTGTGAATTTTGTACCTAGTTGTAGACACAACACTTTAGTAAAACATTAGAGGTTAGTTAAAATCAAAATTATGCAGTGAAATGGAAACTAATCTAACCAAGTGATTTACTGCCTTCTAGTAGGTGTGAGTATGATATTCTCAGATTGGATCAAGATCAATGACCTTGATGACACCTAAATGAAGGATTTGAATGCAGAATCTAGATATGAGATGAATGCAAATTAATCTATTTTTTTTATTTTCTATGCAATAAGATGAAATAAATTGATATGAATCTATGCTATATGAGAAACTGATATGACATGCAATTAATCTAACAATGATATGCTATATGATATGAATGCTTAAAAACAATGAAAATCTCACAACAGCTTAGATTCGCAAAGATGGATTCTTCGATCACCAATTCGCCAGCGTGAGGATGCAATTCATGGATGGATAAAAAATGAAGAGCTGAGACCTTAATTTATAGAAATCCAGATTTTTGGAGGTGCATGGAAAAAACCATAAATCACTCTTGATAAACTCAGGTTGATTTTTTACTTATCAAGAATTTTAGAGATAGATTAACTCACAAAATCATGCAAATCAACTTTTTGATTTAAATCAGAAGTTGAGATCAACTTTCAAGTCAAAAGAGAGTTGAGTAAATTTTTAAAACAACTTGAATTAATTTTTTGATTTAAAGTTTAACTATTTTTTGGATGTGCATAATTAATTATGAATTAAATAAATAAATAAAGTGATTTATCCTCAACTTAACAATTTAACAATTGATTTATGGGTTAATCAATTATTAAATCAAACTTTTATTCAAAAACTATATTATTAAATTTGACAATTGACATTAATTAATTAAATAAGAATTTAATCAATTAGTCATAGGATTTTTGATTTATTGTCAAAATGAAATAATACAATTTAGGAATAAATATAATTAAATCCAATTAAATAATTAAGTGGCAATATTAAATCTAATTAATTAAATATTCAGAATATTCAATTAATCAAACTTTAGGATAAATAGGATTTATCACCAAATAATCATTAAATCAAAGATAATTAGGATAAATAAGAATAAAGAATATTCCCCGATGTAGAATTTAGGATGATCAATTAAGATTTGATAATGTGCTGATGTGCCTTAGGTTAGGACTTTGATGTCGATTTCGTTCAATGTGTTGATATAGGAGGTTAATGAACCTATAGCCCATTTTTGGGGTATTACATTTTGCCCCTCTTTGAATTGTTGTGCGAAGCGTAGTGGTTCAAAGACAGTCTGTGTATGATGTTGAAACTGATGTTTGAAATTGGAATTGATATGAAACAGAAACTGATTGAAATTGATATGAAGATAATAGGTCATGAATGACCAAAGATAATGTTAACTATAACAATAATGAACCGATGATTGAGAAGTGTCAGAACGCCTAATTCTGAACCTTATGATTGCGAAGAAGTGAGTGACCGATTCCAGACCTGATTATCGATAAGAATCACATTGGTATCACATCTAAACCCTTCAGTTACGAAGAACCAAGGAAATAACACTAATGAATTGATGGTTACAAAAGACTAATACCATTTACAAGATTAAGAGAATACTAGATTGATATGGATCTCGATGAATCTGATATGCCCCAAGTGATGATTGATTTGCCCCAAGCGATGAGGAATTTACATGAATCAACAACTAGACATGGTTGTTGTCTTGATTACTAAGGAAAGATATGATTTCAAATTTAGATTACAGACTTTGAATGATGTGCAATACCATGCCCCCTTCAAGATTAAAATTGAAATCTAACAAGAAAAGTCAATGTTGATAGTTTAGAAGCATGTTAATTGATTTGAGAAGTGGTTAAACACATTCGAGAATGCATTCTGCATCGTTTGTAGGTCCAGAAGACCAAGTTTGACTAGGTGAAACCATGAGTTGACCATAGTTGACCAAGTTGAAATTTTGATAGTTTGATGTAAGATAATTAGTTAAGTTGAATACTAGATTTTTGTGATGATTGAAGGTTGATTATGCAAGTAGTGAATAATATAAACAATCTCAGATTTTGATTTTGATCCTGAAAAAGGATTCTACTTACTATTTCATTGGAGGAACCTTCGTGTGAGACTCAACTCTTCATTTCCAATTTAAGTTTAGATTAGGAGAATTGTTGAAGAATCATTTAAGTGTTCAAGCAATTTGTGAGATCATGCAAAGTGCAAAAATGCAAAGAAACATGTAAAGTAAAATGCAATCTATGACCTAGGACCTAGTCGCTGATCATGTGTCGATCGATTTCATCATTGAATTTTTAGGTAACCAGATAAATAAATACAATGCCCACTAGTTAGGAAACCATAGACATATGAATATCAATTTGTATGCTCAAGAATCAATACAACGCCCACTGGTGAGACAACCATGGACATATGAATATTGATTTTATGTTTGGAATGTCAGATTAGATATAAGCACCAAGGCATAAGCGCCAGGATGACCTGAATATTATGTCCATTTTGATATAGCAATTTGTATAAGAATCAAAACATCAACGTCGTGATGACCAAAATATGCCTTGCATTACAAACACATCAAGCAGTCAAGAGATCATTCTAAATCCAATGTGAATTACCCGTAGTGACCATTTATCGTTCACATCCTTAGGTAAGATCGCATTTCACAATAGGAGAAAGAACTCACTCAAAAAAGGCAATAGTTAGATCAAACTTCCTTGAATTTTTTGGGTATCAATGGTCGAGGTACGCATGGCCATCCAATTTGAGATAGAGGCTCTTACAGTCGGACACCATTTCAATCCAAAATTTCCAAAGTTGTTAGATTTTCACATACAAGCAGAAGACAAAGAAAAGATTATGCCCCCAGTCATCACTCTCTAAATCCTATAAAGGACATCATTGAAGAGCTCGAGGGAACATAATATGCAAAAATCTCAATGTGAATTAGTAAGCATATAAGGAGATAAAACATGTGATTGTTTTCAGTTTGATGTTTGATGTTTGATTGCGTTGTTGTAGATGCAAAATCCTTTCTGGAGACAAGACTAACTGACTGACTCGGATGAAGCTTCAAAGGACTCTGACTAGATATGATACGTCAAAGATACATTGGAGACCATAAGATATGACTTTGATTGCCCCCAAGTTTGAACATTGATAGGATACAGACACTTGATCTGATTGGTGTACAGACCAACTTATTGAAAATAGGAATGCAAAAACAAACTGGGAAATATGTACAAACTAAAGCAAGACTAAAAGCTAGGAAAGACCAAGATTGCGCTGATAGATGCAGTGTTTTGAAACAAGTGGTGCCCGTTTGCCGGGTTTTCACCATCTTGGCAGAGATTCTATTTTTGCTACCAAGGCGCCTGTTTCCAGGTTTTCACCAAGGCACTTTTTCTTTTTCTCATTTTTTTTGTATTTGTCATTTTTTCAATTTTTTTGTACTTTTGATATTTTTTACTTTTTTTGTGAATCATCAAGGTGCCCATTGCTAGGTTTTCACCAAGATGTTCATTTTTTCAAGACTTTTTCCAATTTTTAAGATTTTTTAGGATATTTACCATAGATTGAATGCCTTAGGCATAGAATTTCTTCAGATGGAGAATGTTGATTGGTTCTTGAAGTTGTTCTCCTTCAGTCATTGAGAGTTGATAGGCACTAGAGCCAAAAGCAGCAGTGATAACAAAGGGACCCAGCCAATTGGGTTCAAACTTCCCCTTGCATCTCGATGTGATTGATTTTTAGGATTCTCTCTCAAGACTAGATCACCAACCTGAAATTATTTGTGTCTGACTTTCTTGTTGTAACCTCTAGACATTCTCTTATAATATACTCTGAGATGATCATATGCTGCTTGTCTACACTCATCTAGTAGTTCAAGTTCTTGCAACCTAGACACTTTATAGTCATCATCAATTACTAGACCATGCATTTTGATTCTTAGTGATGGGATTTCAACCTCAATAGGTAGTACCGCTTTAGACCCATAAACTAAAGTGAAAGGTGTAGCCCCAGTAGGCATTCTGATACTTGTTTTGTAGGCCCAGAGAGTTGGATTGATCATGAGATGCCAGTCTCTTCCTATTTTATTAACTGTACGGTGTAATATTTTTAATAGATTATTGTTAGATGCCTCTACTTGTCCATTCCCTTGAGGATAGTAGATAGATGACCAATGTTGGGTAATCTTGAATTTAGCACATAAATCATCTAGATCTTTGTTCTTGAATTGTCCACCATTATCTGTAATTATGGAATGAGGTATCCCATATCTGCATATGATATAGTTCAATATGAACATAGATATTTGTTTTCTAGTGGCTTGTGTCAAAAGGACTGCTTCTATCCATTTTGTAAAATAATTTGTAGCTATGATTATATGGGTATGTCCATTAGAAGAATGAGGATGTATAGCTCCTATAAGATCAAATGCCCATTGGTGAAAAGGCCATTGTGTAGTAAAGAGAATTAGATCTCTCCCTAGAGCATGAATTAAGTTGCCATGCACTTGGCACTTTTGATAGTTCTTAGCAAACTTGATAGACTCTTTCTCCATTTCAAGCCAATAGTACCTAGCCCTAATAAGTTTTCAAGCTAGTGTTAAACCGTTTGAGTGTGACCCACAAATATCATCATGGACTTCCTATAACACATGTTGAGACTCTTCTTGTTCTAAACATCTAAGTAGCGTACCATCTAGACCTCTTTTGTACAGATCATGACCAATGATGACATATCGAGAGGCATTATGGATAAGGTATCTCTTTTCATGGCGGCTGACGGTATCGGGAATGGTTTGGTCTTTGAGATAGGAGAATAGGTTTTTATATCTGGATGAATCGTGACCAACAACTGTGTAGATGATGTGGGTTTCAAGGGAATCATATGCAGGATAAGATAGTGCTTCCACTAGAACTCATAGCGTAGCTCATGTTCAGGCTGCTTTAATAAAGTAGATAGCATTGCCATTGCATCGGCAACCTTATTCTATGTTCTAGGTATTTGCTCAAATGAGATAGATATGAAATACTTCTTTAAATCATCTACCATTCTTTTGTATGGAATAAGCTTTTCATCTTTAGTCTGGTACACATCATTGACTTGATGGATAACAAGTTGAGTCTCCATGAATGTGTATCTCTATTACTCTCCACTCAATTGCTAGTTTCATGCCATTAAGAAGGGCTTTGTATTCTGCAATATTGTTTGTGCAAGGGAACTTTAATTTGAATGCTTTAGGTATGGAGTATCCTTGAGGAGTTATAAATAATATTCTTGCTCCTGATCCATTATGTGTATAGGAGCCATCAAAGAATAACTGTCATTCTCTAGAAGAAAGAGTCATGATAGAGGAATCTGGAAATTCCATTTGCATTTATCATCAATCATAGGTGCATCTACTAATTGATCAACAATAACCTAGCCTTTTATAGCTTTTCTTTCAACATATTCAATGTCAAATTCACTTAAGAGTATGACCCATTTAGCTAATCTACCCATGAGGGTAGCTTTGCTTAGTAGGTACTTTAGTGGATCAATCTTAGCTACCAAATGTGTGGTATGTGCCAACATGTAATGTCTCAATTTCTATGATGCAAATATCATAGCTAGACAAGCCTTCTCAATCATAGAATAATTCTTTTCGTATGCCACCAATGTCCTACTGATATAGTATATAGCTCTTTCCTTTTTGTTCTCATCATGTTGTGCAAGCAATGCCCCCAATGATGTATCTGTAGTAGAGACATATAATATCAAAGGCTTCCTTGGAATGGGAGGCATCAAGATAGGAGGATTTGATAGATACTTCTTGATATGGTTAAAGTTGTTTTCACATTCTTCATTCCACACAAATGTCACACCTTTATGTAATATTTTTGTAAAAGGTTGTGATATGTTTGCTAGCTGAGATATGAAGCATCTAATAGATTGAACTCTTCCTTGCAATGTCCTCATTTGACTAATATTCTTTGGAGGTTGCATCTCCATTATAGCCTTTACTTTAGCTGGATCAACTTCAATGCCCTTCTTTGAAACTATGTATCCTAAGAGCTTTCCAAAAGTGACACCAAAAGCACACTTCTTAGGATTTTGTCTGAGACTAAATTTTTCTATTATGTCTAGTATCTTGCCCAAGTCATTTAGATGTTCAGTTCTAATCATAGATTTTGCTAAAGTATCATCAACATAATCCTCCATAGTCCTATGCATCATGTCATGAAAAATAGAAGTCATGGCTCTTTGATATGTAGCACTTGCATTTTTAAGCCCAAATGGCATGACATTCCAATAGAAGGTACCCCATGCACATGTGAAAGCAATTTTCTCTTGACCCTCTGGAGCAATTTTTATTTGATTATATCCAGAAAAACCATCCATTAAAGAATACATCTCAAAGCCCGCAGTCATGTCCACTATCATATCAATGTTAGGTAGTGGAAAATCATCCTTAGGGCATGCTCTATTTACATCTCTAAAGTCTGTGCACACTCTGATTGATTTATCTAGTTTTGAAATAGGTACAATATTAAAGATCCATTCTGCATAATCAATAACTCAGATGAATCTGACTTTTAGTAGTTTCTCTAATTCAGCTTTTACCAAGAGTGCAACATGAGGATGCATCTTCCTCAATTTTTGCTTAACAAGTTTAACGTTTGGAGCTATAGATAAATGGTGCATTATAAGATCAGGATCCAACCCTGGCCTATCAGAATATTTCCATGCAAAGTTGATCTTCTTCTTTGTTAGGAATGTTGTAAATTTTTGCTTTTCTTCCTCTGATAAAGATTGTGCTACATGGATCAACTGTGGTTCCTCTGTTGTTCCCAAGTTGATAGATTGAGTGGGCTCAATTAGAACTGGAGATCTATCCAGTAAATGACTCAGAAGGACATCAAATATCTCATCCTTAGGCACCTCAAAGAGGTTTTCACCTTCGGATACGTCTTTTATTTTTACTTTTGTAGGTTCTGAGACTGCCACAAAGTGGTTTTCACCCTCAGAAATCCTTTTCTTTTTATTCTTATTCTTATTTTTCTGACTAAGATAATTGATGTCCGACTCTGTCATGCTAACACTCGGTTCACTGATGGAAGTACTCATAGGCTCAACTGCATTGAGATAGCAAGCAAGGGAATAGTCATTCGGGAAGGTATAAATACCATGGCTCAGGTTTGGGGAGGTTTGATCAAGAAGTTCAGGATGTTGGATAGTCAAAGTGGTGAAAGATTGGGAAAGAGTGTTTACGGATATGGATCTGTCATCATCAGTCCTAACCCGACACTCAATTTCAAAGGTGATATTACAACTTAAGACATTCAATTCGTGAATAGGCTCAATGTCATTATGATAGTCCACTTCAGCCATCGGTGGATCAGACTTGATAAGTTCATCATTTCACTCTAGACTTACATTGGGTTTAGGTGCATATTGGCGAATAACATCAACATGTTTCTCTGTAATAAGCTCATCTTCTTTTGGAATGGCTCCCCATTCATAGTCATTAGATTCTTCATCTATGCCTCTAGGAAATCTAAGAACATGAGTAAAGTTAGGATGAATACCCCAAGAAGGGTTACCCTCATATTCTGATTTGAATTCATACTCATGAGAATCTGTCTCAGAATAACTACCACCTTCCTCTTTGTCTATTTGATTGTCTTTGAGATTAGCTGGTTCTTGTGTTGCAACTATCTCTTGCTCTATAGTAGGTTCTTGTGTTTCTACTACATTAATTCTTTTTATTGGATCATCTTCAGCATCAAGGAGGTCTTTTATTTCTTTAGGCAAACACTCATAAGGAATGATTTCATCAGTGGTGTCTGAATCATCACTATCAGATTGTTCAGTTATTTCCTTCTTTAGTTGATTTTCTACAGAAGGCTCAATTTGTTCTAGAACATGTGGGGAGTTCTTGCTAAGATAGAAAGGCTTCTTCATGTATCCTAGACCTGTTGTATTCTTGTTGGCTCGACCACGATGTTCAATAGGTGACATAAGACCTTTACCCTGTAGTCCTAGAGGTCCTTTTCCTTTATATCCCATCTTAGTTATTAGTTTATCCCCTGGGCCATATGACTTAGAAGGAACCTTTGATACTTTAGAATCACTAGGTGGAACAACTTGGGATTTAGGTTCATCTTTGCAGAGCCATGCAAGCACATCTTCATCTTCTTCGAATTCTTGCTTAGGTACTTTCTCTGCAACAAATTTTCCTTTATATGCCGCAAGAGGTTCCTTAGATTTTGATTTGGACTGTTTTAGAGCTTGCCCATAAGACTTAGGTGAGATAGGGAGAGATGTCAAAGACAAGACTGGCTCTATAGTATATTCTCCCATACCATTTTCTTTGATATTGACCTCTTTTGCAATGTCTTCCATCTTAGAGGTGGATGCTACATCTGTTTGCTTAGTGGAAGAATCTCTGTTATTAGGAACAAATTTATCCGCATTTGTCTTCAATGCATTGCAAGTTGTTGACACATCAGCTAGAATGGTCACCTCTACTCCACCACAAGGAAATTTCAAGCACTGATGGTATGTAGAAGGAATAGCTTTCATCTCATGTATCTAGGGTCTCCCTAGAAGGATATTGTAAGCCAAAGGTATATCAAGAACTTGACATATAGTTCCCTTGGAGGATCTTTCTTCTTCATCATATGCTTTGATAGTTATTTTCTTTCTAGGATCAACGACCATTTCTGAAAATCCCAATTGTGTGATCAAGCTATAAGAACAAATATTCCAACCAGCGCCCCCATCTATCAACACACATTTGACACGACAGTTTTGGATCAAGACTTCAATATTTAAGGGCTGGTTATGCGGATAACTCAAGGAGTTATCATCATCCTCTAAAAAGGAGATATACTGTGGAGACGTAAGATGACCAACCATAGCCTAGAATTTGTCTAAATCAAGGTTATTAGGAACATTGGATCTGAGCAGAGCTTTATCTAAGATGGCTCTATGAGCTGAAGATATCTGAAGCAACTCAAACATGGAGATTTTAGCATTTGTGTGCTGGAGTTGTTGAACGATATTGTACAAAGTAGGCCTTGTGTCCTTAGGATTTGAAGATTTAGATGTTGCCCTTTATTTAGAAGCAGAAGAGAGATTGAAAGGCACCTTAGGGACATTTGATTAATCTGGGATTTGTCCTTGTAGGTGTGTCTGAGCTTGTGATCGAGTAACTGCGTTAGCTAATTGATTTTCTCTATCTCTTCTTGCAATTGTGATGACATTGCAATGCTTAGATAGGCTTGGTTCAACCATATTGATAATAGTATTATTTCCAGGATAGGCATAATTGACCTTAGCACCCACATTAGGCTGAGAAGATGAATCTCCTTGGCTATGCTTTGGAAATGGTTCGGTGAATGTTGTGTGATCATTATTGCTTTTAGGATTATCAATCGTGATTTCTCCATTATCAATCTTGTCTTGAATGGTATGCTTCAAGCGCAAGCAGTTATTAGTTTTGTGACCTTTACCCCGATGGAAATCACAAAATTCATTCTCTCTCCACCATTTCGGCTTAGGATTAGGATCATATTGTCAGATCTTAGGCAAAGAGATGATGTTATTAGCCAGCAGAGTTCTCATAGCTGATTCCAAAGATTCTCTAAGAGGAGTGAACTTTCGTTTATTATTAGCAGACCAAGATTTGTATTCTAGCTTCTTTTGAGATGATTCGAACACCTTTTGTTCTGAAGCTTTGATGGCTTGAGTACCAATGGTTAGATTGAAAGCAGGTGCCTTAGATGGGGCATGATTATCAACAACGCCATCTGTGACGATGCCCTTATTCTTGTTCCAATTTTTGTTCTTATCCTTAGAACTAAATTCATACTTGTCCTTTTGAAGTGTGACGTCTCCTTTTTTTACAAGTACTTTTTCAATTTTGATTGCATTATCTACCATCTTGTCAAAAGATGTATGATTTTGTATTTGTAAAGGGTAGTTGATTTTTGGAACAAGATTTTTGATGAAGATTTCCAACTTGTCAGTTTCTGGAATAGGCCTAGCATATAGAGAGAATTTCTTTCTCCATCTTTTGAGAAATGTCAGGAATGGTTCTCCTAGATATTGTTTGAGATTGCAAATATCAATCATGGTGACTGGATGTTGGATGTTGTAGGAGTATTTCTGATAGAACAATTTTATCAGCTCCTCAAAGGTTTTGATTATAGGTGGCATCCTAGAGAACCAATGAATGGCTGCCCCTCCTAAAGATCGAGGGAAAAGATGCATTCGATAGGTTGGTTCGTACATGAACTCCATAGATTGAGTACATAATTCTCTGACATGATCTTAAGGATCAAAGTTTCCATCATACTTATCATATTTCAGCATTCTCACCCTCTTAGGGAATGGTGGCATATACAAGTCTTTATCAAATGGAAAAGGACATAGGGCCTCCATGGAGAACTCCTTAGCTTCTTTTTCTTTTTCCATTTTGTTAAGTTTTACTTGCATGGCGTGCATTTGTTTCATCATAGCCGAAATAGGAGTTTCTTTCTCACATGTAATGATATCTTCCACATTAAAATTGGGAGGAAGTTTAGCTCCTTGATGAGCTAACTCTAGAAAGTATGTTTCTCTATCTTCTTTCAAGAAATGTTTCATCATTCTTTTGAAGTTATCATCGTTTTGATATTGAGCAATTTCAGCAGGTGTAGGTTCTTGATCCATACCATGTTGAGACTGAGCTCTTTGAGAGCCATGGTTTGTCCCTACTTGAGACATGTTAGGAGTGTTAGGAATCCCTGGATTAGATTGAGGAGTTTGTTGATTACCTCCGTGAGTTGATGGAGGGGGTATGTAACTAGTTTTTAATCGAAAGTTGCCAAGACCCTCATCTTCGTAAAGACCAGAATTGTACAGTTGTTCAAGAGTTGGACCCTGGATATGAGTCAAAGGTAAGGTATGAGATGTTTCCCCTGATTTCTTGTGAGAGGAAGCTCTAGTTTCCACCATTAACCTTGGGTGAAGCAAAAGAATACGATGAAGACAACTGAAGAAAGGTTTGATTCAAGAAGATCAAATGATGCAACCTTGTCAAGGTTTGATTGATTGAAGCTTAGATTAGATGTAAATGATGGATATTGTGCCCTAGATGTATGGGTAGATGCCCAAAAGATAGTGGACACAAGTTCACAACACTTAGCCATTTTGAAGATGGATTGAAGATTGATAGTTATGACAAGGTTTTGACACAAGATGAAAAAGACTCAAATCGATTAAACAAAAGGCTAAATCGGATTCAAAAGACCACTTTAGGAAAATGATTGGATTCTCAGTAGTTGCTGCTCTATTCCTAACATAGTGATTTATTTGACAGACTTTGGAAATAGGCTGTAAAAGCTGGGTCTCTAACAGTTTTGACAACTTTCTGGCAATTTTTCAAAATTTCTCAAATGACTTTATATAGGCTCGTACGATAGTGGGTAGGCTATGAAATGACAATTGACAAACTCGTACGACTATTACAAAACTCGCACGATAGTTGATAGCAGGATTTTTGACTTTTTGAATTGACGGACAGCAAAACTCGTACGACAATATACTAGCTACCATACGACAATTAGGGGGTCATGAAATGACAATAGCCAAAATTTGTACGACTTTCTGACCTTACAAGATGAATTTTGACTCCAGAAAGGTGTTTGACATTAGATTTTGCAATTTTCAAGTTTTCAATTTTAATTTGTTCACAAAATTATCTGTCCATATTTGAAGATAGTACCGGATTGATTCGTTCTTAGTAACCAGATAGATAAACAGGCACACAAAATAGCAAGCAAGTGATTTCAAGCACGTCTGAAAATAATGAATAGGGGACAAAGCAACCCTGTGCATGAACAATCAAGTGACTAAATGTGCTAATCCCTAGGAGTGCTAATAGTGTATGTTCCAAAAAATTTTGCAATAACACACATATTCCTAGAAAATGAAAATTTGGCCTCATTAGGGTTTGTAGTAATGGTCCAACTCTGCAACTTTTATGATCTCAAGAGGGTGAACTCCAATCCAGGCACACCGGGGTTTTGACACAGTCTGAGAAATTAATCAATCAGGAGCTGTTAGGGAGATCTGACAGCCCAACAAGAGACCACACCTGTGAAGATTTCCTCCACAAGGACATTTATATAGCGGCTGCTGCTACCACGACAAAAATGGCTATTATCGCTTGAGGTTCTGTCAACGTGGTTGACCCAATTAAGGGAATGTCCACTATGGTTAACCCTCTCTAAAGGTGACTCACAAAAGATACCACATGGAGACTGGTTCTAGATTCAAGGATCTGAGTTTCTGATACTACCCAAAAAGGGAGTAGAGCATAGTCCTCTAGCCTTTTCACATTTAACCAAAACAAAGCAAACAGATTAATCTGACATGCTAAGACCAAGATTGGCTCACAAAGATCTATGATGTCAACCACTTATGATCTATCAACCTCTCCGGAGAGAGAATGTATCAATCAGAAGTTGAAGACGCACAAATCTAGTAGAATGTGAGACGCTCTCAGTAACCTCCCTACCTACAAGGATTCCTTTGTTGAGAAGAGTTTCACTGGAAACCCACTCTCTCAAGAACCACAAATAGTGTTCATAGGGCCTATTTACTATGTGTAACAAAGATGCTGAAAAGCAAATCTATGTTCATTTTTATAGCCCAAAATGAAATCTGTGATATGAAAGCAATAAAGGTCACACAAGCTAGACATGTGAGATGTTCGTTTTAGTCCAAATCAAAATGTTATCAGCTGAGAAGATTACCTGAAATCCTCGCAATGTGCTTAGTATATTTTTACCTGTTTTAAGCAACTCTCACACTTTTCCCAATCAAAATCAACATAAATCAATCAGAAATAGCAAATTTTTCTGACATGATCTTAAGGATCAAAGTTTCCATCATACTTATCATATTTCAGCATTCTCACCCTCTTAGGGAATGGTGGCATATACAAGTCTTTATCAAATGGAAAAGGACATAGGGCCTCCATGGAGAACTCCTTAGCTTCTTTTTCTTTTTCCATTTTGTTAAGTTTTACTTGCATGGCGTGCATTTGTTTCATCATAGCCGAAATAGGAGTTTCTTTCTCACATGTAATGATATCTTCCACATTAAAATTGGGAGGAAGTTTAGCTCCTTGATGAGCTAACTCTAGAAAGTATGTTTCTCTATCTTCTTTCAAGAAATGTTTCATCATTCTTTTGAAGTTATCATCGTTTTGATATTGAGCAATTTCAGCAGGTGTAGGTTCTTGATCCATACCATGTTGAGACTGAGCTCTTTGAGAGCCATGGTTTGTCCCTACTTGAGACATGTTAGGAGTGTTAGGAATCCCTGGATTAGATTGAGGAGTTTGTTGATTACCTCCGTGAGTTGATGGAGGGGGTATGTAACTAGTTTTTAATCGAAAGTTGCCAAGACCCTCATCTTCGTAAAGACCAGAATTGTACAGTTGTTCAAGAGTTGGACCCTGGATATGAGTCAAAGGTAAGGTATGAGATGTTTCCCCTGATTTCTTGTGAGAGGAAGCTCTAGTTTCCACCATTAACCTTGGGTGAAGCAAAAGAATACGATGAAGACAACTGAAGAAAGGTTTGATTCAAGAAGATCAAATGATGCAACCTTGTCAAGGTTTGATTGATTGAAGCTTAGATTAGATGTAAATGATGGATATTGTGCCCTAGATGTATGGGTAGATGCCCAAAAGATAGTGGACACAAGTTCACAACACTTAGCCATTTTGAAGATGGATTGAAGATTGATAGTTATGACAAGGTTTTGACACAAGATGAAAAAGACTCAAATCGATTAAACAAAAGGCTAAATCGGATTCAAAAGACCACTTTAGGAAAATGATTGGATTCTCAGTAGTTGCTGCTCTATTCCTAACATAGTGATTTATTTGACAGACTTTGGAAATAGGCTGTAAAAGCTGGGTCTCTAACAGTTTTGACAACTTTCTGGCAATTTTTCAAAATTTCTCAAATGACTTTATATAGGCTCGTACGATAGTGGGTAGGCTATGAAATGACAATTGACAAACTCGTACGACTATTACAAAACTCGCACGATAGTTGATAGCAGGATTTTTGACTTTTTGAATTGACGGACAGCAAAACTCGTACGACAATATACTAGCTACCATACGACAATTAGGGGGTCATGAAATGACAATAGCCAAAATTTGTACGACTTTCTGACCTTACAAGATGAATTTTGACTCCAGAAAGGTGTTTGACATTAGATTTTGCAATTTTCAAGTTTTCAATTTTAATTTGTTCACAAAATTATCTGTCCATATTTGAAGATAGTACCGGATTGATTCGTTCTTAGTAACCAGATAGATAAACAGGCACACAAAATAGCAAGCAAGTGATTTCAAGCACGTCTGAAAATAATGAATAGGGGACAAAGCAACCCTGTGCATGAACAATCAAGTGACTAAATGTGCTAATCCCTAGGAGTGCTAATAGTGTATGTTCCAAAAAATTTTGCAATAACACACATATTCCTAGAAAATGAAAATTTGGCCTCATTAGGGTTTGTAGTAATGGTCCAACTCTGCAACTTTTATGATCTCAAGAGGGTGAACTCCAATCCAGGCACACCGGGGTTTTGACACAGTCTGAGAAATTAATCAATCAGGAGCTGTTAGGGAGATCTGACAGCCCAACAAGAGACCACACCTGTGAAGATTTCCTCCACAAGGACATTTATATAGCGGCTGCTGCTACCACGACAAAAATGGCTATTATCGCTTGAGGTTCTGTCAACGTGGTTGACCCAATTAAGGGAATGTCCACTATGGTTAACCCTCTCTAAAGGTGACTCACAAAAGATACCACATGGAGACTGGTTCTAGATTCAAGGATCTGAGTTTCTGATACTACCCAAAAAGGGAGTAGAGCATAGTCCTCTAGCCTTTTCACATTTAACCAAAACAAAGCAAACAGATTAATCTGACATGCTAAGACCAAGATTGGCTCACAAAGATCTATGATGTCAACCACTTATGATCTATCAACCTCTCCGGAGAGAGAATGTATCAATCAGAAGTTGAAGACGCACAAATCTAGTAGAATGTGAGACGCTCTCAGTAACCTCCCTACCTACAAGGATTCCTTTGTTGAGAAGAGTTTCACTGGAAACCCACTCTCTCAAGAACCACAAATAGTGTTCATAGGGCCTATTTACTATGTGTAACAAAGATGCTGAAAAGCAAATCTATGTTCATTTTTATAGCCCAAAATGAAATCTGTGATATGAAAGCAATAAAGGTCACACAAGCTAGACATGTGAGATGTTCGTTTTAGTCCAAATCAAAATGTTATCAGCTGAGAAGATTACCTGAAATCCTCGCAATGTGCTTAGTATATTTTTACCTGTTTTAAGCAACTCTCACACTTTTCCCAATCAAAATCAACATAAATCAATCAGAAATAGCAAATTTTTATTGTTAATGTTAGCTATCAATCCAAATCCGGAAAACAAATCTAGAAAACTGCCTGGAAAAGTGAAATGACAATTGAAACTTGGCACAGAAACTCGTACGATAGTGGGTCACCTCCCAGATGACAGTCCAGAAACTCATACGATAATGGGTATAAGACCATACGACAACAGAGCTTCCAAACGACACTGTGTTTCTGATGGTATGATCCTCGATCAAATCAACTACCGTACGACAGTGGGTCCTTCTTGGTATGAGTTTCTGACAAAACTCATATGAAAATTGTAGGGACATAAATTAAAAATTGTAACTTGGAATAGAAAATGACAAGAAGATGATAGAAATTGAATGGAAACCCGTTTCAGGGCCCCATAGTGGGCGCCAGAAATGTGTGTGTGAATTTTGTACCTAGTTGTAGACGCAACACTTCAGTAAAACATTAGAGGTTAGTTAAAATCAAAATCATGCAGTGAAATGGAAACTAATCTAACTAGGCAATTTACTGCCTTCTAGTAGGTGCGAGTATGATATTCTCAGATTGGACCGAGATCAGTGACCTTGATGACACCTAAATGAAGGATTTGAATGCAGAATCTAGATATGAGATGAATGCAAATTAATCTTTTTTTTTGGATTTTCTATGCAATAAGATGAAATAAATTGATATGAATCTATGCTATATGAGAAACTGATATGACATGCAATTAATCTAACAATGATATGCTATATGATATGAATGCTTAAAAATAATGAAAATCTCACAACAGCTTGAATTCGCAAAGATGGATTCTTCGATCATCAATTTGCCAGCATGAGGATGCAATTCATGGATGGATAAAAAATGAAGAGCTGAGGCCTTAATTTATAGAAATCTAGGACTTTGGAGGTGCATGGAAAAAAACCATAAATCACTCTTGATAAACTCAGGTTGATTTTTTGAGTTATCAAGAATTTTAGAGATAGATTAACTCACAAAATCATGCAAATCAGCTTTTTGATTTAAATCAGAAGTTGAGATCAGCTTTCAACTCAAAAGAGAATTGAGTACATTTTTAAAACAACTTGAATTAATTTTTTGATTTAAAGTTTAACTATTTTTTGGATGTGCATAATTAATTATGAATTAAATAAATAAATAAAGTGATTTATCCTCAACTTAACAATTTAACAATTGATTTATGGGTTAATCAATTATTAAATCAAACTTTTATTCAAAAACTATATTATTAAATTTGACAATTGACATTAATTAATTAAATAAGAATTTAATCAATTAGTCATAAGATTTTTGATTTATTGTCAAAATGAAATAATACAATTTAGGAATAAATATAATTAAATCCAATTAAATAATTAAGTGGCAGTATTAAATCTAATTAATTAAATATTCAGAATATTCAATTAATCAAACTTTAGGATAAATAGGATTTATCGTCAAATAATCATTAAATCAAAGATAATTAGGATAAATAAGAATAAATAATATTCCCCGATGCAGAATTTAGGATGATCAATTAAGATTCGATAATGTGCCGATGTGCCTTAGGTTAGGACTTTGATGTCGATTTCGTTCAATGTGTCGATATAGGAGGTTAATGAACCTATAGCCCATTTTTTGGGTATTACAATACCCAAAAAATTTCTTAGAACCTTTCCATTCAAACTTGTTTCCTCCTTTTTCATGTGGTCCTTCAATCATGTTAAAGTCTCCTCCCATAATCTATGGGATGTTCTTAAATTGGAGCATCTATTTCCACATATATATTCTTTCTTTATGATCATCATAAGCATAAATTGTGCACAATCCAAATTCAAAATCATTGTGTTTAATGGTGACCCAAACCACCCTATAACAAGGGGAGCATCCCCATCCTGTAATATATTTGTTCCACTTGGGGCCAACCAAGATAACAACACCCCCTTTTCCCTTTTGATGGTTGGTGGTATATACCATTGCATCCTTCTAGACACATTTGGGATTGATATTCAAGGAGAATCCTACTATTTTCAACTCTTGCAAAAAGAGTATGTCAACATTCTTATTCATCATAAAAATTCTCTTCATAGTATATTTTATGTCAGGGGATTCTAATCCCCCGACATTCCAACTAGCACATTTTATATACATAAGCATAATCAAGGGTTAGAGTCCATGGGAGCTTTGAATCTCTTATAACACTTAGGGATTTGCAACGTAGACTACTTGGTTGGCTTCTTGTTATTGGAAGAATTACGGGGTCTCCCTCTCTTTTTCTTAGTAGGAGATTTCTTCTTTTGTGCATTAAAAACAAATACATTATCCTCTGTAGGGGCCTCACAATAAGGAGTGATAGCCAATTCAATAATTTATCCATCCTCTAACACTCTTCTCTCAATGTTCTCACTAATATTATGAATTCTACCTGTGTACTAGAAAAAGTACCTTCATAGGGTTAGTATTGCAAATAAATGAATAAAATAACTAAATTACCACAAAGAATAAGCTATTTTAACAAATAAAGAACAATTAAGCACTCTATGGATCTCTATTTAGGGATGCTAATGTAAAAGCTCTCAGCAAGCCTCCATTAGTGACAGTCCTAAAATGAGAATGATATGATAAAGCAAGCTAAAACAATTATTTCCAAATTGAAATGCTAATTAGCTTCTATATTTGCCTTTATAGCTCTAAATTGCAAGAGGTTTGATGTTATTCTCAGATTTGTGGATGATTATTGAGTGAATTATGCCTTGCTTTTATAGATTTTGGCAAGGGTAGGGGGTGTAGTTGAGTTGATCAAGGTTAGGTGAGAGTTGAGTCCATGGTTCCACCTTTGGAGACCATTTAAATATTTTTTCCTCAAAGCCTGGGACAAGAAGACAAAATGAGTGGACAAGATGCTCTTTCCAAATGAGTGATTGAAATTCAATTTAGGCTTGATCCATGTGAGCTTGGTTCTCAATTCCTATTGGTTGATTGATTTTCCTCCCATTTGGTGGTTGAGAGAAAATAGGAATTAATTAATTAAATTTATTTAATTTGTTTAGCCATGTGCACCCCTTAAATGGGTTGATTTGATTTACTTTCAACTATGTAATTAATTAGATTAATCACACAATTAATTGATTTATTCAATTTAAATTGATTTGATGGCTTTTGATTTTCAATTGATTTTGGATTAAGGTTCAATTACAATTTATCTTTGATTTTATTTGATTTGATTTAATTGTATTTAATTGTATTGATTTTTGCCTTGATTTCTCACTTAATTGATCTTGTCCATTTTCAGGTGATTACAAATGCCCCTCTTTGAGTTGACATGCACATCGTGTTGATTCAAAGAATGTCCTGAATTGTCTGATATAAGGTCCTGATTCCATCAATGGTTGATTGTGATGTTCGATATAAGATGCAGATCCTAATGAAGTTCGATTGAATTTCATGTCCTAATGGTCAATTTGATGATAGATTATCCAATATGGTACTTGGTTCACTTTGATTCAATGTTTGATGCCCCTTTTGATTGATAAGCGAAAAATTTTCTGATAAAAGATTAAGCTTTGATTTGATGGTTGTGCCCCTGATTTGATGATACTGTTGTTGTTTTTTATTATCCGAGTGTATGCCCCCTTGTAAATGAAATGAAATTTGATAGATGTTTGAAAAAGTTGACGGTTTAGGTCATTTTGCGTTAATTAGGTCAATTTTATATTGAATTTTGATTTCATTTCTGATAATGATTTTGCGTTCGAGTGATGAAAAATGCCCTTGATTTGGCAGATTTGGTGAAAATTTTGGGTCCCTGGGCATTTTCTGGTCAAAGATGCCCTTTTTAGGTCAAAATGGCCTATACAAAGGGGTAAAAAGTACCTTCACAGGGTTAGTATTACAAATAAATGAATAAAATAACTAAATTACCACAAAGAATAAGCTATTTTAACAAATTAAGAATAATTAAGCACTCTATGGATCTCTATTTAGGGATGCTAATGTAAAGCTCTCAACAAGCCTCCATTAGTGATAGTCCTAAAACAAGAATGATATGATAAACAGAGCTAAATGTTCAATTCCAAATGAAATTATAACTAATTAGCTCTAAATTTCCTTTCTAGCTCTAAATTGCAAGAGGTTTGATGCTATTCTTATATTTGTAGATGATTAATGAGTGAATTATGCCTTGCTTTTATAGATTTTGGCAAGGGTAGGGGGTGTAGTTGAGTTGATCAAGGTTAGGTGAGAGTTGAGTCCATGGTTCCACCTTTGGAGACCATTTAAATATTTTGTCCTCAGAGCTTGGAATAAGAAGACAAAATGGGTGGACAAGATGCATTCTCCAAGTGAGTGATTGAAATTCAATTTAGGCTTGATCCATGTGAGCTTGGTCCCCAATTCCTATTGGTTGATGAATTTTCTCCCATTTGGTGATTGAGAGAAAATAGGAATTAATTAATTGATTTTATTTAATTTGTTTAGCCATATGTACCCCTTAAATGGGTTGATTTGATTTAATTTGAACTATGTAATTAATTAGATTAATTACACAATTATTTTATTTATCATGATTTATTCGATTTAAATCGATTTGAGGGCTTTTGATTTTCAATTGATTTTGGATAAAGGTTCAATGGTAATTTATCTTTGATGTTAATTTGATTTGATTTGATTGCATTTAATTGTGTTGATTTTTGCCTTGATTTCTCACTTAATTGATCTTGTCCATTTTTAGGTGATTACACTACCCTTCATAAGGGAAAGGCAACCATCATGAGGGATAGAGGCAATCCCTTTGTGAATAACATGATGGACCTTAGGGGGGGAGGAAGGGGAGGGGGGGAAGGTATGACAACCATGGAAAAATTGTTGAGCTTATCTTCATCATGGACCCTCTTGAGAGATGACAACCCATCTGACTCAAAATCAGGAACTTCGACAACCTTATTCGACTCAACCCTACTCACAGAGTTCTTCTTGTTATTATCAATACTTTGTGCATTGTCCCTCATGTCTTCATCCTTACCATCAGGAAGGGAAGAAGTGATGGCATCTAAGTGAGCCTCTTTATTGCTCCAAGGTTGAAATTTACTCTTTGTGTTAGTCATTTTATTACTAAAATAAATTTTCCCTTTAGGATAAGAGAGTCTCCCGATTTTATCTAATGCCAGCTATTGGGCATTCTTCGTTCTATTCTTGGGTTTGGGGCTATGAGGAGCCAAACCAAAGTCAATAGAACCAGCAGTAGGAAGTTTCTCCAATTCTGAAAGAGCATTATTTGTGTTCACTAAAAAGATCGTATCTTTCTTGTTTAAAGATGCTTTGAGAGAGTCCAGAGTAGTAGTTAGTTCCTCTAATGTGGCTGGGGGCTTGATTTTAAGCACAATATGTACACCATAAGTCATTTTATCAAGGTCGGGCTGGTTAACAATGGTGAGTTTCTTAGTTAAAGGTTTGCTAGTTAAAATTGGCTTGGTCCTATAAACCATTTTATTAGTCGTCTCCCAACTAATAATGTTTTGTAATGTTATTGTTGATGAACTTCCATTGTAAATGGAAAGTCCTGCTATTTTGGTTTACTGGTTTCATTTATTTTTGAGGAATTGACTTCGTTGTTCTAAATTTTACTACATCAAACCCATAATTACTACTTCTGCACAAATTTAGAGGCTAAAAAAACTTGTTTTCTTAAAGTTATGTATAATTGTTCACTCCTTTCATATAGTTCCCATTTGGAACGTAACAATAAAATTTATGAGGTAACTTTCAGATGTAACAAAGCCTCTATGTATTAAATATTCACCAATTGTGGCGATCTTCAAGGTATATATTCAAAACCATATTATATGCTGGCTTTTTTGGTATTACTGACGACAATTGGGGCATGTCATTATAATAATCACGAGGTTTGGTATTGCTTTTCCTTTAATTAAAGGGAAAATAAATAAAATATGCAAATATAAGGTTGTATTATAATGTCATTGTTGTATAAAAGATAGGATTAAAAAATTGTTATGAGTTCCTCACATACATATAAAGTTGATTTGTCTCGTAAAATATTTGCATAAAAAATTATAAAAAGAATAAATGAATTTTTCAATTGGATATAAATTATTTATGTGGCTCAAATCATTTTTATAAATTGTGAATTAACAACTGAGCAATGTCAAATAGTAGCATTGGTTTTCAGGAATAGGTAAAAATGAAGGTGGACATAGATTGACTTAAATAAAAGTTCATCAAATTATTAGGAAATAAAAAATACTCTCTTAAGAAAATTATAAAATACTCTCTTAAATAAATCATAGAATAAATCAATTAAATAAGTACTGGCAAATAAACATCCTAGGAATAAAAGTTCATAATAATCAACACAATAAACTAAATGCCTAAGAGAAAGTGTATAGATAAACTTGATGGTACTTAGTGCTTGGTTAGTTTGACATAGAAACAAACTCTTGCAATTGTACTAAACTAATTGGATCTTAGGATCATTCAAATTAGGACACAATAAAAAATGCATGGTTTTAAGCATATGAATTACTAAATTCATTTTTTCCTATCTAGATCAAATACATTATGTATAGTTGACCCTACAATCACATATCTCATCAAATTCTTTGGTTATATATCTAGATTACTTTCATAAATGTGAATGCACTAGGTATAATGGACCCCACAATCAAATATCTTATCCTTTAATGTAAATCTAACTTTTAACAATTTGTATCCTTGAATATTAGTAACATTTGCTTCGAAAGTGGCATAGAACCTTAGTTATGTAGTGAGAAGTTTACATGGACCATGATAATGCCAATTCCTATCTTGTGTCGAATGTCACGAGGAAGCCAAGTGAGTTAATTTGAGTAATAGTTAAGGACGAGAAGTCGTCCAAAAAACGATGGCTTAAAGTTATAGCATAAAAAGTAATGCTTAGAATTTGTAACATCATTATCTAATAGAATTTTGCATTTTCCCAATTTACCTATACTACACATTTCCTTCCAAAATTTTACATATACTTTAGCCATCTATCTATTTTGTTGCTTATATCCTATAGCTCTTGATGGAAAATGGCATACATCATAGATTACCAATGTGGAAGGTAACTTAATTTCCATTTTTTACCATCTTTGTAATTAATAGGCTATAATATTTCTTTGAATAATACAAATCTAATATAATTATTAGTTCATATAGAATTCTATCTAGCAGAGTTGATCAAAATGAAGATATAAAGATATGCGAGCATTTATAAACATTGATTTATCATGTCATAAGTTGATAGTCTTACAGCTCTCGCTTATAACTCATATCACCGTGGATGGACAATTAACTTTAGCAAACAAAAGTTCTCAAATAGCATACATAAAATTGCATTTGATGCAAGGCATATTGGTGCACACTAGCAAGGAAGATAGGATACTTAAAACTGCATTGGATAAATGGGCATATTGGTGCAATGTGATTGCCAAGGAAATTACTAAAAATGAAATCAATTTAGCCGCCCTTCTTTGATCACAATGATGCAAAAAAACACTATGCCCAACAAATAGAAATAAGCAAATTTAATGTATTAGCTTGTGTAAATCATTATTGTACATTGTAAAAATATTTCATAATACAAAGACATTTTCCAAGAGTTATTTTTTAAAATTATATTATATACATTTTTAAATTTTTTTTCCCCCTACAACCTCTAAATATTAAATAATTCCTGCTATCCATATAACAATTCCACCTATTTTTAGTGAAGTGCGAGTTAAAATATCACACAATAACATCAGGGTTTAGGGAAAAAAAGAAACTAGCTAGGGGAGAGGACCCAGTAGTTGTGCACCCTAACTTCGGGCTTCTCAAAAACCTACGTAGAAATTTCAAATCACTCCCATTTTTTTACAGTAGCTTACTTGGCGAGTCTCTTGCTTACAACTAAGGTTTCAGAGCCACATCATCAAATATGATGCCACTTCAGCATATTTTTTGCCAAGGTGTCCAAAACAACCTAAAAAAAAAGTGAGACCAATCATAGTGAATTAGGTACCCCAATAGTTGTGCAGCTGATGTGGCATCACACTATTGACTGCTTTTTAGAACAAAGGGTACATTTCATTCAATTATGGGTAGTCATGATTAGCAAAAACAACTTTAAAGTCACAACCATTGGTACAATGTTGTCAAAAATATTAGATATTAAATCAACAACTATGAGTATTAAGTTAAGAACTACTATCACAACTATTGGAACGTGTTCAACTACTCGGTCCTCTCCCCTATTAGGGTTAGGGTTATAGCAAAGAAGGAAAATCATTAAGGTTAGAGTTAGGGTGGAAGAAGAAAAACCAATAGCGTTAGGGTTAAATGGATATGGAGCGTTTTGATCTGTTTATATGTGCAATAGGTCTTTGCTGCTGGTATTCATCTCGTTGGAATTGCAGGTTCCTTGTACGGTAAGTGTTCTTGAGCCATTTCTAGAGCGGTACTGTGGTGGGAAAGTAACACTCCATTATATAATCTAAACCATAGTAGTGTGTTGCCTTTGCCATCACAATCACGTTCTGAAAATGGGATTGAAGATTTAGTTGGCTCGCTATTCTTCTCGCCTTTAAAACGAAGGCCATCTGTAGGGTTTAAAGATTGCAACAGGTGGGTAGAGACATTACTTCATTACATTTGGTCTGTTAGAGTCGTGTTAGTTCTAACTGCAGCAGAATTTGATCGAAAAGGTATCAAATTTATTTTATATTTACTCTAATGCAACCTACGCTATTCATACGATTTTTTTGTTTTAAATGCAAGACGCTAGCCTCCCACAAAAAGAATCACATACGGTTTACGGATTATTGATTTGTGGGTATGGGTTTTTTGGGGATTCTCTTGTTTTTGTAGACTTTGTTCGTTTTCTCCATGATGTTGGGCTGCTTTGGTTTCATCTAATATTACTAGCTGTATACCTTTTCTTTGGACTACTTATCTCTGTTTATTAAGAGTTCTGAAACTTAGTTACAAAGATATGGAAAAGGAAATTATTATCTCTGCTTGATTCACTTTTTGGTTAGTCTTTCGAGAATTTTGTGGGCTGTTATTGTAATTTCATATCGTGAATGGTGAAAATTGCAATTTTGGCCCGTTTTAAATAGGGTTTCATTTTGTGTAATTTCAAGTTTAAAGTTGTATGTTCTTCAATCGCTTCTAAGATTGTTTGATTTAAAATCTGGACCTTCCATTTACTATCGTAGGTATGAAATGCATTTGCTATTCTTAATTTGGGTATAGAATTGATTAAGTCATTATTAATATTCAGGGATTTTAATTTGGATTAATTACAACTTCAAATTTAACTTCAAGTGATTAATCGATCTGTCTATTTTCTAGTACAGCAGCTCTTGGTCGACTTTTGTTATGATAGGCTATTTACAGATTTGAACCTGGCTATAGAGTGGATTCATGTTTTCTAGGTATGAAGTTCCTCTTAACGCTTTTAAACTTCAGTGTGCAAGTGGTGGATCGATCTAAACCTTGATGCAATCTAAAGCTTGGTGTGGATCTAAACCTTGATGTAGATCTAAATCTTTCTAAATGAAATTATTAGAATTTATTAATGCATCCATTACAGTGTTAACGAGTATACATCAAACATGCACGAGCAGTTATCCTAGAGAATGGTCAAATATTGTAGGAGAACATGACCATCACAATTTAGTAGGTCCCTAAGGCTTCTGTAAATATTAATAGTTGCTCATTAGCAGGTAGGCAATTGCGTTGTGGGGAACTCCCTACTGCAATTGTCTTATGCCTGAGGCTTTTTTGTCGGTTGCCCTAAAATTGCTATGGACATCCAAATTGTAACTGGGCATTCATGACTGATGGGGAGAGCAACTCAATGATACCTTCTGAACTTTCCCAACATAAATGGAATGGTTCCTGGCTCCAGCACACAGAAATGACTGATGATAACTGTTGCCCTTCATTCTTTGATTTCTAGAGTGTTTGTCCCATGTATTGCTTTAGCGCAGATAACACCCTTGAATAAAATCTAAAATCCAATTAGATAGCTTTGCCCTCTATTCTGCACCATTAATTTTACAAGTTCAATTTTAAAATGGATTAATCTCATGACTACTCCATGTATTCGTCATTTTGGACACATGCATTGATTTTTTTTTATCATAAAGCTTGATTGTTACAGTTTATGTTGAATTTTCCCAGTGTACAACAATAGAAGAATAAACCTGGGCCTTTAAAAAACATCTGCTTTATAGTACAATTAATTCATTTGAACCCTTATTTGAAAGCATTTATAAAATGCCTTGTGATATCCATAGTTTGTTGCCTTCACATCAATTGCCTGTGATGGAAAATCAAGCTGGCTTGCAACTGTGTCAACTTTGAGCTGAGAGCTTGGGAAACTTTATAAAGAGCACCCAAATATATTCAGTCCTTCAAATAAACTGCAATATAAACTGCCTTCTATGTGAATCTATGAGTCAAAAAGGCTTCTGTTATGACAATGATAATCTGTTAGCCGTCACTTCTTAATTATGATCTATATGGAAATTTCATGGTAGTTATTTTTCCTGGCTGGAGAAATGCAGGATTTTGTGGAAATAAATCTGCACGACATGGGTACTGTATTAGAAAACTTGATGCTTTTAGTGGGGCATTGGTTGCTATTGGGATGAGATAAATCATTTCATAGCAAGAGTGACCTACTTAACAATGGTTCAGAAGAATCTCCATGCTCTACATTAGAACTTTCATCAAGTTGAGAATATAAAGGAAAACATTTGAATTGAGTTATATTTTTCTTACCACGTAGATATGTGATGAATACAGGCATTGTGATGGGAAAGTAGTTCTCAAGGTCGCTCATAACAAAGCAGTATTTCTTAAGCCTATGACATTGTGAAGAGCAGAGCTCAAATGAAATTAAAACCTCAAGTCCTGCATCAGTAGTGGAAAGCAGCTCTTGCTCTGGAAAAAAATCCATTTTTAGATTAAAAAAATGACTGTACCAGGAAAAGCAAGAAGCAAGAGGTAAGAGTCCCATTTTGTAATTGGGCTCCATGGATTCTTTACCATGCTTCCTTTGATATTGTATTGGAGAGTGGTCCAAAGTCTTCCCTGTTTGCTAATGCTGCAGTCAGTTGTGATTCAGATTGCCTTGTTTCTGTCTTTGTTTTGGCTCTCAGCTTCTTAGTCTGACCATTAATGTCCTCGTTTGTACTTAATCCATGGTGATGAGCACCATCATCAGTGCATATCTACAATATGCTGTGACAGTAATGGTGATTATTGATTGTTTGGCCTGAAATAGAACAGAAGCCCACTTCTCTTTCCAAAAACTCTTCTACTATATCTTTCTGATAGTTTTGAGTATCCTCAATATTGAAATGGATGCTTTTCAGGTGATTCTCCTCATTTGAATGCGATTGAGTTGTCAAAGAGCCCATATAGTTGGAGGGAATCTGTTGTCATTCAAGACTTTGTGGTTGATGAGATCAGCTGGAGAAGAATTCAAGTTCTTGCATCTTTGACTTCCAACCAGAGAGTCCACTGGTTTACATTGCAACTGCCCATAAAAGGGCTGCAATGGATTGATAGTAGAAAGCTCTGGGAGAGAAGAGGGTCTCTTCATCTTGTAATGGCGGGCTTTATGATGAAGGGTATTGGGAGGGAGCTCTTGCACAAATGAGAATTCTGGTAATTCTTGATTTCATTATCTTTTTGACCGGGGATCCTTCCTGCTATCAGAGACCAGGTGAATTTAAAAATAAAACAATCAAATGAGTTGAGTGTTATAATAGTCCTTTGAGATACAAGTACACAATAAAAACAATGTACAAATACTTCGCTGAGTTTATAACTTTATGTTTTTATATTTGTTGTGGATGTATATCCGGTCTACATTTAGGATCACATTTAGTGTGATCCATCACCGAGAAGAGGAAAGTGTGATCCTAAATGTAGATCGGATGAACATAATAAATTTGAAAACGTTTTTCAAAATGAACTGCAAAAAAATTTATAAACTATTTATATCTAGTGAACTATTTATATATATTGCCAAGGAAATTATGCATTCTAATAATTAGATATTCCTTTTAAAGATATGTTCCTCTCTTTCTACATTTGGACATAGATAGTTCTTCCAGTGCAACCTGCAGGGAAACCTGAAAGGGAAACAAATTAATCGGCCTTTTCATCTTGCTGGTGATGAATAACTGGGTGTGATTCAAAATGTTGATCAAAAAATACAAACAGTTCAATCCAAAAAGTTTGTTCATGGAATGGTGAAACAGTTCTGTGGCTAAAAATCAATACTGAAATAAGAGATAAGATTGTTGATTCCTAAAGCCAACTACTCCAAACCTGCATTATGGGGCAATGTACGCCACTGTCCTTCACTGTGAGCTTCTATGTATTTAATGTTTGATGAAAATAAATCTGTACAACAGGGGTACTATGTTATAAAACTTGATGCTTTTAGAGGGCATTAGTTGTTCTTGGGATGAGAAAAGTAATTCATTTCATAGCAAGAGTGACCTCCTTAACAGTGGCTCACAAGAATCTCCATGCTTTACAATAGAATTTTCATCAAGCTGAGTATATAGAAGGAAAATATTTGAATCGAGTTATATTTTTCTTACCATGTAGACAAGATATGTGATGAAATAAAGGCATTGTGATGGAAAAGTGGTTCTCAAGGTCACTCATAACCATAGTTCCCGGTCTCTCTAAGACTCCGAGTCCTGGTGAGTTCTGAATTGAGTCACCTTGGCCGAGTCCCAGTGACCTGTGACTCTCCAGAAACTCAGCCTAGGCAAAACTCCCCAGAAACCTAGTTTTTGTTGAGTCCTGCCCAATTTTCGCCAAGTCTGGCAGATTTTTTGAGTCCCAAGTCAAGTCAGCCTTGCTGAGTCTGCGCCGAGTCCGAGTCTGGGAACTATGCTCATAACAAAGCGGTGTTTTTTAAAGCTTATGACATAGTGAAGAACAGAGCTCAATTAAATTTAGAAGCTCAAGTCCTATATCAGTAGTGGAAAGCAGCTTGTTCTGGAAAAAAAATCCATTTTTCAGATAAAAAGTCATTGTACCAGAAAAAGCAAGAAGCAAGAGGTCAAGAGTCTGAGTTTGTAATTGGGCTTAAAGGATTCTTTGCCCTGCTTCCTTTGATATTGTATTGGAGAATGGTCCAAACTCTTCCCTGTCTGCTAATGTGCAGTCACTAATGATTCAGATCACCTTGTTTCTGTCTTATTTCTGGCCAATCTGACCATTAACGTCCTTATTTGTGCTTAATCCTAAGCTTGCAAATTGTATTGCACTGATCCATGGGTTCTCTGTAGCCCTTCCCACAAAAGTTTCTGCAAGGCCCTTTATATGGTCTTCTACTAATTTGGCTGCTGAAAGGATAGGTTCTCCTTTACTTTCTTTTGCATCAGCTAGTGCCTTATTTGGTTTTTTTAAGTATTCTTTGAAGGATTCCTCTCCTGTGAATAGGAATTTCTTTTGATTCCCTTTCCGACTGATTTTATTTTTCTGTATAAAGATTATTTAATGTCTAAAACACATTTGCACGGACACCTTCATGAGCATCAAGCTTCATTTCACTAGCAGATTGGGCTAGAAAATCCAAGTTTTTGTAATTCACTTGTTTCCATCATGCACTCTGTGTGTGAGGGAAAGCCTGGTGGATCGTGACAGACAGAAAATTATTCTTTGAAACCTTGAGTGGGATCACAATGTGACAGTCTTTAACTAGAACAATCATGTTATTGATTATAAGGTTTTCCAAATATTCATTGTAGTAGCACTGAGTTGAATATACACATATGGATGCCAATGACAAATATATGTTTAGTTGCATAAGTAGATTAATTTATTAGTGCCGTATTTTGGTATATGATCCTGGATCTTCACCTTTTCTTCACATCTTGAGAAGATTTTTTGTTTAAGGGACTCTTGATCATTGGTAAATTGGAATTGGAGATATTAAGGAGTGTTGTTGTAGAATCCTTAGCTATCGCTGCTAAAGATGTGTTTTTTTATTGAGGTGTAGCGCTCAAACAACCTATGATCTTCAACATCATTCTTAGCAGTGGCAGAGCGGATTTTCAGTACATTGACTGTATTCCTCGAGGTTTTTGGCTTGTACTTTGTAAAACAAATCATGAGCTTTGCTGCAAGAAAGTAAAGCTTATACATTATTTAGGTAAACTCAAAGAGAAATACTGCAACTGACCAACTGCAGTCAAAGCCATCATCAGCTGTGGCAAGCCCACAGGCAGAGTAACTCCCTTGTTTAAATACAAAGAGTGAAATATCTTCCCACAATTCTTACAGAATTTCTCTAGGCCTTCTCTTTGCATTCGCTGGTCGGTTCTGGGAGAAACTCTATAAAAATGGGGCATATGCAAGCCCACAAGGTTTATTCATTTGTTGGCTATCTGCTCTTCCTGTCTTGTACCTCTTTTGTCTCCACTATTTTGAATGTACATTTGTAAGTTGTACCATGCAAACTTGGCAGGTTTTCTGTGCATGTGATAAATGTTGGGAATTTGAGATGTGGAGGGAATGGAAAGAACGCCCATGACCGAGTTCCTTGCATTGCTCTGTGTAGAAGTGGGATTTCTCCTCTAGCACATATAGTTAGACTAAAGAACCCTCAAATTATTTTGCAAGACAAACGCAAGATAAGATCACTTGGTACTCCCGTTTTTCAATAATATTGTAGATTGCTTTTGAGAAGTCAATTGGTGAACATCAAATGTATCACCATTTTAATTTATTTAGTTTTAGAATTGATTTAGAACACGTACCATGAATATTGTTAACAATTTTAAATTTTTTTGATCAGTATAGTTTTTTTTTTATAATTAATTTTGAGAATTCGCAGAATACATATACTTCATTACAATCAATGATTCCTCTACAAAAACAGAAAAGAACTATATGAATAAACCCCAGCCCCGAGCCATCAAAGTTAAGACGCCACTAACTCACAAAACCCGACAGCGGACAAACACCCTTGCGAGCACCTTTTGTGCCAATACATCATTGTAAATACAAGTCATGTAACAAGATTTTAAAAAACGACAATACCTAACATGACAAAGAACCTCCTAAAAAACAAAACTCGGTCTTCTTCTGTCAGCCCACACCATCATTACACCTGGGTAGAAGACCATGCACCCCCCACTTCAATTCTCTTCACTTTGGTGCTTCCCAAGGGTCGACCATGTCGTCTTTTTGGGCTTCTTGCACCGGGGTGCTCTCCCCTCTGTGGGCTTAAATTCCCAGTTAGGCCTTAATGCCGCTCAGTCCAAGAGTCGCCACCGCCCTATATACATCTGTATCGCTGTGTGCATTTCATATGAGAAATGGGTGGATGGGGCAGTCCACATCACCAACCTGTAGCCAATCTTCCTCCCTTTCAACCAACCCCAACCCCATCCTTGCTCTCACCAGAATCTCTTCCTTGCCGCCCCTTAACTCCTCCCTCACACATTCTGTCATAACCCACCTTGCGTCCACAATCAAGCCGAGTTCCAAACACCAACCCAAAAACAATGAGCCAATATTTGCGTTTGTGATGTATCGATTGTCTGCAACCAGATAATCATCTCCCGACACAATTATAACTCTGTGCAAGAATTCCTCATCCTTGAAGGTGAAGATGTTCTTCAGCCTATCGTCAGATCGCCTCTAGACCATGCTTGAAGATCACCGTTTGAAGTAGAGAATGTAAATAGCTACCACCTCCATGGGATATCTATCTCATCCCACATTTACCACCCCGCCAGACAAAGTAATGATATTGTTGCATTTATGTTCTGTAGCTTGACCTTCGTAGCTGCCTCACAATTCCCCAAGACAACTTGCTTGTTGTTTCTAAGATCCCTATAGATCACATTGTCGCTGTCATCATCTAACTCGACAAGCATATTAGATAACCTATTTGCATCCAACCACTGACCTCATCAAAATTACTATTTGATATGAGTAAGATGGATCCTATGCACAAATTCTAAATGGGCGATGCATTTCTCACTTCTCCAAATAAAGTTTAATTGAGGACAAACACAAAAATGACAAATTGATTGAAGAAATTGTGGAAACATTACATTGAAGAAATTTGTGGAACCACTACATAATGTTACTTCTAGCATTTTTATTAACCCTTCTGCATAAGTGCAGAAAATTCAGATTGTTGATTCCATCTTTCAAAGCGTATGCGCCTAGTCTCCAAGACGTTGTAGCAATTGAATTGGAGAAGGAAAAAGAAAATAAATTATCTGTGTTGAAGGCAAGGTGTAGTGCTGCACACAAAAGGTTTATTGAGTTAGTGTCCAAAGGTAAAGCCTGCCATAAGGAAGCACATGCTTTGTATCACTTACGTTTACAATGGGTTGAGGCCACTAAAGATATAAGAAAGGAAATAGACTCTATCGAGTTTAAGATAAAAGCAACATATCATAGTTTCGATTTGGAACAGGATCTATCTGGCCCCACCAGGTCTGGAATTGAGAAGTTACATAAGAAATACTTTGAGCTCTAACAGCAGAGAGATAACATAATTCTATCTCTTGGGAATCTCAGAGACTTGATCAGTGAGAATCTGACCTTGGTTTCATGTGCCCTTCTCAAGGCACAACAAATTAGCCCATTTGATTCGACTCCCACTTTTTTAAGGAGAAACCATCTTATAAACATTGGAGATTCAAAATGGTCTTCTAGAAGATGTAGTTTTGGCTTGGGATAGCATCAAGGACACTTGGAATGCCCAAGTTCAAAGGGTCAACTATCTCCAGTTGACAAATTTTGTATAAGTATATATCTTTTTGTCATTTGTATGGAAATTTTGCATTTCACTTAGGTCCGGTTTGGTTTGGTAGCAGGAATGGTCAAATCATGGATTTGATAATCCGGTTTTTCATTTCCGGATTATGTTTGGACTGTTTGGTTCCACTTTTTGAAACTAGAATTGGAATTTGAGTATGATTTTTTTTTAATAATTTTTTTGAATTGTTTTAATATTTTTGAATTTAATAATTCATTTTTATTAATGGATTGCAAAAAATTTGGAAAATTAATTCGAGAAAAAATTCAAAAAAATAAAAAATTGTGAAATTTTTTTTTGACAAAAATTCGTAAAAAAAAATTGAATTTTTTTTAAATAAATAACAAAGTTACAAACCACTTAAACAAATAAAAAATAAATTAAATCCCTCCCCACACAAATAAAAAATTAAAAAATTAAGTGTAGACATGAAAAATTTAAAAATTTGCTTTGCCCCCAATTCCAATTCCACATTTTCAAGTGGAAGATGTAAATGCTCATTTTGGGCAAAATGAGCATTTACGCCCAAAATGAGCATTTACATCTTCCTATTCTATTTTCATGTTGCGTTCCCAAACTGAGGATTCGATGAAATCATAAATAGCAAATGCCAATTCCCGGCTAATAAGGGGAATCATCTTGTTCTTTTTTTGGGTTAAGTTACAAAGTCTTGGCATCTTTGTGCCCTTTGCCATTGATGTCAAAGTGGAAGACATAAGGATATAGTAGAATATTGGGCATTATATATATATATATATATATATATATATATATATATATATATATATATATATATATATATATATATATATATATATAGTAGAATACATGGTAACAATTTTGTACTTGTTGCCATCAATGACAAAGTGGGAGTTTGTTGGAATGTTGTCATTTTGTTGTCATTGATGTTACAAGCTTTTCCAGCAACACGAGCTCCAACACTTTTGACAAATTGGATGTTGTGCTTTGGTTGGCATTCCTCCACACATGATGTTATGGTTTTGTGATTTTGGTTGTAGGTTTCTATTTTAAGACAAAAGACACTTTCAAGATTTCAAATGACAATTGTGTAGAATGCAGAAGTTATGAATCCGGAAAGTTGCATATGGAAAATACTTTATTTTTTAGGAATAGGACAGATCAGTCAGATGGTTCGCATCTCTCTAGTTGATAGTACTTTGTCATGCCGACTTGTGTTTTGTTCTGATTAAGTAAAAACAGGATTTGAAAGGTCCCAAAACCTTGTACAATAACATCAAAAGATAGAGCAATGAAAGACCAAAAAAAAAACTGTGGTACCCCACCAAACAAACCAAAGGAGCTAACCATAGCTCCTACCAGTTGGAGATAAAAAAACCCAACCAGCCTAAAAAAGACGTTCAAGATTTACATTTTTGCCCATCCTTATGTGAATGTAAATTCATATCAAAAAGAGTGGAAGATTTAATTTTTTTTCCTTTTACTGTTGTCCATCCATCCTCCACCTTTTCAGCATCCTTCTGCCAAGCCAAAGAAGAGCAAGAAGAGCCCACTAAAGGGCGGGTCACATTAGCTTCCATAGAAGGGACAGGGAAAGCACCATTCCCCAAAACCCTCCTAGAAGAACCATGAGCAACAACATCAACAGTCGAGGAAGACAAGACCGTTGATCCCAGGACAGCATCAACAAACTGGTCAGGGACAACATTAGCAACACCAGGAGGGACAACATCAACAGTTTGAAGCAAATCCTCTTTAGAGACAACAGTCGCATCAAAGACAACAACAAAAGCTTCAAAGACAACATTAGTAGCATCAGAGACAACAATAGAATCTTCAGCCAAGGCATGATTAGACAGAGGAGGACAAGCAGCCGACCCCCCATCCTTAGAGACTTTACGAACCGTATAATGGTCATTAGAAGGCCCCGACCACCAAGAAGGTGATTTCTTCAATTTAACCTTATTAGATGAACATCGCGTAACAAGATGGCCAATCTTGTGGCATTTCTTGCATCTGAACAAGATTCCTTCATAATCTAGATTCTGAGTCCAAGAGCCCCTAGAAGAAGCCAAAGTTATCTTCTCAGGGAGACCCTTGCCGACTTGTGTTTTGTTGTGTATTGGATGTTATGTGTTAATTTAGGTTTGCAAAGATATCTACTTTGTTTTGGTCAGCCTAATTGGATAATGTGTGGGAATCTATTTGAGTTAACGAGTGGAAACATTTTGGGCCAACCAATTCTTTGGGACAATATGTATGATTGGGGTTGACATATTCTATTAGGAAATGTGTATATATATATATATATATATATATATATATATATATATATATATATATATATATATATATATATATATATATATATATATATATCTTGTACACCTCTAGTGGTATAAATTATATACATAATATGATGTAACTTTTGGTGCTGCTCCCACAAGCTGTTGTGCTGCTCCCTCGCTCCCGTGCTCTTGCACGTGCTACCATGGCTCCTTCCTGCTCTGCTTCCTTGGTGGACCCTACTGTTGGGGCCGCGTCTGCTCAGCCCTTGCTCTGCTCATCCGGCAGTAGAATAGGGGTTAGGCTTCTGCTTCTGTTGCAGGTGGCAAAGCTGCCTCTTTTGCGGATGTGGCAGCTTTCGAAGCTGATGTCCATGGAATGGGGGTTCCGTCTGCGGTTAGCCCGGTTTTGGCCTCGGTTGTTACTCCTGTCTCGATTAGCCTTCCTATCCGGTTGGATTTGGAGGATGAGATAGTTGAAGAAATTGCTTAAAAGATTGAGGACTTCTTTGAGAGGGCAGCTATTTTCAAATTTAGAGGCTTCTGGCCTTCCCTTCAGGGTCTTCATGCTTGGATATCTAAGCACTGGGACCCGTTGATTTCTGAATCTGTCCAGATTTATCTTGTGGCTAGGGGTTTTTTCATAGTAAAGTTTGATGCTGCTGATGACAGGAGGGCTATTTTGTGTAGTCGCTTCAGCTGGGAGGATCGTTACCCTTTGTTGGCCAAACCCTGGCACGAGGGTTTCGACCCTGCATCTGAATCCTTTTCTCATATGCCTCTTTGGGTCAGGCTCCTGAATCTTCCCCTTCACGTGTGGCTGGATTCGGTTCTTAAAGCTGTGGGAGATGCCATTGGTGACCTTTAAATGGTGGATTTTAAATCATCTGATATTTTGCATACTACTTACGACCACATCCTCGTGGTGGTTGATACTTCGGAGGGCCTCCCTGAGAAGATCAAACTTGAGGTCCCTAATGGCTCCTAGATTCAAACTCTAGACTATGAAGGAATTCCTTTCCATTGCAGGGTCTGCTCTAGGACTAGACATATTGTTGCGCGCTGTCTTGTGGAATTGAGGAAATCAAAGAAAATACCTTCTTGGTGGTCTAGGGCTTTGGTTCAGCATTACTATGTCCTTAAAGACTCTTCTCTTAAGGATTCCCCCTCGTCTGTGGTTGGTGATGGCGTCAATAGCCCTGCTTCGTCTACCCAGGGTATTGATCTGTTGTTGGATGTGACTGTCGTTGTTGCCCCTCCCTCTGTTGGTCGGGTTCCAGTGGGCAATGTTTCTGGTGTGGTTTTGCCTGCTTCTCCAGTTGCGTCAGATGTCAATGCTTTGGATTGGGAGAGGGAGGCTTCTCTGCTGGAGGAAGGTTGATCAAAGGTTAAAGGTAAAAAATGCAAATGTTCCCAACAGTCCTCTGATCGACTCCTTAGATCTCAGTCTTTTGGGATTAAGGGGTCCTAATTGGTTTTATTGATTTGTATTAGGTGGCAGAAGTGTACTGTGTTATCTGTGAGGCCACCCTGGTCACCTTATTTTGGTTGATGACCTATTTCACCTTTGGTCTGTTGTATCTTTTGTTTGAGCTTCATTGAAAATATTTTGATGTGTAAAGGGTTTCAGGCACCCTTCAAAACCTATTTTCCTTAATCAAAAACTTTTGGTGATACTATAGTTGTCACTATAATTAGATGAAGTGTACAAACTTTGTATATTGTACTTTATTGGAACTGTACCTCATGCATATCTGAGATGCAAATTTAACAGTTCATTTTGTAATCTTAACAGTGAGTCAACCTTTATGGCAATGACTTATAAGGGTAGTGAGTCGTAATATTTTGTAACTAGCTATGAGATATTGAGAGTTAATCTTCTTTGTGGAAAAAATGCTTGTGTTATGTGTTGTGCATTGCTTCTCATGTTTTCATTTCATTTCAACAATTAATTATGTTATGTGGATGGTTATTTAGAGGATTTAATAATTTAAAGAATATATTGATTTATTCCCCCCTCCCCCACCCCCTAGGTATATTGGATGTTCAACACCCCCCACTTATATTACACAAGTTATTTCATCCTCTGACCCTATCATTGTTCCCCTATAGATTAGAACCCCCTATCCTACCCTTACTCATTAACTTGTCATTACTCCCCCCTATAGATTTAACCCTTTATGGTAACCCTATTAATTCTACAAAAAGTCCCCCATTATTTTTGTGATGGGTAATCCCCTACAAATGCGACATAGATGAGTGCTTCCTACTTATCCTTAGTCCTACCACTAATGAATAGATCAGTATAAGACATGTTCATGTTCAAGATCAATCTAGGAAAGTTAATTCATTGCGATTAGATAATGAGAGACATAAAAGAATGGGGAGATTAACTTTGGAAAGACCAAAAAAACCTATATTGTATGGATCTCTCACCCCAAAATTTTGAAGATGTGGTCCTTCCCTCCTTAGGTTAGTCAATCCCCTCTAGCTTTGTCCATCAAGGATGGGTGAAATAGATGAGAAATATACTCTTAGATCATTTATCATAAGCATTGACCCTTCACATTGTGTCCCCCTTTAGGAGGGGGTCACTCCTATTTGGTTTAATACAAGGGAAAAAACAAGAGTCTTCTTTATTGGATAGGGTGGGACAAGAAATGGGGAAAAATTATTGGATGGATTGATAGAAGGAAAGATCACATCTGGATTTGGCTACCCTCAGGGGTTTCCTACCCTCCACAATCACTATTCCTCTCCCCTAAAACTATTCTCACCACTGTTGATTCCTCTTATAACCATCCTAACCCCTACTTATTACTATAACTACTATTTCATTATTTGAGTAATAGATATAGAAATATAGGGCACAATTTATGATAGAATAGGAAAGGGTATTCATGTGGAAGATAAAGTGATTGGGAAGTAGGGTGTTCATTTTCATGCCAACCCATATAGGTTGACTTACTCAAAAGTAGAAGGTGATTATTTTTTGTCGTTTCAAACTTATGATTACCCTACATCTTGTAAATGTAATCATGGGCTTAAAAATAACTAAAGAAACCTACAAAACAAAAGGAAAACAAAACTTTTTTGGGTGATGTATCTAGATATTCCTACATAAGACACCTAGGGTAATTTGAAAAGTACCCTTGTCACATCTCTAATGAATGAGGAAGACCAATACAATCAACTTCTGCTTTAGAAAACCATGATGAATCTTCAATAGGTCTTTTGTTCCAATTGACTAAATATTCCTCATACTACCTATTTTTGGTGCTCCTTCCCACATGACTATCTAAGATCTCTTTTATCTTTTACTTCTCAAAGATAGGTGCTTCTATTTGTCCCTCTTCAACACTTCATGATACTTTGTCAAAATAAAAAAAATGGAAATGGGTGATATGTCACTTTCGGTAACTTCACCTCATATGCATTTCCTAAATCACGTTTCTTTACATTTTTGCATGGCCAAAAAAATTTCATTTTTAACTTATTATATGTTCCCACATGAAACCTTTCTTTCCTTAGATGGACCATAACTTCATCGCCAATATGCAATGACATTTCACTTTCAATTTGCCTTTTCCTTGTATTAAAACATTCATCTTACTAATGTGTTTTCTTAGTTCTTTGTGTAAGCTCTTCATGTGTTCTACAAAGTCCTAAGCATTGACACTACTCTTTTCACCTTTTTCTATCTTCTTCAACTCAGAAGCATTTCTCGAACTACTTGAACCCTTTACAATTTGGAATAGGGACTTACTAGCTTTCCTATTGACAAATTTTTTAAAGAAAATTCTGCCATCGGTAAATTCAAATCCCATCCCTTGGTATTATCTCCTATTGAGAACCTTAGCAGGTTACCCAAACTTCTATTTTTCCATCATTTTGTGGATATTGTACATAACTAAATGCTAAATTTGTCTTCAATTTATTCAATAAGGTCTTACAAAAGTCCCCAACAAAGTTAGTATCCATGTACATGAGACTATACTCTTTGGTACACCGTTTAATCTTACCACCTCCTTAAAAATAACTTTGCAATGTGAACAACATCATTATTCTTTTGACATAGAATGAAATGTGTCATCTTATAAAATCTTTCAACAACCTTGAATATTGAGTCATGTCCTTTTGTGTCCTTCGTAAACCAAGAACAAAATTGATACCAAAATCTTCCTATGGTCTCTCTAGTATAGGTAATGTTTATATGATCTAGTTTTTCGGCTTATTTGTTTGGCCATCTAGCATACTCTGCAATTCTATTGAAACTTCTTCATATTGTTGTAGTTGTAGTTGTAGCTAGTGATAATTCTTACTAACAAGAGCAATGGTTTTATATTGACCAAAGTGTTGAGGCAATCCTCCATTATGCCTCTCCTTGATCAAGTTCTCTATCATAGAACTCTTCGAAATGTACAATTGGCTTCCTATAAACATCCCATCTTGGATTAATAAATATGGTATGTCTAAAGTAATAGGTTCCAAGAAAGCTCTCCAAGCCTCTACAAATTTTGGATCTTCAAAATATAAACTCCTATGTTCTATCAACAAATTTTGCTTTCTACTTAAGGTATATACAACTTTGTTTGACCTTTCTCTCTTGTTCTTAAAAATAAAAGTATAAATCTACAAAAATTCAACCCATATTAGGTGTATTTGTTTTAACTTCTCTTGAATATTAAGATACTATAAAACCCGATGATCAATATATAAAACAAATTCTTTTGGCAACAAATAATGTCTCCATTTATTCAAGGCCTAAACTATGGCATCATAATCTACCACTAGCTTCATAATCTACTTGAATTACCTTATTGAAATCTAGGAGTACCAATATAGGTTTCTATGTGACATTATTCAACATATCAAAACACTTTGCTACTCATTTAGTCCACTTAAACTCCTTTAGATCCCCTCTCATTGTCTTCATTGAGGGTGCACAAATACTATTAAAATTCTAAGTATTTTTTTTGTAAAAACTTGCTGAAGTATGAAATGATCTTACCTGTATAACACTCATTAGTGTAGGTCATTCAATGATAGCCCTCACTTTCTCTAGATCCATATTAAGACCTTGAGACGAGATAACAAATCCCAAATACACCAACTCCTTTGCAAAACTACATTTTTTTAGATTAATTAGCAACTTCTAATCCCTTAGCTTTTCAAAAACTCTTCAAATATGCGTTAGGTGCTCCTCTAATGTCTTACTAAAGCTCAAATTTTCATTTAGATAAACAATAAAACATAATCCCAAAAGAAAATCAATACCTCATTCACAAGCCACAAAAATTTTCTTGGTGAATTGGTTATCCCAAAGGGCATGACTAACGACTTGTACTAGCTCTCTTTAGCCTTGAAGGTTGTCTTCTTGTCATATCCATCTCTAATACATATTTGATTATACCTAAACTTCAAGTCAATCTTCATGAACTACTTGGCTACACTTAAACAATCCATCAGGCCATCCATCCTTGACAATGTGAATTTGTATTTAATTATTATCTTGTCAATTACTTGAGAGTTTGTACACATTCTCCATTCTCCATCGTTCTTTAGTTTATTACTACAAGTACTGCACATGGACTCAAGCTCTCTCAAATCATTCATTTCTTCAATTTCTCTTGAACTTGTCAATTTAACACCTCATTCAATGTAGGAGTAATTCTATAGACCACCTTATCTGGAAAGCTTGATCTTCGTATCAAATCCATTTGGTGACTAATCTTCTCACAAGTGACAAACCATCAAGTACATTATTTGACATAATGTCATGAAACTCCTCTAAAAAATCTAAAACTTCTAATGGTATCACTTAATCTTCTCCTTTATCAACTGTACAAATCAATAAATAACCTATGTTCATGCTTTGTACCATCCAAAAAATTTCTACCATCAACTAAACCATTCTTGCACTATTACACGCCTATTCTTCCAATTCCTTTAGGGGCTTCAACTTGTGGAAAACTCCATCCTTTGTCAAGAAATAAGTGTTGGCATATCCATCGTGTATTATATGTCATTCACACTGCCATAACCTCCCTAACAACATATGACTAGCATCCATAGGCATGATGTTACACAATAACTCATCATGGTAATTGTCAATCTTAAACTTCACTAAACATTCCTCATTAACCAAAGCTCTATGATCCTTATGTAACCATGTGATACAATATGGATGCAGATCTCTCCTCTCCATTGCAATTGTTTAGCCATCTCTTTTGAAACAAGATTGTTAGTGTTACCACTATCAAGGATAACATTACAAACTTTACCTTTATATTTGCACCTTGTGTGAAAATCTTCCTCTCAAGTGGATTTTTATCCTCATTTAGCAAGACTTTCCTTGTGACAAGAACTCTTTTCAACATCTTCAAAATGTTTAGATTCAACATCTTCATCTACATGTGCAACACAGACACTAACTATAAGTCTTTTATTTGTCCTTAATATTGTAGACACTCATATGCTTGAATTCTAAACAAAATCCACAAAAGCCTCCTCTTCCAACTCTTCATCCAGGCCTTCCTCTTCCTCTTTGGTCACCATTATTTGATTCATAGGAGCAATAGGTATTATCTCCTTTCTAGTCCCAACTTCTATCTTACTCATTTTTCTTTAGGTCTTTGTTTTGTCCTCCATATGATCTTCCACCAATCTTTCCATCACAACCTCTTCCTCTATGCTTGCTTTCAAATATTCTATTTATCTTCTCTTCTACCTATAGGAAAGCTCATAATCATAATCAATCTTGGTCATCTTGACCAAACTTAGCTCCTCTTGAATACTTGGCTTCAACCCATTCATATAACAAGCTACCTTCTCTTTGTTTGCCTCATAATGGCCTATTTTGATCAATAACCTATAGAACTCTTATGTGTATTCTTTCATAGACTTACATGCCCACTTCAAATATTGTATCTTCTTCAACATTTATCTAAATCATAATCAACATGAATGAGTTGTCTCTTCAACTTTTTGACCATCTATTAATACCATCTTGTTATCTCTTCTTTTCTTCTTTTTTCCTTTCTAGTTGTACTTCCTTACACTAGATACAAGCATGATCTTTTAGCTTGGTCTTTGCAAATTTGGCATTCTCTTGATCTTCCACTTTCTCATACTCAAATTATTCCTCTGCATCATTGATCCAATTAATGAACTCTTCTGGATTAAGGTTTCTAGAAAATGTAGAAACTTCAAACTTTTACCTTTTTCCAATCTTGGAGATGGCCTTTAATAGTCTGAATTTTCTCGAGATCTCATATTGCATCTTGTTCTTCTTTGAATTGCCTTTCTTCTTCATCTTCATCTTCAATTTCATCTTTTTCTCTTGGCTCAAAACCTCTACACAACTCTTGTAGTTGTTGAACTTGTCTTTTAAGGCTTTAAAACCCTCTTTTGTTACAACAACATTTTTGTCATTAGCACAATTTCTTCAAGGAGGCATTCTTGAATTGCTTTCATCACAAACCCACTACCATAAGTCTTGGTCCAATTCGCTTCACATTCATTGATCTACCTACACACTCAAAAACTCCTACTCTGATACCACTTGATAAAGGGACACTTCATCAAACACTCACTTGTAACACAACACTAAATAATAACATAAAAATGTTTTACAAAACTTCTTTTGATTTCTTCAATCAAAATGAATTACATATTGCAAATTTATAATTCTACAACTACATGGGCCTACTACGCTGGAGCTATCTTTAGTAACCTTCATTCACCTCTTTATTGGCACCAACAATTTTGTTAGAATATCATAGAAAATGGAACTTCCCCTTTTTTGACCTACCACTTTTCTCTCATTTTCTTCACCTTGAAATATATATAAAAATGTGCCCAAAATGAGATTTGGTGCCCACTAGTGTGTTTGATTTTTTATTTTTTCCCTCCTAAAGTAGCACAACTTTTAGAGGCCATAACTTTTGATCTTTTAGAGTTCTTACACCATACTTTTCATAGATCAAGAATTGATCAAACATTTATCAAGTTCTCATTCAATGATTTATACGTCCAAAACTCATTTTGAATATTGTTTATTGGATCTTTGAACCTTGAAACATCAATATCTCCCAAACGGTACAAGATACTAAGATGATTTTTTTCACCAGTCATTAGATTTTCAATTCCGCTCCTTGGGTTTAGTTTTCATGTCCATACATGCTTGTATATGATGATTTACTAAATAATACAAGGGATTATTTTTTGTCATTTCAAACTTCTAATTGTCCTACATCTTGTAAGTGTTACCATGAGCTTGAAAACAACTAAAAAGACCTATAAAACACAGGGAAAACACAACTTTTTGGGGTGATACAAGATTGCCTTCACACCATTAGATGTTGTTGCATCATAAATAATATAGAGAAAATAAAATACACAATATAGGGAAAATAAAATAGATAAAATAAAATGAATAGTTCTAAAGTAAAATAAATGAACTCTAAAATAAATGAGAGACACATTATGTGGAGATAAAGGTTTTGCAATAGCATTTTTTTAATCTCCAAGCAAGATAATAGAGTTGTTTAAATATGTCCAATTGAGAACTCAAACAACTCTAAATTAAAGTTGTAGTATCATAATTTTTGGATTGATAATTTTCTTTATTGTATTATATTTGGTTCATATTAATGATTTGATAGTTGAAATTGTATCTAGAATGAAAATAAATGACTATTGGATTGCATAAATAGTGCACTAGCACAATAGTTATGAGTCATGAAACATAGATGATTTAAATTATTAGCAATCATTTTTTGAAGCAATGAAATGGCACTAGATAGTAGCACATTATTTCAATAAATGTGAATAACTTTTTGTAAGCAGATAAGTATTTGTCGATGAGTTAGTTGTTGAAATTGTATAATTAAGATGATGATGCCAATAATTGGGTGACATTAATTGTACATAGCTATATTTAATATGCATTTTTCTAAAACATCAATAAATCAAGCAAAATTACTCAATAGTATTCAAAAATATTTTATATGGAATAATGCACATGTAATTTGATCTCTATTTAATACACTTTAACCTTTGAAGATTGAACCTAGGGAGTTCATATTTGTAAATTTGTCCAACTTCGGTGAATGCTAAATAAATGTGACTTAGACTAATTTGTGTGTAATATAAATTGAAGACATAAATTAAATATCATGCAATAAAGATATTTTTAAATTAAATTATTATTGATTTATTGGACAAAGGAATAAGTCAAATTAGGTTCATAATCAAAGCATGCCCTTCTACATTAATTATCAATATGCCTAGAGGTGTTATATAGTAGCAAAAAAGGGGTGAAGTGTAAAGGTCCAATTGTTTTAACTAAAACTCTTACCTTTTGTAGACATCTAAATTCTTCAACCTTATCCAATGTTGCCTAAATGATTGAATTGTTTGGCTAATTTATCTCACCTAATATATCCCACAACTAATTAAATAATTTTATTATCAATAAGTCTTTTTCCCTCACACAATTTAATAATTTCTTTTTAAATATCTTAATTTTTTTTATCTCACATGGCTAAAATTACAAGTTAAGTTTACTATTTAACTAAGGTTATATTCCTTTAATAAGGCTATTGAAAATTTGATAAGCCCAATAACTGATAAGATCAACAATAATGACACTATGCCGAGGAAGATGATCATCCTCTCCAACACAGGCATGAACACAACTGTTGACAATCTTAAAGCCCAGTATACCCTGCTGGAAGGGAATAACACTGACAATATGAAAGAGGAAGAACGAGGGAATCAAGACATCTAGATGTCAGGCCCGACATCTAGGACTAGATCTAGTACCAGAAAGAAGACTGATGCCCATGCCAAAGATATCTCCAATCTGAGGGATTCCATCAAGAAAATGCAAAACCAGATGGAGGAATCCGAGGAGTTCCTCAAAATGATGAATTGACTCGATTTTTGGGAGTTTTTGCCTTCCTGTTTTGTTGGTAGTTATTTTTTTATAGTGCCCTGCACTTTTTGTTCTAGTGCTTTATTGTAATATCTGGGCTTTGTCCCTTCCAGTTTATGTCTTCTTATGTGACAAATTGTTGTCTTTTAGTGCTTCTATGCTTATTTTCTCTATGATTTGTTAAAGGGTTTCGGGGCCCCTTCAAAACCTGCAGTTATTGTAATAAAAAACTAAGGTTGTATTCCCTCCACCATTTCTAAGAATAAATAAACCACTAAATCAATTTCTCTATCATATTCCTATAGTTGTAACTACTGTCCTTTTTTTGTAACTGTAATTTCTTTCTTTCATTTTTGAACAAAGTCAACCATGGCTTTTCATCCTCCCTTCAATCCTAAGAGAGTACTCACATTCATTCTCCACTATTGTTCCTCTCATCACATCTCCACTCTCTATCTTCCCTCCCAAAAATTATAAATTGATGTACACTACTCTATGCTTTCATCACCCACTTTCATGCTAACTTCATGTCAATTTTTTTTGGCTAAATCATCCATTCATACTTTATGTTGTTAGAATAAATACTTTTTATGCAAAGAGCTTCCACATCCCAAATCACTTGGAGGAAATCACACTTGCAAGGGAGTTTATTGGTAATATCTCTTTTGTTTTCTTTAATTAAATTATATTTGCATGCTCTATCTCAGGTTTTTGATGATTGAGAATATTAAGCTTTTCACTTGATTTGTTTCCTAATTTGATTTCTAGATTATGGCTTACAACTTTTATCTTAAATTTGACAATTTTATATGTTTTTTATAAGTAATGCAACAAAACAAGGGTGTCGTCCCTTTACAACCAGCCATTAGAGCGAGAAAAAACATAACCAAACTAATAAGAGAGAAATATTGTCATCACAGTAACAACATTGGCAGCAGAACAAGATCAAATTTTAACCATCCAAGGATAAACGTTAGTATACACTCTCGCATCACTATCAAAACTATAAAAGAACTAAAGAGAAAGCAACTAAACTATAACTAGTGTAGTGCAAAAAAACCAAAACAGTAGTAATAATGTCTAACAAAAAGATAGTAGAGTCCATCACGATGTCTATCACAATAGTAAAACAAGTTTTAAACACAGACCACTTAGGGTCATAATCAACAGTACTAGTATAAGTATAGTAAAAACTAGAGAAAGATTTAAGTAAACAACCAAAGGGTCGTGAAGGGCAAGACCAACCAAAATGTAAAAGCCAAAGGGAGGGCCCAACCCTAATTCTTTATCTTCTTCCATTCAATGGTGAGAATCATCGCAACCCAATCCTCTATGAGGAACTGGAAGAGTTCCTTATAGTCTTCAATATCCTTGGTATCCTTTCCAGAATCAGTCTACATCATGTAGAGAGTGGTAGTTGAGTTGTGCATCACTTTCAAAGCAAAATGGAAGACATTATACATTTTTTCATCCACCTCCACAAGCTTCGCATCCACCATCACGATCTTTTTCTCCACCTCGGCCAATCTTTTCTTTAGCAAAACAGTCTCCCTTGAAGTCGAGCCTTTTTTTCTTTTATCATCCTCCAATAGGGCCTTACCTTTGTCCTCATCCACAAGCATTGTTTTGGTCTCAACCTTATCATGGGTGGGCTCCCCAAGGTCTAAATTAAAGTTGGTTGAGACGTGGGTCAATCTATTTTCTACGACAGAATGAGAAACCTTGTCCTCACCATTATCTTTAGACTTCACATTATTTGAGTCTGAGGGCTCTTTCATGGTCTCTTTTTCAAGTTTACCCTTAAGACAACATGATCTACAGGGGGTACTAGTCTCCTTCGTGATCTCAACATCAAAATCAACTTGCATTTTGAATTTTTTAGCAGCCTTTGGTTTGGTTATAATGGGAGAAGCAAACCCCTTGATGTGTTTTTCCCGCTTGTGACAATTTTATATGTTACAGTAATAAACATAATATTTATTTTTAATAATAAATTTATGAAATACAAATGAAATATTTTTAAACATAAATAAAAATAATAATAGTTAATACAATTTTATGATTTGATTGTGTACAATTTTTTTGGCATCAACATTTCAATTCACACTTTGTGATCCGTCATGAAGATGGAAGAGAGCACAAGGATAAATAAAATTGTACACAATCAAATCCAGAAGCATAAAATATCATTTATATTCATGGATTTTGGAAATCTAGTGGCATTAAAATAATAATTCTTTTATAATGTGTTTAACTAGAGTAACAAAGAAGATTTGAAGTGAGGTGAAAAAAGTAGGAAAAATATTTAAGGTTGTGATAAGCAAAATGATAATAGGGTTAAATTGATTTTTGTTTTGTTTTAGTTGCAATAGTTTAAATTAATAAATTGATGAAGTAAACATTTTTCATATTGAAGAAAACAAATTTACAAATAATAGAAGCTACCAGTAGGTAGCTAAATAGAATACAAATACATCTGAATCCATAGAACTATGTTGACTCTACAAATAACATACAATGGCACATGACTTTAATTAGAATACTTAACATAAGTCAAAATTATCGATGTTCTAAAATCATACAATCGAACATGATTTAAATTGGAATACTTTACATAATTCAAAATTGTTGATGTTCTAAAACTATTAAAATTGATCTTGAATTTGTAGCAATTGATCCATGGCCAAAACACTCTTCTTAGATAACTCTTGCAACTACAAAAACAAAAAAACAACTTGATAACATATGTCAGAGTAAATCCTTAAAGTACCAGTTTCTTGCAAATAGTTGCTAGGAAATACAACGAAACATCTCAGTGCATAGAATCAAGAATTACATAATTGTGCAAACCAAAATTAAGAACAACTTATTTCTAGGTCAACTTATGATGAAAAATAGCAGGAAAATTTCTACAAATAACATTACATTGTTTCTTGAAAAAAGGGTGATCCCAAAAGATATGTATTATGCTTTCAAACCACTGGAAAAAAGGGTAGTTAACTAGTTGGACCATAATGCATTTTAGTCTATCTCCAACAAGAAGTTTATGACGTAACACTTTCCAAGCCAACAATTATATATCTACTTTAGTTTTTTATTTCCATATTTGTGTACTCATTTTAGTCCACCTTTTAGAGCTAATTTTTCACTTCCATTTATGGTTAAGATGAAGATTTTTATTCCAATGAGGAAAATATTATAAATAGATTTCATTTAACAAAAGGTGGCTAAAATTGGTAGAAGACAACCATATCCAATTCTTAAAAAACTACATTCCTTGGGAGTACAAATCTTCACATCCTAGTTCAAGAGGGACTAGTGAATGCACAAATATGATAAATTATTTATACCCACAATGAAACCCATACTTGCTCCTTAATTACCTACCATGAAGCCCATTCAAGGTTATCAAAGTTCTAAATATCTTTAAACTGTCAAATTCCTTTCTTGTACAAATAATGGGCATATCTAGGAAAGCTCATCACAAGACGTTGATTATGATAAGTGGTAAGCTTGTACCACCAAATCGAAGAAGAAACAAAACTAAATCCATGTTGAAGAGAGGAACCATTCCAATTCATAAATTGACAAACAAATTGCCAAGCTTTCCAAATAGATTGTAAGGGGAAAAAGACATTGATTTTCAAAAAGGGAGACACAACAATTTTGTCTAGCTAATTAATTGATTGTTATTTTATATTTGCTATCACTTGATCGATTCTATGGAAAAAAATAATTTTTCACAGTTCATTTCCATTAGCAGCCCTGGTAATCCACTTAAAATAAACCTTGAGTTTTAGGATTGATGATGCCTAAAACACCTTTATGCTTTGGATGAATGCATTGAGACCAAGAAGAAGAAATAAATCTAGCATTACCATCCATTTTGGACCATAAAATTTTCTAATTAGCTTACTAATTCTTTATAACCTTTCTTAGATGGCATCCAACAAGATGAGTAGTAAATGTGTAGTGATAAAAAAATTATTTTGAAATAAAAGAGGGGTTAAAATTTATTCAAACAAGAAAAAAATACAGAGAATGAGCATCAAACAACCCTATCAAGATCCACTAAGTGATCTAACTATTGAGACAAACCCAAAGGTAATTGACCCTTATCCACAATATTCCAACTTTGTATGTGATTAGAAGCCCATTTGGCCAAACAATCCACTAGTCCATTCCACTCTCCAGGGATATGAGTGAAAGTAATAGAATCCGGAGAAGCACATAAATTAAGAACCTTTTTAACAACCAAAACTAATTGCCAATAAACATCCTTAGAATGTTGTCGAGTCAACAGATGCACCACCACCTGTGAATTGGATTCACAAATGAGCCAACTCCATTCAAGAGCACACACACACACTCCACAACATATAAAATATTAAGATCCTCCATCAAATTGTTAGTATAATGGCCTTTATCACCCCAATTAAATAGCTTGTTCTTAAGTTCATTCAAGAACCAATCCAACATATCAGTGAGAGACACCCCTACACCAAATGGGATACCAAGTTATCTAATGTAATCACCTAAAATTGGTTCAATTAAACCAATCAACCCTAAATCCTAATATTGTGATCAAAATCTTAACAGGAGCATCAAATCAAAAGAATCTCGAACTTAATTGTGCAATTGACTTAAGATCATTCAATTGTGTAATTCATCAAACAATCAAGAATCAAGGATCGATGATCAAAGGTATTAATTTCTTAATTAATCCTAGCTATTTAATTAAATAAAGAGACATAAATCACCTAGCTAGGGAAATTAATTATCTTGAATTAATTAATTGTCCTATTATTCAACTCAACCACTAGAGGACAAACAACTTATTTTCCTCTAATGAGCTTCAAGGACCAAGATTTCTCATGATAACTTTGAATCTTGACCGTTTGTTTCAATGAAAGGATCTCAACCCTTGAATTCAAATTCAAGTTCAAATCATTTCCCTCTAGTTCTAAAATTTGGAAATCTATAAATAAACACCTGATCAAGGTATTTCATATCTAGATTTTGTGCAAGTGCATGTTTTTCAATTGAGTTTAGAATTATTATCACATAAATTTACATCATTCTTAGTTACATTTCATCATCTAGATCAATTGTATCAAGTTCATTTAGATGCATTCATAATTTGAATCTTCTATTTTGTGATTGTCTATTCAATTAGATTAAATATGAATTCTGAGAAAATTTTTACTAATCAATTGAATCTTCACAATTAGGAAGCAATGAGATTCTCTTCATAGGTTATTTGGTTTATTTGGTTGATTTTAAATACTAACCCTTGAAATTAATGTCTCATTGAACTGTTGGGTACTTTGTAGATCACAATTTTGCGCTCACATTTATGGTGCTCACCGTGGGGCCTAGCCTTATATTTCTACCTTAATTTCTCACCAAATTTCATATTTGTATACTTTGACTGTCAACTATGTCATATTTAGTTGAAATTGAGTCACATCCTATTAAAATTAGATCACATCCTGTCTTAAATCTAAATTGAGTCACATTCAACTAATCAAAAGTCGCATTCAAGAAAGGGGTCGCATTTATTTTAAATTAGGTTGCATCTGGTAAATGAGATCATATTTAGTAAGAAAAGTTGTCTGCATAGAGTCGCGTTTGGGAGCAGATAGTTTCAAGTTTTTGGTTGAAATTTGATTTTTTCATTATCTATTTTGATGTCTTTGACAACTTAACATTGTTTGTAGGACAATTATTAAAGATGAATAATCAAAACTACTAATGAATTTTCTTGTAGGTTGCCTAAGGAGATATAAACAAATCATGTGTTTTCCTTAATTGATTTCTTAGGCAAGTAATTGAGATTCAATTTTCATGTTTAATCCAGTGATAGGGGAGTATGCTCTTGTTTATTTAGACAATCAAAAACCTAGACTCATCGAATTAATCATTATAAATGGATCTAGTAAATGAACATGTGTTTATGATGTGTTTGGGGGAAATGCTAAAGTAGAAGAGTATGCTCTTTTCCTACAAGGAAAATAAAAAAATCCAGACCTTTTAATAAATTTCTCTATTTCTTTTTCATGTTCACCTTGTAGCGGGGTTTCTGTTGAGAAAGAAAATGTCATGAGAACAACCCAAGTGGGAACAAGCAAAACCAGCTATCCAACCCACTATAATCAAAATCCTTCTTGAGATTAAAGTCTCGAAGGGAAAATACATATTATGCCTAGTTTAGTAGGACTATAGGCCTCAATTGCGCTTGCGCAACTATGTCATCTTGTATGATTAACATAAGATATATTTGAATGAAACCCCATATTGCGAGCTCTTATTGTAGTAAGTGACCCAGATTACCCTCGAAAGTTTGATAATCTTTGTGCAGGCAAGATAGTAACTTCCCCAAGACACTTGCCATATCATACCCCCCTTGAGTGTTTGGAGTCAGATAATACAACATTTATTGACCCGTTGTGTGGTCTTCAATGGTTGTATTTTGATTAGCTCTCGAGAGTGTACTTAAGTTTGTGAGAAAATGTTTCAAGCTATGCCAATTCCTATAAGGTTAGTGTGTTCTTGGATTCCCTTAATCATGTGTGTTTAATGTGATTTTTCATTAATAATTCATTGGAACATGCCTTGAGACACTCTAGAAACACTTTGAAAACATGAAAAAATCAACCATTCTAACAGTGGCAAAACACTAGACAAGTCAGAGAGTCACACCCTACTTTTTTGGTGGCACTTTGTCAAGAAAATATCGCATCCTATTAAAATTCGCACACTGCATAGACTAAGTTGTATTCAGGAACCCATATCAAACCCTATCAATTATGGGTCGTATTTTGTTTCTCAATCGTATACTAGTCATTTTGAGTCACATCTTGTGTTATCAAAGGTCTCTTGTTGTGAGTTGCATCTGGGATAGTGGGGTCTTCTATACAACATTTTTGTAATCTAATCCTTGATTCTAGTACCCTTTTTGGACATCTATCAATTTATATCATCACAGTGGGTGTAATTGGATAGTATCCCTTTGCTATCATCAAGTTTGATCAATTGGTTCCTTGTCAAATCAATCATCTTGTGCACTTGTTTGGTCTTATCAATCCCAATCACTTGATCACAAAGGTTATCATTAGGGAAGATCAAAACCCTTATCTAAATATTTGTTTATCAATATCAATGAATCTTTTTCCCAAGAATCCTTATGGGAAAACATTTGCATGCAATCTTATCTATCCAATCAATCCAATTGTCAACAAGCTTTTGTGAAGCATCACTCACTTGAAACTTTAAAATGGGGTCACACTTTATCAAACATCACAATACTCAACCTACATGGTTAACATGAGAAGTAATCAATACCACTTTGATCAAGATCCTACAGAGATACCTTTTCCTAGACTAATCACTTTTAATCAAGGAGAGACTTCTAGATTTGATTCCTTCAATCAAAAGTCTCCTAATTCACTACATCAAGAGGATCAGACAACACCAACCATGTCACGTCAAGGGTATAACTAAGGAGATTGTGATCACCAAAGCAATCATAGTGATCACAATGATCATGACAATTCAAATAGCGATGAAGAACTAACAGAACAAGACTATAGAAAATGTCAACAAGGTAAAAGATTTCAAAGAATGATGGAAAAAGTCCTAAATGCTGCTAAAGAAAAATATTTCCTACACTTGGCTTCTATGGGAGTTAAACTTACTAAGGACTTTGATGTTGATCAATTAAAAACAAGAGAAGCAGAAACACCCATATCTATCCTCTCTAAACAACTTCTAGCATTGCAAACTGAGATCAAGGACCTTAAGAAAGAGAATGATAGACTAGTGAAGAAGTATTCATTGGATCACCTATTCCCTTTCCCTTTCAACGGAGATTTACACATGCCATCATTTCCTCCCAAGGTGGAAATCCTAAAATATGATAATTAAAATGGAAATGGTGACCCTCAAGATCATGCAAGAGATTTTTGCCCTCCTAGCATGGAGTTTATGCATGAACAAACATACCTAATGGGACTTTTCCCTAGAAGTCTTGGAGATCAAGCAATGAAGTGGTTCACCAAACTCTTGTCAGGCATCACGACATTCGAAGAGCTTGTGAAAAATTTCATCCAACAATACTCCTATAATATTCAACACAATCTCACCATGTTATATTTGTACAATACTAAACAACGAAGTGGTGAATCTTTCATCATGTTTCTTTGAAGATGGAGAAGGATATTTGTGAGATATCCTAGAAAAATTCCCAAAAAATGAAAAATGGATATCTTCATTAATAATCTCATACTAGAAATGAACTATGCATTGCAAATGCAAACTCATTCTACTTTTGATAAATTAGTAGAGTTCCCTATCTAGATTGAGGAAGTTCTTGTGAGGAAAAGACGGATCACACTATACAAGGAAACCAAATATTTCAAAAATTCCAACAATAACAACAAACACAAGTTCAAATATTGGAATAGGAATAAGAATGTGGTGGATGACGAAGTTTTGGAAGCATCAAATATTAAACTGCAAGTGATAGTCTTTAATCTTTTGAGTAATCTCCAAGCTGCCTAGAGCTCTAACATTACACCAACTCCTAGAGGAAGCAACAAATCAAATAGAGAGAAACCTTGGTTATCAAAACCCAAGTGTAATTTCACTCCTCTTAGGGAAGCTCTATAATTAGTGCTAAAGACTCTATTGGACAACATGATCATAACCTTACCAGAATCAAGACCATGGGAACCACAAATCAAACAAAAGTGGTGGAATGATGACCATTTATGTGATTTCCATAGAAAAAAAGGACACAAGCTGAATGAATGCATGAAACTCAAGCATGTGATCCAAGATTTGATTAATAATGATAAAATCAAATTTAATGGTCACCAATCGAACAATGATCACAAATATTTCAAGAACTATTACCCTACTATGGGAAAGGTGAAGGTTCCAATACCAAAGGTAACAAAATCAACTACGCTTATACTGACAATGACAATGTGATACACATGATTGAAATTAGAGAACAATCCATCAATGATCAATCTACTACCAAGATTCTTATAGCTTATGGCAATCCCATGTTTGATCAAGAATTAGAATGGGATGATGAATCAAATGTCATACAAGTGGTGAATGTTTTGATTAAGTAAAAGTGATATTTGATAGGTTCCAAAACCTTTTTCAAAAAGATCAGAAGATAAACATTACTGATCATCCCAAAGAATGAACTAAACACACAAAAAAATAGGGGCACACGACCCTAAAAAGTAAAGCAAAAAAAATTGCACAACAGTCCCAGGCAGCAAAAACTCAGCAGACACCGACAACAGAAAAGAAAATAGAAAGGGAGAAGGGAAGAAGCTAATTAATATCCATTATCTCTTTATCCTGAATGACTATGAGTTCCATGTTGCCCGTTGAGACTTTTAGATCTTCCAGATCCACATCTTTTTTCTTGGTACTAGCACGGGTTCTGATACCAGTCCTCGTGCTCTCTTTAGTCTCCTTGATCTCCTCTCCCCTGTTAGTTTCAAGCTTCTCCATAAGGATCTTGTTGTGGTCTGTATAAGATTTCATAATGTGGAAGCTTTTTTCACTGATCTTCTTTAGGGCTGTTTCCAGCTTTTGAACTTTGTTCTCCAGGGTGGTGATTATGTCTTCGTGTCAGCTGCTTTCCGAGTCTTTGCCAATATTGTTCAAATTTTTTTCCAAAGAAAGCACCTTACTACCAAGCTCCCCAAAGGCCTCCCCTTTTCAAATGGCTTCCATCTAGTCATTCAAGCAAGTGGCCAGGGGTTTATCACCAAAGGTGGCCTTTTTAATCCTGTTGATAATTTTGCCCCGTTCTTGGAGGTCAACCTTCATGACCTGATTATCTTGAGAAATGGTAGCAAGAAAATGACCAAAAGAAAGGATACCATCCTTTTGATTCTTCCATATAGTTATACCATCATTTTTGTTGGTCAATTTGTTACTCACCTGGGTGAAGTCAACAGTATCAGTCTGCTTACTGTGAGGGATTTAATCTCCAGGCACATTGTCAGTGATAGATTTATTATCCTCCTCCTTGCCTTTTTTCTCTCCATGATTGTGATCCCTAGCCTCCTCTTTGTTTACAGTCTCCTTAGTGGTAGTTTTCTTGTTCTTCCTTTTCCCCGAGCTTTCAATGAAAGTCTCCTCCTCATCAGAAGAGACAAAAAGGCCCTTTTTGATTTTTTTGCTAGTGCCCTTTTTGTCATCCAGATTTTTCTCCTTGATGAGAGGAGCTTTTCTCTTTTTCCTTTTAGGGTTAGTGTCCTCCTCCTCTAATTGATGTCTTCGAGCTCAAAGTCAAAAATCTCAATCTTCTTGAATTTGTTAGAAGTTCCCCCTCTCTTATTTCCTTTCCCTTTGGTTCTATAACCCACAGCCTTCGAATCATCCTCTGTGTCTTCTTCAAATTTTTCTCCCAAGTCCTCATCCTCTGTCTCCTCATCACCGGTGGCCTTACCCTTGAGAAGGGGTCTTTCAATTTTTTTCATCTTCAACAAATTATAGATTAGAACCATTAAACCCTGATGGGAGGCATGGTCACCTTTAGGGTCATCCTAGAGGTCCTTCATAGTATTGTTCACAGAAATCATGAGGTAATAAGGGATACTTATTAAATCAACATGCCTGAAATGGTTCAAAATTACAAAGTGGTACCCATAGGCCCTAGAGAACCTACCATCCATAGTCAAGTAACTAATAGCTGCATACAAAATGAAATGCCATGGGTGATTTATGTTACTTGGAAAAAAAACCCACCAACCTTTTTAACCAATCTAGTTGCCTCTTCTTCACCTTTAGGAAATCTTTCATAGGCTCTGTTAGAGTAACTCTTGTCCTAGTAGAATTTCACATCATCTGTGGGAAGCCCCGTAGCCTCAACAACTAAATCTTCAGTGATTTCGATCCAATGGTTGTTGAAATAAATTTTACCATTCTTCCAGTTCTTGATGAAGAATTGAGTGATCGCATGATTGCAGCCTTGGAGCTTCTCCATATAAACAGTGAAATCACCTTTTTTGAGAATTTCCCAAACATTCTCCTTATGTTTCCACTCAATGCATCTTGTCGGCTCAAACTATTTCTTACTACCACCCATTCTCTCAGTTTGATTTTTTCTCTGCACAATTTGTTTGAATGATCGACCCTCTAAATTCTTGGTGTAAATAGCCTTCTTCCCAAACACCCAAAAATCATGTAAAGTGGCATGATGATTCCAAGTGGCTACAATGGATATGACCATATAATTATTGATCCTTATAAAACTCATTTTTTTCCCATCATTTATCAATTGTTTTTCATTCCTTTAAGTTCGTAGATTCTCTCCTTTATTATGATAGATTTGATATCATACGGAATACTTTCTTCATTTAGCCAAGAGGTTATGTTGTCATTTCTGCACACGTAGTTGGTTGTCCAGTCAACAACTCCATTTGCTTCATGATAAACGTGGGTGATTATGCAATTATTCATAGTACTTATGACACCCTTAGAAGTTTTAATAATGTTGTCAATCGACCAAGAAGGGGACGAAGCCTTAGTTAGACATTTTATTATGTTCAAAGATTCCCCCTCTAACCAAAGGTTTTTGCATTTGAACTCTTTGGCTAAGAGAATACCATGGTAAGAAGCCATGGCCTCAGCCACATGGTTACTCTAGATTCCAATTGGAATGGCTCTCATAGCTTTACATATACCAATATCATCACGGATCACAATGCCATAGCCAGCAGTACCTAGATTCCCCTTAGAGGCACCATCAAAGTTCACCTTCATCCATCTAGTAGGGAGATTTTCCCAAATAGCTTCATCCCTAGGATTGTTTCAATCTTCACTTTTAGCTTGAATTCTCCAATTCTTTAAAATAGCAATATCCCCATTCCCTCTTGTATTAAAATTGAGATCCATACTTCTGTAATTTTCAATTATCAAGCTTTTGATTTTTTCAAATAAAACCTTAGAAGGAATAGACTTGTCTCTGAAGATTTTGTCATTCCTCTATTTCCAGATAGCCCAACAAACATGAGGCAAATAAATTTTCCATATTCTTTTAATATCCTTATTCCTGATAGTAATATCTCAAGAGATGAACATTCTCTGTATATCAAGAGGGAAGACCCATTCAAGATTAAAAGAAACCATCAGAAGAGACCAAATTTCATGAGCAAAGGGGCATTGAATGAATAAATGATTGACAATTTCTTCTTCTTTCCTACAAAAAAAACACATGTTAGGAAAACACAAACCCCTTATCTTGAGGTTATCAAGAGTAAGGATTATTTTTTGAAGCATCATCCAAAAGAATATATTTATTTTGGGAGTTAGGCCTCTTATCCAGGCTTTGGTCCATAAGGAAACCTCATAGTTTACATAGTTCAGGTTATAAGCCAATCCCACAGAGAAATTACCACTAGGAATAAATTTCCATATCAAAGTATCTTCCTCTTCATATAACACAATAGCATTAAGGATAATATTCAAGGAGTGAAGAATAGGATCAATAGTAGATAGATCTATCCATTGACTATTAACCCAGTAGTCAGCAACTTTATAACCAATTCTGAGTTTACAAATTTCAGCATGGTCGTGACCCCAATTGGGGTTTTCCACAAGTGGAAAATCACCAACCCATATGTCTTCCCAAAATTGAATCTTGTCCCCTTTGCCGAATTTCCATTTGACCCCTCCCCAAATGATATTTTTAGCCTTAGTAACATTCTTCCAGATGCATGAACCAATAGGGTTATCTTCACTTGCCAGAAAATTATGGAGAGAAGGGATGTTCCTCTTATATTTATTATTCCATATAGTACTCCATACCCCCTTAGACCTATAACCCCTCCAACCAAGATTAGCAAGAAGAGAATCATTTAAACTTCTTATCCTTCTGATTCCAAGACCTCCTTTCATCTTAGGCATGCAAACCTTATCCCAAGAAATAAGGGCAAGTCTCTTATCTTTTTCAACTCCAAACCATAGGAAATTTCTTTGGATCTTTTCAATAGCTTCAACATATTTGTTAGGAATCCTAAAAAGAATTAAAGCATAAATGGGGATACTCTGAAGGGAAGATTTCAACAGTTAAACTTTACCAACCTGGCTAAGAAGAGCCCCTTTTCATCCAACAAGTTTTTTGTGAAATTTATCAACTATGGTGCTCCAAAAAGCTTCAGGGGGATTGAGACCAAGGGGAGACCCAAGTAGGTAGCAGGGGCTGGCCAATTTGGCACTCCATGATTCTACTTATTTAAGTTTGTCTGTAATCCAAAGTATTTATGAAATAAATAAATCTTTTGTTCCAGTTGATAGTTTGACTAGTAGCATTGATGTATTTTTTAAGAATATTTTTAAGATTCCTGGCTTCAAAAATAGTTGTTTCTCCCAAAAAAATAGAATCATCCACAAACTATTGGTGGGAGAAAATATAGTTGGAAGATGAAGGTCTGAGTCCTTTTAGGTCACCGTTCTAGACATCATTGTCTATGAATCTTCCCAAGCATTCAGTCATTATAACAAACAACACAAGAGAGAGGGGATCCCCTTGCCTCAGGCCCCTTGAGGATTTAAAAAAGGGGGAAGGAGAGCCATTAACTAATACAAAGAAGGAAGTTGAAGTGACAAGTTGCATCATAATCTTAGTATAGTTCATATTAAAACCAAAAGCAATTTTTGTAAAAAAACCCTAGTCAACTCTATCATAGGCTTTAGAAAGATCAATTTTCAAGACAAACCCTTCTTTCTTAGCCATAACCAAAGAATGGATATTTTCATGAACCATGATGATAGAGTCCAAAATCTGTCTGCCTGGAACAAAGCCAGTTTGTAATGAGAGATGATCCTAGGAAGGAGAGTCAGAATTCTAGAAGTAATCACTTTAGAAATAATCTTGTAGGTGGAGTTACAAAGACTAATGGGCCTAAAGAGATCCATAATATCAACCCCTGCCTTTTTAGGGATAAGAGCAATAAAGGTACCATTGATTTCTTTAAGGAATCTTTTAGATCCAAAAAATTCTTTAATAGCATCAGAGACATCCTTACCAACAATAGACCAGTACATTTGAAAGAAGAACATATGATATCTATTAGGGCCTGGGGATTTGCTACCTTCAAAGGAAAAGATAGCCCTCCTAATTTCTTCATTAGAAGGAATAGCATTGAGAAACAGATTGTCATTGTTAGTAAGGATTTTAGGGATGCTTACCAAGATTTCCTGTTGAGAGTTATGGTCTAGCATATTTTTCTGAATTAGCAGGTTTGAAAATTAATCTTTTGCTTCCTTAGAAAGATCTTCCTCCTTCTCCACAATTCTGTTATTGACTTCGAGTTTGGAGATTATGTTAGCAGCTTTGTGCTTTATAGCTGATATGTGAAAGAATTTAGAATTATTATCCCCCTCTCTTTGCCAGGTGTTTCAAGATCTTTGTTTCCAGAATATTTCTTCCTTATGCACCATATCATGATACTCAATTAAAACTTCACTCTCTTTCTCCTTGAGAACATTCGAATAGCCAATTTTTTGTATTAAGTCCTGAATGTCTTTAAGTTCTAACATAATATTAGCCTTGGATGAGAAAATGTTCCCAAAAGTATCTTTGTTCCAAGTCTTGATATTGTCTTTGACATGTTTGAGCTTGTTAGCTAATCCATACATAGAAATTCCATCGATTTTGATCTACCACCATTCTATTAATTTCTGAACCAACTCAAAATGGATAGTCCACATTTTCTCAAATCTAAAAGGAAAGTTCTTTTTTCTAGAAATAGGATCAGCAATAAAAGAGAGAGGAGAATGATCAGAGCTAGCTCTAACAAAATCTGTCAAAGAACAAAAATAGTATTGGTACCAGTCATCAGTAATAAGAGCCCTGTCAAGTCTCACCTGAATCAACTTCTCTCCTTCTCTTTTGTTAGTCCAATTATAGTTAACCCCCTGCAGATCAATGTCAATGAGAGCTTGTATGGTAATAAATTTCATCACGTCAAGTCTGATGTCCAGATTAGGTTGACTACGTCCAATTTTTTCATCTTCCTTAAGAGGAGTATTAAAGTCTCCCATGATGATCTAACATTCATTCAAAAAAAGATTCCTCACCTGATCAATATTTTTCCAAAAAAATGTGTCTCTCATTCTTAGTATTGGGAGCATATATATTGGTAAGGATCCATGAGGTATCATCCTTTATGTGATGAAATTTGATACAAGCCATATTATTGTCTTGGATGATGACTTCACCTTTTATGGTATTTCCATTCCAAAAAGTAGCAATACCTCCAGAGGCTCCATCCGAGCTCCCTCCACTTATGAAATTATTTTAAAAAAACTTAAGATTTTCAACCTTCTCCTTAGACATTTTAGTTTCCTAAATCAAAACAATATTGGGTATGTTATCTCTAGCCATATTTCTAACAAGGTCCTACTTATGAGGGTTATTTAGCCCTCGAATGTTCCATGAAATGATCTTCATTTCTTCTTAGTAATTCCATCCTGAATGATGGTCTTCTAAGTACCATCTGCTATACTTTTTGCAGCCTCCTGGTGCCTTTTCCTTGAGCTTGGTGGTGAAATATGAATATCTCCAACATTGGGAAGATTAACTTTGTTATTATTTTGGGCTTTGGAAGCTTGGTAGAAGAATTTTTTATGTCACCAATTCCCATCACTTTGTCTATATCTTCCTGATACCCCCATTTAGGAACTTTTTTTGCATCAGATTTATTCTCCCCAGTATCTAGAGAGTTATGAGACATGTCAGACAACCCAGGACCCAGAATAATATCTTGTTGGGCATCAACAAAAACATTCTCCTCTATTTTAGGTAGAGGTTCCCCTTGATGACTATGAATATTCCCCGTATATTACGTAGATGAAAGATTATCTTCTTGATGAATCTACCTTGTATGGCTCTGAATGATAAGGTTTACTTCATTTTGTAACTCAAAAGTATCTTGAACAAACCCATTTTTATGATCTATCTATTTTTCATTTTTAATCTGATTCACATTCTCAGGGTAATGCTTTTCTATGGTTTATGAATCTTTATGCTGGATTATCTGACCTTTTTCATTTTCTATCTTATTGTCATTATTTTTTCTATTCATATCTTTCTATTCCATTATTATTTTCCTCAAATTTCTTTGGAATAGAGCTGACCACTCCATCTGAGGATTCTCCATTCTTTCCAATTGGTTTCCAGATCTTTTTCTGTTGAACTTTCTTAGAAGTGTTTGTCGAGCATTTCTTAGCCCAGTGCCTAGCCTTTTTACATCGAAAAAAAGAAAAGGGTATTGTTTCATATTCTAGCTTCTATGTCTATTTCCCAAGCTTGGATTCCATTTCTATTTTCTCTGGCATGTCAACTTCAGGGACTATACCAACACATATTCTAGCATGTGTCAATCTTCTTCTTGAGGTTGTAACAGGGATATTCCTACAAAGATGATCTTTCTTCTTTGTCATATGCTTTGATTGTTATTTTTCTCCTTGGATCTATAGCATGCTCCGAGAAAGCCAATCTTTGACTAGATTGAATGTACATATGTTAAAACCAGTGCCTCCATCTATCAAGACACACTTAACTCGATGTTTATGGATCAAGACTTCTATATGAAAGGGCTTATTATGAAAATGATTCAAATATTTTTCATCTTCTTCAAAGAAAGATAGATAGTGAGGGGAAGTCAAATTATGACCAACCATAGCTTGGAATCAATATACTTCTATGTATTTAAGAACATTTTATGTAGGTAAGGATTGTTCAAGGATTTCTCTATGTGCAGAAGATATATTTAGCAATTCAAAAATGGAATAGAGAGAATTTCACCAAATGAGCTTTCTATTCCTACAAAGATGTCTTCATTCCAGTACTCAAGAGGAAGGCCAGGGATATTAACCCAAATAGGGATTTGGTCAACTATAAAGTCCTCATTAAGAGTCATGTTTGGGTACCATTTCTGTAAAAACATAGTGCTTCTTCCTATGCACCACAGTCCACTACTGATAGTCTGCTTCCTATCTTCTTCACATGAGAAAAAAAAGGGATAAATATCCTTTATTCATGGAAATAACATCCACCTATCCTTTTAGATTCCATCTTTTGTAACAAAGGCTCAAACAACTTCAATATTAGGTTTAACCCCAATGAATCGACCAACTAAAGAATTTTCTATTATTTTTATATTATGGTCAATGACTTGATTGGGAATAGAAACAACATATTTCCCTTCAAACATATTTGAAATATTTCTAATAGGTGGGAAGATAGACTTGCCTGTTGGTTTGACCCCAAAAAGAGAGGACCATTTTTTTGTCTCAGAACCCTTAATGGATCCCCCTCCTGGGTTCCTATAACCCGTGGTTCCATCCTATTCATTTTTTTTAGCATCATCCCTAGGAGAATCAGTAGGGATTCCCCCTATGGAAGAGGGACCTGCACCTCCTATGAGGAATCCGCACACAAGCGATTTTGAAATTTGGTTTCCCGCCTTACCTCTGTCGCTCCTAGCTCAAATCCATCAAGGGTGAAAAGAAAGAAGATGAATCTTCCAATGTCATCACAAGAATTCAATCCAAGGTCACTATCAAGGGAGTTAACTCCTCATCAAAACAACCGACTATTTCAATATCAAAACCTTCTACATCAAAACAACTGGTACCTTTATCATCATCATCTAAGTACAACTTGGTGGAACAATTACAACGTACATCTACTCAAATCTCCATTTTTGAATTGCTAAATATATCTTCTGCACATAGAGAAATCCTTGAACAATCCTTACCTACATAAAATGTTCTTAAATACATAGAAGTATATTGATTCCAAGCTATGGTTGGTCATAATTTGACTTCCCCTCACTATCTATCTTTCTTTGAAGAAGATGACAAATATTTGAATCATTTGCATAATAAGCCCTTTCATATAGAAGTCTTGATCCATAAACATCGAGTTAAGTGTGTCTTGATAGATAAAGGCACTAGTTTTAACATATGTACATTCAATCTAGTCAAAGATTGGCTTTCTCGGAGCATGCTATAGATCCAAGGAGAAAAATAACAATCAAAGCATATGACAAAGAAGAAAGATCATCAAAAGGATGCTAGTTACTCTTGTAACACATTGAAATAGACTAATAGCATGATCCCACACAACAAAGAGGCCTCAAAGGATCAAGAATTTGAAAGCTCTAAGTCAATTGTTATGATTTTTTTTAAAAGAAGCTACAAATCAAAGATACAAGAATGAGACAATACAAACTAGATACATTTTCATTTCTAACTGATCTTCTTACATCTCTCAGGTCTTATGGAAGACCCTCATCAACTTTTCCATCTTCTATTACTAAAGCCTTAAAAATTCATGAAGGAAAAATATTTGTAAAGGCTAATATATCTCTTGATGAAGAAAATGAAGAAAGGGTTGTCCTAGCATGGTTGTCTAAAGGAGAAGAAAAACAAGAAGATAACAAGGGAATCAAACATATAGAAATCTCTCCTTATAAGTATGGAAATGGATATGATATCATGAAACAAATGGGATATAAGGGTAAAGGGATAATAGGACTTGTAGAACCAATGCATATGAGTTCTGCAATCCTAAGGACAAAATCGGTTTGGATTTCAGATAAGAAATATCTCATTGTACATCTAGAGATGGTCCCGTATTTGATAGAGCATATGATTTCACTGATGAAGTAGAAGTAGAAGGAGAAAACATCATATGAAATATTACTACTCTTACAAGGAGATCCTTTATCAAACCTAAATACCATTCCTCTAATAGAAATGTGTGCACCTCAACAAGAAACTATTCCTGAATCTGAACAAGAATTAGAAGTTCAACAAGAAGAAAGACACCCTAACTAGAGGCAACTGGTCACTGTTACTCATATTCTTGATATGCCTCATTATAATGATCAAAGAGAAACATCCACATCTCAACAAGCACCTCTACAAGAAGTTGAGAATCAACAAGAAGAAGAAGACAAATTCTGATGAAGAAGAAGAGGTACCAATGACTATAGCTTGTTTCTTGCGTAGATCAAATGATAGTCAAACCAATTCACATGAATATGAATTTGGGTATGAGGTTGAAAGTGATCATGAAGAAAGAAACCCTAACTGGGACCAGCTGGTAATATTTACTCATGTTATAAATATGCCACATGATGTTGAAACAAGTTCCAATGAATATGAATGGGATTCATTTTCTAATATTACAATGGATATTGAAATAGATGTAATTCACAAATATGCTTATCAATTAGAAGAGGAACAAAGTTCCAACGCTAGGTCAGTCATATTAGGTTCATGTACTGCTAACAATGACTCTAGTGATGACGTTAGTACTCTTCCTAGTCTAAGAAATTATTTGGAGAGTAACCTAATGGAAATCACCTTACCAGTCACAAGCTTTGATGATAACGTGGTGCTATCCCTTGAAACATTTGACTCCTTATCCTTGTTACACCCTGAACTCATTGAATGGAGTTAGAATGAACCCATGAACCTAATGTCCTTTCCAAATGACTATACCTTGGCATGTTATTTAAATGTAGTTGAACCCTTCACCTCTTCCACCAGTGTAATGTGTGTGAATATGATAGAGGGGGGTATCAAGTTTCTTAGTCTTAAAAGAAAAAATAACAAGAAAAAATGGACTGATGGTGAAAACCACATTATGGTGGTGTCAAAACCCAAAATAATAAAAACAAATGAAGTATCCAATGGTGAAAACCTTTCTGAAGCACCCGAGGATGGGAAGCTTGATATATTACTTGATCACTTTAAGTAGAGATATTCAATACTCATTGAACCAACATAACCAATCAACTTGGGAATAGTTGAGGTACCACAAATGGTTCACATAGCACAATCATTATTTAAGGAGGAAAAACAACATTTCATGGAGTTTTTCAAAGAAAATAAAATCAACTTTGCATGGTCCAATTCAAATATGCCAGGTATGGATCCTCATCTCATTATGCACCATCTCTCTATAGCTCCAAGAATCAAACCAATAAAGCAAAAACTCTGAAAGATGCATTCTCATGTGGAATTGTTGGTCAAAGAGGAACTAGAAAAGATTTTAAAAGATGGATTTATCAGGGTAATAGATTATGCATAATGGATCTCCAATATTGTCCTAGTTTCTAAGCTAGACAAATCTATCAAAGTATGCACTAACTTCAAAGATTTAAACCAGGCGTGTCCTAAAGATGTCTTTCCTCTTCCAAATATTGATATGATTGTGGATCTCACAACAAGATATGAAATGTACTCACTAATGGATGACTTCTCATGTTACAATCAAATCAAGATATCACTCGAAGATCAGGAGAAGATAACTTTCACTTGTGCTTGGGGCATGTTCTTCTAGAATGCCATGCCATTCGGTCTTAAAATGCGAGTGCAACATATCAAAGATCCATCTTTCATGATATGATGCATAAGAATATGGAAGACTATGTAGATAATACACTAGAAAAATCAGCCAACAGAACAACACATATAGAAGATCTAAGGAAAATCTTTGACAAAACAGAGCAATTTCAACTCAGGCTAAATCTGAAAAAGTGTGCATTTAGAATAAGTTCAAGGAAACTCCTGGGATACATAGTGTCGACAAAAGGAATTGAAGTAGATCCAACAAAAGTTAAGGCAATCTTAGAGATGAAACCTCCTAAACATAAGCCAAATGAGAACGTTGCAAGGAAAGATTCAATCAATAAGGCAACTTATGTCATAATTAGCAGACAAAGCTCAACCATTTACCAAAACACTACAAAAAGGAGTTATATTAAAATGGGATGAGGGATGTGAGAGAAATTTCAATCAAATAAAAGAGTACTTAATGAATACACCAGTACTTATGGATCCTATTCAAGGTAAACCACTACTGCTCTACATATCAACTACAACAACATCATTAGGAGTTCTATTGGCACAAGAAGATGAGAAAAAGAAAGAAAGATCTATATACCACATAAGAAGAACACTGGTATCTTATGGGTTAAATTAAAACATTATTTAAAAGGCTTGCCTCATAGTGGTATTTGCATCACAAAATCTTTGACATTATATGTTATCCCACATAGTAAAGCTAATTGCTAAAATTGATCCTCTAAAGTATCTACTGAACAAAGAAACATTGACTGGTAGGTTCAAAAAATGGGTATTAATACTAAGTGAATTTGATATTGAGTATGTGGAAAGGAAGGCTATCAAAGGACATATCATTGTTGACCACCTAGCTGATGTGCCAATTCAAGACAACAAGCTAACAATTCTATAATTTCCTGATGAAGCAATACTACATTTAATAGAGCACCCATGGAAGATGTTCTTTGATGGTTCATTCATCCAGAAGGGGTCAGGAGTTGGTGTTATTTTCATAACTCCTCAAGGATATAAAATATGCAAAGCTTACAAGATGGTATTCACATGCACTAACAACATAATTGAATATGAAGCCTTAGTAAATGGTTTAAAACTAGCAATTGAATGGAAAATCATGGAGTTGCATATCTATGGTGACTCACCGTTGGTAATCAATCAAGTCAATAATGAGCACCAAATGAAAGATGACAAACTCATGCCATATAAGAGAATGGTGGATGACCTAAATAAATAATTTTTCTTCATAACTTTTCAACAAATTCCCAGAGCATAAAACAAGGCAACTTATGTGATGGATACTTTTGCATCATTGTTATAACTTGAAGAACATCAGTTCCACTATGACTTCCTGGTGGAAGAACTTCATTTCCTTGTAAACGATTCACCCGTTTCCCAAATAGTATGCTCAATTGTGGGGCATGATTCCTTGAGATACAACCTAATCTACTCCTACCTAAGAGACCAAATTGTTCCTGATAACTTATCTAGAAATGAAAAGAGAAACCTTATCCAAAATGCATTGTGTTATCTAATCATAGATAATGACTTATATAGGTGTGGTCTAGACAATACTCTACTTATGTATTTAGAAAGAGAAGACTCTAAACACACATTACAAGAGGTCCATCAAGGTATTTATGGATCAAATCTAAATGGTCTTTCTTTAGCTAAGAAACTTTTAAGGGTTATATACTACTAGCCCAACATGGAGAAAGATGCAGTATAATATGCTAAGTCTTGCAAGAAGTGTCAATTGCATGATAATCTAATTCACGCTCCAACAAGAGAGTTATTACCATTCATTACACATTGGCCATTTCAACAATGAGCCTTTGATCTCATAGGGAAAATATATCCTTCATCATCAAATGGACATAATTTTATTATCACATTCACTAAGTGTATGCACCCAAAAATGGTCGCCTAAACTTTGGGCCCCATTTATTTTATTTATCAACCATAAATCGGTTTTATCAATAATCAATATTTTCAACATTATCAATTTCTTAATCAAATCTTAATTTCGATCATATATTGGATTTTTATCCTATGGGCTAACCATTTTATCCTAAGTCTTTATTTAATTAAAAGGAATATTTCCTCCCCTTTTATTAAATAAAAGCCCCTACCTTTTCTTCTTATCCTAAGTTGCACAAATAAAGTATTATTCTTATTTTATAAAAAGTGAAAAAGTACTTTTTGTCTCATATGGATACAAAAGTCAACTCTTATTTTCCTATTGGAGGATACTTGTGCACATGATTGTTCCTCTTTCAAGCTCCACCATTGATTAAGTCTTTTGCCTCTTAATCTCAATGGTCTATTTCACCTCACTTCTTATAAAAGGAGAGCTCTCTCCTTTTTTTGCATCCATCTTTTTCATGCTAATGTTATGCTGCAGGTTTTCTAGGTGTATTTGGAGCTTTTGAAGATTTGGAGCTTTCTTGTTGCATTACATCTACATGATTTCATAGTTTCCTTTCTTGCATTGTCATAGCATTCATAGCTTCATTCTTAGTATAGATTTTCCTTTTATGCAATAGATTAGCTCACATAGCTTAATTAGGGGTTTGTAATCCATTGCTATTTCATTTCATAGTTGCATTGTACTTTCATTTTGATAGATTAATCTTGCATATTCATATTAGTTTGTATTGCATTTGCATACTTTGATTCAATTTGGGGATATTGGCATTCTTTCCCTTGTCTTTGGATTTGAATCTCTCATTGTATGGTTGACTAGCAAGGTCACTAGTTTGTAGCTCTAGCTGAGAGCAATTTTATCATAGTCCCTTGCAACTCCATGCATAGAGAGCTATGAGTCACTTTGTGAGGCCTCATTGTTGAGCAACCTTGCATGTAATGGTTCATAGAAGTGTGGTCACTTTTACACCATACATTTCTGGTGCCCACCGTGGGGCAGAGTAGATAGACTTTATCCTTTAGTTTCTTGCATTTTCATCATTTTTCGGATTAATTTTTGGATATTTTGCATTCTCTATTTTTCTATCTCAAAGTATCATGTGACACTTCTCAGGTACATCGCACGATAGACCTTATAATACGAGTGTGACACTTCATGCAAAGGAAGAATCACCCACCAGTATTAAGGTCTGTCACCTGGCATCGCGCGAAGTATCGCCCGCATGTTCTGCAGTGTATCGCCCAGACAAAGGTATATTGCCCAGGTACAGAAAACTGTGTCGCGTGATTCTGGTGAAGTTTGAAGTACATCACCTAATTTAATAAAGAGCTATATTTTAAGTTTTATCATCTGAATCTGATCATATTTAAGTTTGTTGATTTACTTTATTGCATTTAGATAGACCTAACTTGTATTTCTTAGCCTAGATTAGTCAATTTTTTGCATCATTTCCATTTAGATTTTGGATTTCCCTAACCATAATTGTCTAACAATTTGTGGTTGCAGGGGCTTTTCTTGAAGGAGATTTCCATAAATTGCATACTAAAGGGATACTAATGGTTTTTGCAAGGCTGCCCAAAGCATAATCAAAAGCAAAAATAAATTTTTTTTTCAAGTGTTTGTGATTTATTTCCTTTCAAGTGTGGCATCTACTAATTGTTTTAGGAATCTTAATACCTTGTAGAAGAGATTTTGAGGTGGTAGGAGAAGTATGCTCTTCACCTTTAGGTGAACTAAAAAATTTTGACCCATCTTAAGGTTTTGGAAGCAAGGGGGTAATTGAATTTGCTTGGTGTGTTTGGGAGAAGTTTTTGAGATAGGGGAGTATGCTCTTCACCCTTGAGGTGAACCAAAAATCTTGAACCTCAAAAATCATCCACTCTTTATTTAGATTTAGAATCTTTTAGCGGGCTTGCTTTTGAGCAATCAAGAGGAACGACCCAAGTGGGGACAAGCCTTTTGCCGGCTATTCCAACTCACTATAATCTCAAGGCTACCTCAGACACTAAAAACTTTGGCAGACATAACACTTGTCTTTTCTTGATGTGAGTAGCTCATGGGATTGCGACCATGAGGAAAGCATTGAGCAAGAATGCTTAAGGTACTCTTGAGGCCACGAGGTCCGAGTCCTTTATGAAGAGCAAGAGGGGTGTTATGAATGGAAGCCCTTACTAAGAACCATAGGTTAGAGGCCACCTATTTTAGCTGCTTATTTTCTTAGTGCAAGGATTGATCCAAGTGGACTAACCCAGATCACCCCAAGATACTCACCATATGTGTCCCTTTGGTTGTGTTGTTTGACACATCCATGACAAAGCCAATATCTCTTGTGGGCAACCACTTGGTGTGAAGCAAGGGGGCATCAAGTTGTGGGCTAAGTTGGTAAGTATTGAGCCTTGTCTTGTAGGTAAATATTTCTTGAAGTGTTTTCAAATGTGCTAAACCAGTATAAACGTTCTCAACATACAAACAATCGGTAGCTTCCATAGGGTGCAATTTTATTTTTGATATCACAAGTGCTTGTCTTGGCAAGGTTGTTTTTGCCCTTATTTCAAGTGTTTGAAGACATGTTTGATCCCCTACTATTTGCAAACCTATCCAAATGTTGTAATTGAAATCAAACATTTTCACCCTCAAATTTGAAAACTTGAAATCAGACCTTAAAAACTTGAAATTTTGCACACATTTGGTCAAAAAACTACATCAGTATCACCTGCTTAAGAGAGAAATATCATGCAATAGTTCACTTGGAACTGTATCGCCTAATAGTTGTTAAGTCTAACACCTATTAGTATCGAGGTATATCACCTGGTATTGTGCAAAGTATCGCCCGTTCCTAGGTTTATCGCCCAACCTGCCTGGAGTCTGTCCCCTGGAAGTTTTCAACATTATTTTTAGTTTCAGTCATTAAGTTGCTTTTAGTATGACCTGACCTTTGAGTAGGATATCTGATCTTGCTGTTAGAGACCTGTTTTGACTGAAAATTTTTTATTTTAGCCTTCTAGGGATCATTTCAATTGATTTATAAGGTTGCCTTGAAAATAATTTGTCAACTTAGAGAGGTATTCCTAGTGAAAAGTTTGTCTTCAGAATTGTTGATTACACTCTTGGAGAATTATGATCCTACTATTGTCCAAATCATTTTTCATATATCTCAATTTCAATTTGAATTTTGGCTAAGTCCAACCTCCTGATTCAAAAGTGAAAGGGTATTCACCCTTTGATTTGAAGCACCTCTTTGACAGTGTTGGTGACGCTTTTTATTTTCTATCTTTTCATTTTCTCTTTGGACAATAGAGAATCTCAATTATCCTAGGTTGGAATTGACACGTTGAGAGATTAACCCATCATTAAGAATCTCTTTCTTTCATGTCAGTTACAACAAGGTACCAAGTCAATCAAGGGAAGCGACCCCCTGTTGTCTTTAGCCAGTTACCACTAGTTAAGACTCGTCAACAGGATAAGGGAAAAGAACCCCTTTTTGATCAATCTCCTAAAAGTGAATCTTGTATGTGACTGAATGTGACCTCTAAATTAGGCACAACACAACATAGTCATTATTCACTTGATAGAATTCAAGAGAGAGTATGAAGAACTCAATCCAAATTCCATGGTGAGGCGACCTGTTGCCTCCTATGTGAATGGGGTGTTTGAATACTCTCAGAACGAGAGCCAACAGTCGGGAGACCAATTCAACAATGGAGGATTTCCAAGAATCCAATATGAGCAAAATGAAACTAAGCTAAGAATGAATGCAATTAATCTAGAAAAATTTGAAAGAAATATGAAATGCAGATTTTTATTTGATTTTGAAATAAAGATGATATTAGACTAAGAACAAGTAAGCAAATTTAATCTAAATGTGAAATGCAATTACACTAATATGAGAAATTAAACTAGATAATGCAATAAAAGAGCTTTGAAAATAATGAGATATGAGACTAAAAAAAATGCTATAGTAAGGATGCTCTCAAAAATTGCTCTCCTCTAATGAAGAAAAAGAGGTTCATTAAATAGAAAAGCTCGGGAGAGGAATGAAGAGTTTCTTGATTTGAAACGGTGGACTCTTCATTCCTAATTGAGACAAAAAGACAATGAATTATTTAATTAAAAGAATGGAATTTGCCACATGTGGGGAGGTGACCTTTCGAGTAATTTGAATTATTAAATTCAAATAAAGAGGTGTCCATTCAATTTAACTAAATATTTATTAATTCCTTTTTATGGGTAATTAGCTAAAGAGAGTAGATTTTAATTTAATTAGAAAGCACTTAGGACTTTATAATTAAATTAATTTATCATAGGGGTAATTTAACCAATTAAGTCTAAGACTTTAGGAATTAATTTTAGTGTTTGATTATTGCAATTTATGGTCTTTGCAATTGACATCAAGTCAAATTAAGTCAAGCAGGAGAGATAAAATTGCCTAGTGGACTAGGACTTTTGAAGATGTAAATCGAGATAATGTACCAAAATTGATAAAATTAAATAGGTGCCAATTTTGGGGTATTACATTTGCCCCTCTTTGAATTGATGTGCAAATAGCACGTTGATTCAAAGAATAGTCTAAAGTGACAGATGACGAGAATTTCTGTACTCCAAGTTAGATTGCGAAGACAACGGTCTTAGAAGAGAACTAGAATCAGGGTTAGATTGCCCCAATACCGATTGATGAAGATTGAGATTTAGGACTATCTCCGAATCAGGGTTAGATTGCCCCAATACGAAGCTTAGTCCTTCGAGACCCAGGTTAGATTGCCCAGATAACGGTCTAAAAGAGATTTCGAGAGTCATCTCTAAAACGAAGCTTGACTCCTAGGAATCAGGGTTAGATTACCCCAATACCGAAAAGATTTCAAGAACCATCTCCAGAATGAAGAGTGATCCTTGAGGATCCGAGTTAGATTGCTCAGATACCTAAGAGATAGATGATAAGATAACAAGATGCGAGGCACCAAGATGCCCCTAGCGATGAGAACTGATGATTCAAATCAGACTGATTCAAGAATAGATTCGACAAGATTCAAATGATGTAATCATCCTGCCCCCTCGGGAGCGAAATTGAAAGATGACATGTCAAAAGGATGATAAACAACAAGAGATTGCAGAGCAAAAGCAATTAGACTAGATTCGCAAAGCTACAGAAGTGAATCAGAGCAAAGCAGAGGTCCTATTGACCAAGTTTGACCATAGTTGACTAAATTTGACCAAATTTTGACTAGCGTTGACTTGATGAAAAGAAGCAAAGATTTGAGAACATGATGTAAAGATGAGGATCAAGCAGGAAGATGACACTAGAAGGCTGACTGCACAAGCATCCGATCTAGAAGGAGTCCAATATTTAAAACGTGATTTTGAGCCACTTAGAGATGTTAGATTTTGATTTCGATCTCGAAAAAGGATGCAGCCAAGATGAGACTGGGACAAAAGATGAGAACCTTTGATGAGCAGATCCAGAAGAAAGCAATCAAGAGAGCAACAAGAAAGCGCTCCAAATGCAAGCCTAGAATGAAAGATGCAAGTCTAAATGCAGGCCTAGGATGAACAAATGCAATCCTTCAGACTCGGCTGTTGGACTCATCGTATTTATCATCATTGAGTTCATTTAAGCATGGGACAATCGCAAGATGCCATACAATTCTCCCCAACATGAGAATATGAATATGCCATAAGTCTTAAATTTGTCGGAATGAGGTGTAAGCATTAAGGCACAAGAAGCTAGAATGACCTGAACACCTATTCCTTTTAATCTAGCAAGTTAACATAAGCATTAGAGCATAAATGCTAGAATGACCTGAATGTCTCTTGCAAACAAACACACCAAGCATGCAGGAGTTCCTTCTTTTGCCAAAGATTGCTCGCAGTGACCCTTATGTTCACTTAACAGGATGAGCATTTACAATTTCATCAGTAGCAGAAAGAAGTCACTCAAAAGACAAGGAGAAGAACCAACCTCACCAAAGCATCCATATAAAAGGAGTCAAGGTACGCATGGCCATCCAATACGAGATAGAGGCTCTTACAAACAGACACCCCTCTTAAATGAATTCTTTGGATCATTGGAACTAAACCAACAAACAGAAAGCAAAAAAAGCAAAGCAAACAAACAAGCACTCAAAGAAAACAAAGCTCAACATGCCTCAAAGGAACATACAATTAGTTTTAGTTTTAGTTTAAGTTCGTGTTCAAGCGGATTGAAGACAATTCAAAAAGATAACGTTCGAAGTCTCAATGAGATAATGACAGTAGGCAGACGTAATGAGAATCAGTGGTGATTGATAAAAAGGAGAAATCCCAAAGAAGAGAGATCGAACGAAAGCTAGGTATCTGTAGGCAAGCATAGTGGGAACCACTGGCAACCAATGCTCAAAAAAGAGTTTCCAAAAGCGATAGGAAAATGCCCCCTAGACCAGGCAGGTGCCCCCAAGTGTGAACCAATTCCAATCCATGAAGAGTCGAGTAAAATCTCGAAGACACTGAAAGCAAGGCATGAGCTAGCAAACCAAAGCAGGAAACAAACTAAAGCAGGAAAGCGGGAAAACAAACTAAAGCAGGAAAGGAAGGAAACTAAAGCAGGAAACTAAGAGCCAAGCGACGCTGAGATGAGGTGTTACTTCAGGAAAATAAGAGGCGCCTATTTACCAGGTTTTCACCATCTTGGCAGAGATTCTATTTTTGCCACCATGACGCCTGTTTACCAGGTTTTCATCAATGGCACATTTTTCTCTTTTTCAATTTTTTTGTACTTTTCTCTTTTTTTAATTTGTTTGTTTTTTTTTTTAATATTTCATTTTTTTGTATTTTTGTATTTTCTATTTTTTTTGTATTTTTCACATTTTCTATTTTTTTTATATTTTTGAAATTTTCTATTTTTTTTTGTATTATCAAGGCGCCTGTTTACCAGGTTTTCACCAGGATAATAGATACATCAAAGCGCCTATTTGCCAGGTTTTCACTAAGATGATCATTTTTTTAGGACATTTTGCAATTTTTAGGATTTTTTGCAATATATCAATTTTTTGGATTTTTTTAGGATAAATCAATATGTACATGAGCATACTGAGAATGTCAGCTATAGAACTTCTTCAAATGAAGAGCGTTGATGGGCTCTTTGAGTTTCTCTCCTTCAGTAGGAATCTCTGGAAACACAGCCATTTGTAGTAGTAGCCAGCTGAGAAGTTGCAGAATCAGAACCAGATGTTGTAGCAATAATAGGAGAGCCAACCAGTAGTGTCCAACCATCAAGAGATCCATAGTCAAGGAAAGATCACTTAAGTGAGACCCACAAATATCCTCATGGACACATCTTAACTCTTTGTCAGATTTCCCACGCTCTAAACGCTTAGGGAGAGTACATTCTAGATTTCTCTTAGTCATGTCATTAGCAATAAGGAGATACTAATACGCACTTTGGGAAAAGGCAAGATGGAGTGAAGATTGTAAAGTATGAGAGGCAAGGGTGATGGAATGGAGGGAAGCATGAGAATTTTGGAAGCTCGAATGACAACTTTGATTTTTTCTTTCTTTGGAATCCACATAGCTTTTGAATTTTTTCTTCTTTACTTTGAGGTGCTTTTGATGACAATGCCTATAGAATGGATTTCGAGATCCATTTTTTATTTTATTTTCTGGCTTTTGATTGTCTTCTTCTTTTTGAGGACCTTTGCGGTCTTTTGAACACCTTTGTTTCTTTCCTTTCTTTGTAGTCACATGTCGATTAGATGGGACATGGTGACCTTGAGATATAAGTGGATTCTCATTATTTTTATTTTTATGTTGCACATCCAAGTTACTTCCAAAAGACTCAGGAATGATGGATGAAAGAGGCTTATATGACTGGTTCAGGTGGGGAGGTGGAAATGGAAGTGGACGGGCCACTTTTCTGGGAGATGAAGAGGGAAGAGAAATCGATGGGATGGGCTCAAGTGCAAATATATCAGTATCATCCTCATCATTCATGAATGCATTAGGTAGATCAAGAAAGTAATCTTCCATAGAGCGTTGTTGATTGTGAGTCATCTTAGAAGAGTCAGATAAGTTTGGAGGAATATTATGTGAGCCTAACCAAGATAACCTATTCCAAGAGTCAGGTCCCCTTTCAGGTGGTAAGAGTGCACGAATAGGAACCATTTCAATTTTGGATCTACCAATATTCCATGAAGCTGTAACAGAATGGGGTCTTACATACCCATGATTTGTTGGAGCAGTAGGAGTATAGCTTGGAGTAGATGGCCTAAGAGCCATAGGAATGATCTCCACAGGAGGGTGGAAAGGATCATCATCAATAGCTTGATCTGGAGGATCATAACTTTCTCCTCTTTCTGAATTGTTAAGACTAGCATATAAGTGCATAGCATCAACTGGTATTTCTATAGTAGCATCTGATATGGAGTCCCATTCAGCTAGAGACATAGTCAGAGGTAGACTTTCTTCATCACTATCATCTGTCAAAGGAAATGTTTCTTCAATAGCAGGATCTTGTTCAGTAGTAGAAGCAGCAGAGTAATCTGGAATAGGCATACCTTGAGGCATACCCAAGAGGAGGGAAGCATCCAACAGTTGCTCCCAATCAGTATGTGTTCCATTGGAGTTGGCAATAGTAGGAGTCTGTTCAATAGAAGAAGTGGTGGAACAATCTAGAGTAGGCATACCCCAGGACATACCCAAGATAAGGGAAGCATCCAGCAGTTGCTCCCAATCAGTATGTGTATAATTGGAATCAACAGTAGTAGGATTTTGTTCAATAGTAGAAGTGGTAGAACAATCTAGAATAGGCATACCTTGAGGCATACCAAAGATAAGGGAAGCATCCAATAGTTGCTCCCAATCAGTATGTGTGCCATTAGAGGCAGTGACATATTCAGTAGTAGCTGCAGTAGTAGAAATCTGTTCAGTAAAGTGTATAAAATCCTCCTGGTGAGGACCGAAATCATGTTCCTGAAGCACTTGAGAAGGTAGATAAGACTCTTTCTGGTAGTCTGAATCAGAATTTTGAACATTCAAAGATCTTTCATGTGTCATAGGTTGAATCTATGTTTCTTCATTATCTGAATCCTTGCATGAGTGAAAGCTATAGCTAGGTTGGTCAAGCTCATCGCTTTGATAGCCAATACCAAATCTATCTTCAGAAGGTTCCTCATAGGAACGTGGAGATGGAGGGAGAGTTGTCAAAGACAAGATGGACTCAATCTGATATTCCCCCATGCCAATATCTTTGATATTCAGGGTCTTTTCTATTTCTTTTAGCTTGGCATCATAGAACTCAGTAGATTCTCTATTGGTAGGAACAAAACTATCTGTTGTTTGGGTAAGCATCTTAGCAGAGCAAGTATTTAGGCTAGCACTATTGTTAATGAGGACGCGGGGGATATGCTCGGGACCTTCCATAACTTCAATGTGCAGGGAAACATTGTGTGGGTGGCTTAAGGAATGATCATCTTCTTTGGAAAAGCACAAATAGTGAGGCAAAGTTAAATGACCCACCATAGATTGGAACTGATTGAGATCAAGATCTTTGGGGACATTTTCCTTGGTGAGGGCTTTATCCATAGATAGTTTTGATCCAGATGTCGAAGGTTCGGGACCTTTGAGAACAATCTTTGCATGAGATCGAGGGATAGAATTCGCACAAGCTGGAGACTGTGTGGAGTTATATGAGGGAGGTGCAGGGCCTCGTAAGACAAAGGGAGTTTTGGGTTTAGGAGTATCCTTTCTCCCTGGAGCAATGATCATGTCACAGTGAGAGATCCAAGGTTTGTTTCTAGCAAATCTGGAAGGGGTTGAGCTTCTGTTGTAGCCTTCTCAGTGGCTTTGACTGTTTGTATGTTAGAGCTGAGATTGAAAACCAACTTTGAAGGTTTTGGCATGTTAGAGCTGAGATTGAAAACCAACTTTGAAGGTTTTGGCATGTTAGAGCTAAGATTGAAAACCAACTTTGAAGGTTTTGGCATGTTAGAGCTGAGATTGAAAACCAACTTTGAAGGTTTTGGATCTCCCATCTTGTTGGTAGTATTATGAGAGATCGTGAAAGAGTTGATAGGTTCAAAGGGATCAATAGGTTTAATTTTAGAAAGTGACCCTTCAGAGTCTTGTTGGTCTTCAAACAATGGGTTATAATATTCTTGAAATAGTAAGTCAGACTGTATTTGAAACAATGGATTGTAATGCTCTTGGAATGAGGAGGAATGTGAGGATCTCTCACACAATTTAGATTTTGCAACAGATTTGAAATGATCTATGTCTCGATTACAAGGTTTACTTTGATCTTGATCAGCGTTCTGAATGGGATAAGTCTTGCCACTTCGAGTCGTGACAGTCATAGTCGAAGATGTAATGAGAAAAGATTCGGGATAAAGCTAGACTCTGTCTCTAAGATAATGAAAAGGAGATAAATGGCTAGAACATCCAAGATGCAAGATGAACCTGGTATGAATTGTCAAAAAGAGATGGCTAGAATAGCCGAGATAAGACAATCGCAATGCAAGGTACAAGAGGCATAAAGAGATAAGATGAATAGATGAGAGACAATGCGAGTCAAAGCAAAGATCGATCGATTCCTAACTCAAGACAACCAGTTTCTGATGGTGAACGACAGGAAAATAGAAAAACATATCACAGACAAAAAGGCAGATCAGATTTATGTCATTGATCAAGCACATAAGACAGCAATCAAGGAGTTCAAACAAACAGTCTTCAAGCAATGGGCAAGGGACAAAGCAACCTTGCGCACGAACAAGAATAGTGGCTTAGTATTTCTACTCCCTAAGGACTCTACTTGTGTATGTTCTTGAGAATGTTTTAGCAGACACTTAAAACACAACAACATCCTAGCAAGTTGTCTACAAGGATATACATGGCTTTTCTAAAGGGAGTCCTCGATATACGCAAGGTACGTGAGGCACAAATCCGTAGATGAGAAAAATTTGAAATCACACAGCCGGGGGGAGACGGTAACCCAAATCTCCTCCTTCACTTCTCAAAGGTATAAATTTCTTTGAGGCTTAGCCAAGAGTGAAATCTAACTCATTCTCAAGAGAGGTGTCTTTGGATTCACCTCCCAATATTTATACTCCGCCGGAACACGGGAGTTAAGGTCGTCCCTTGAGGTGATGAAATCCCCAAGCAGGCCTTCTAAAAAAATGAAAAGTAAGTAATTCTCTATCAAAAAGTATTGAAAAGCACTAAAGGTGGTGCATTTAACCCTTCAAGTAAATGTGAGGTGAGTCCACAAAGTGGTGCATTTAACTCCTCACACAAACTCAAAGTGATTCCACACCCTAGAAAACAAGTGAGTTCCAAAAAGCACAAAAGGTTTGCCAAGTGGAACAATTAACGCTTCTTTCCTATAGACCCCTCCCCTTTAATGTGGCGCTGGGATTGCAACCACAGGGCGGAAATGAGGGGCCGACGGATTAGCAAGTCCAATAACCCAAGATAGCAATCTAGATCAATCACAAGTAATCTAAGACTGCTAATCAATACTACTCATAAGTGCAAGAGGGTTTGAATCATGGAATATTTAACTTTCCAAGTAAACATGAAGTGAGTCCACAAAGTGGTGCATTTAACTCTTCATGTAAACAAGGAATGAATCCATGCCCTCAATTACTCAATGAGATATTTGATATTGGAACCAAGAATTACTTAATGTTTAAAAGACAAGCATTCACTTAAACACAAACTTGTATGAAAGAAAATCTATGTTCATTCATTTCCCATTAAGAGCATCAATTGAAATGTGTTCTATGAAAGCATATAAACACTCAAGCCAAACACATGAGAGGTTCAATTTTAATCCCAAAGTCCAAATGTTTTATAGATTTTAAGAACTCACCTTAGGTCCAAAGATCTGCAATCCAGCATTTAACACACATCCGAAAGTATAGAATCAAGACAAATCAATGGCAAACCGTAAGATATGTAACATTGCTGTCTTCAAGACAGTCTTTAAAGATTGATTTATTTGACCCATAAAATCACAATATTAAAATTTTTGGAAAGAATGAAGTTTTTAGCCAACATCAAAAACTACCATTTCCCAAAATTACAAGGTCTTATGATTCCATTTGGTTCCTCAACCAATAACCTTTTCAGATTGCAATTTTTCTGTCATAAATCAGATTTAAAACACCAAACTCTGCCTAGGGAATCACATATCTCTCTCAAAAATAATCCAAATGAAACCAAACCAATTTAAAAGTAAGTATTAATGAATCTAGTTTCCAAATATGTAAGCCATTTATTTTTCTCATTCATAAATCATTTTCTAAGAGCAAATCATTGCCTGCAACTCCAATGCAGATTGTTAAAAACCAGTTTTCACTCAAATGCCCATAACTTTCACAAATATGAATAAAAATGACTCAAATAAAAAGTAAATGAAAGATAATTCACGTATCTTTCCATTAAATATTATTAGAGATCTTGATTCTTCATAATTTGTCTGTACCAGATGTTTCAATCTGACTGTATTCATAGAATCTCAAATCTACAAATACCCACTTTCACCAAAATGATCATAACTTATTCATTTCTTTATAAAAATGAACCAAACCAAAAGCATGAGAAAGAGGATTCATCACTCTATCCATCCATTACTATATTAAAAAAATTTCAAGCTGTAAATGGTCGTACAAAGCATGAAACCAACACTAAAGCTAAAAAACCAATTAAGAATGAGGCCAGAAATTGATCTTTTCTGCCCCACGGTGGGCGCCAAAATGTATGTGACTGAATGTGACCTCTAAATCAGGCACAACACAACATAGTCATTATTCACTTGATAGAATTTAGGAGAGAGTATGAAGAACTCAATCCAAATTCCATGGTGAGGCGACCTGTTGCCTCCTATGTGAATGGGGTGTTTGAATACTCTCAGAACAAGAGCCAACAGCCGGGAGACCAATTCAACAATGGAGGATTTCCAAGAATCCAATATGAGCAAAATGAAACTAAGCTAAGAATGAATGCAATTAATCTAAAAAAATTTGAAAGAAATATGAAATGCAGATTTTTATTTGATTTTGAAATAAAGATGATATTAGACTAAGAACAAGTAAGCAAATTTAATCTAAATGTGAAATGCAATTACACTAATATGAGAAATTAAACTAGATAATGCAATAAAAGAGTTTTGAAAATAATGAGATATGAGACTAAAAAAAATGCTATAGTAAGGATGCTCTCAAAAATTGCTCTCCTCTAATGAAGAAAAAGAGGTTCATTAAATAGAAAAGCTCGGGAGAGGAATGAAGAGTTTCTTGATTTGAAATGGTGGACTCTTCATTCCTAATTGAGACAAAAAGACAATGAATTATTTAATTAAAAGAATGGAATTTGCCACATGTGGGGAGGTGACCTTTCGAGTAATTTGAATTATTAAATTCAAATAAAGAGGTGTCCATTCAATTTAAATAAATATTTATTAATTCCTTTTTATGGGTAATTAGCTAAAGAGAGTAGATTTTAATTTAATTAGAAAGCACTTAGGACTTTATAATTAAATTAATTTATCATAGGGGTAATTTAGCCAATTAAGTCTAAGACTTTAGGAATTAATTTTAGTGTTTGATTATTGCAATTTATGGTCTTTGCAATTGACATCAAGTCAAATTAAGTCAAGCAAGAGAGAGAAAATTGCCTAGTGGACTAGGACTTTTGAAGATGTAAAATTGAGATAATGTACCAAAATTGATAAAATTAAATAGGTTCCAATTTTGGGGTATTACAAATCTGAGGTTTATTTTAATCCAAAAGGTAATCCTAGTGAAGTGAGCACCTCTTTAGCACCACTTTCATCAAGTATGGACATGAGTTACACTTTCACTCGACAACAAAGAGAAGCCATGAATCAAACTCTTGAGGATATTTTCCAACGGCATAGGAGTACCAGAGTGTATGGTGGTTCTTCTCATGCTAGTCCACCTGAGTCACCCCCCAACAACACAAGGTATTTTGATGCTCATCAACGAGCTGAGAGACATTATAGGCAAACTCACTCAGATTCAGGGTCACAACATGAGGACCAGAACAACGAGTCTAGTGACCATGACATCAATGCAGCCAACACAATAAGGCATTCAAGACAATCTTCTCTACTTAAAGATACCTCTCAATATGCAAATACAAGATTGAAAAGCATTGAAAGGGAGAAGCAAGCCTATCTAGATGAACAAGCTGCCAAAAAGGAGAAATTTAGACAACTAGAGGAAGAGGAACATGCATTATTGGACATAATAAAAAGAGTCGCCCAAGAAGAAGAAGATAGGCTCTATGCACAACAACTCCAAAATCAATTTAATGGGAGGGGTACCAATAGTGGGACCAACTCACCCCCATCTACCCCTTCACCAAGTCCTAGAAGAAGGTCAAGGATGCCCTCAAGGTCCCCAAGTCCTAGAGGAAGAAGGACTTCAAGATATGATCACCATAGGAGACGGTCACCTCATAGACTTTCAAAACAACCCTCCCAACGAGCACATCATGGTTCACGACATGGAGGAAGTTATGCCAACTTTGATAAAATAGATTTTATGACTATGCAACAAGAACCATCTTTTCAACCATATGTGGAAAGATATGTGGAACAAAACAAGGACCAATTCCTAGAAAGTCTCATCAAAAAAGGTGCTAAGGTCCCATATAATTTTGATGTCCACCAAAGATTAAGAAATAGAATCCTTCAACCAATGAGGTGATCATGCAAATGCAAAAGGATATAGAAAGGATGAGGGCTCCTAAGAACACATTTAATTTGGACTCCATATGTCCCAACCCTATAGACAAAAGTGTGGTGATGATTAAATTTTTTAAGAAGGTTGAGTTCCCAACTTATGACAAATATGATGGCATTGGTGATCCTCATGATCATGTTAGACAATTTTATATAATGAGTTTTGCTTTTCATCATGAAGACTCCTATTTAATGAGATTATTCCCAAGGAGTCTAAAAGGTCAAGCTATGGAGTGGTTCACCAACCTCACTCCTCTAGTGAAGACATTAAAGAACTTGTCAAAGATTTTTCCAACATTTTGCTTACAATCTATCTAGGTCAGTCACAATGCTTGATTTGTGCAAACTCAAACAAAATCAAGGAGAACCTTTTGTCACCTTGTTGCAAAGATGGAGACGGTTATGCTCAAAGTATCCTAGGACAATTCTTGAGGAAGAAAGAATAGACATCATTGTGAGCAATTTAATACCAGAGCTAAGGTATGAGGTCATGAAGATCCAATTTAATTCTTTTGATACCATGGTAGAAGTGGCATGTCGCATAGAGGATGTCCTAAAAGAACAAGGAATTTTGGCTAAACCAACTAATAACAACAATAGCCAAAACAATAACACTAATGGTAATAAGGACAAAAAGAACCCTTATTGGAACAAGAATAAGCAAGTGGTCAATGACGGAGTTGTTGACTCATCTCAACTTAAGAATGAAGGAGTTCTTAATCTCTCCAATACAGTCCAAGCCATGAAGCTACAAACATCTTCAACACAACAAGAGAATAAACCCAAGTATCAAGTGAGACCTAAAACAAAAAAGAGGCAATTTACCAAACTTGGGGACTCCTATGCAGACATTTTCAAGATGTTAATTGCTCATAATTTGGCGCACCCCCAAGATCCTGTAAAGCACCGCATACCAGATCCTAAGCCTCATTGGTGGGATGAGAAGGCTTTTTGTGTCTTTCACAATGGAATTGGACATGATATAGAAAATTGTTTTAAACTTAAGCATCTTGTCCAAGATCTTATTGAAAGTGGACAATTACAAGTTGATGGTTTAATCACTAATGCAGATCACAAATCTTTTAAAGAACCCTTGCCCAAATATGAGAAAGGAGAGAATTCTAACAACAAGAATGGCAAGGCTGCTATCAACTACACCTACACAAATGCTGAAAATGTTATTAATATGCTTGAAGTTGTTGATGATAATGTCAACATGATGAGAGGGAAAGACCCTTATGGATATGATGTAGATTCAAATCCTATGCCTAATGAAGGACTCGTTGTGGTACTAAGAGGTCCTCACTCACGAAGGATGTCTGAACCCCTCAATGCAGTCACTAGGAGTCAGTCTCAAGCTCCCATTGTTATTAGAGGTCCTAACTCTAGTAAGTCTAAGTAGCTAGTGTCAAAAGGTGTTCTTCCTAAATTTGTTGTTGAACCTGAGTTGAATTATAATCTTGTTGACCAATTACAACATACACCAGCGCAGATTTCAATCTTTGAGCTTTTGGAATTGTCCCCTAAGCATAAGTTTGTCCTTGAGGATGCCTTGCAAGCAGCTAATGTCCCTAATGATATAGATGTAGATCAATTCTAGAATATGGTCAACCACTTGGCTATCCCTCACTACCTTACATTCTTAGAAGAAGATGACAAGTCATTAAGCCACCCACACAATTTGGCCCTTCATATAGAGGTTATGATCCACAAGACCCATGTCAGGTGCGTGTTGATAGATGGGGGTGTTGGGCTTAATAGTTGTTCTTTGAGCTTATTGAAGGCCTTGGGTTATTCAAAAGAAGTCATTGACACAAGGAAGAAGATAACTATCAAGGCTTATGATGAAGCAGAACGTAGTTCTAAAGGATTGGTTGTTCTTCCTATCCGAATTGGTCCTATAGAGAAAGATATTTTGTTTCAGATTGTTGATGCTGGTCCTTTGGCTTACAATATTTTGTTGGGTAGAACTTGGATACATGAGATGCAAGCAGTCCCCTCTACTTATCATTAGTGTGTGAAGTTCCCTTACAATGGAGTAGAAGTTTGCATACCCGGGGATAGCACATTGTCAGTCAACACAATTTCAGCAAGGTCTCACATTCCTTTGAATAGGGAGGCTGACACTTTTGATACTACATTTGAACAATGCAAAGACAAATTCAAAGTCATGGATCTTGGCATGGGGGATTACAAAATTGATTCATTCACAAAATTTCCAATTTCCCCTAGGTCTTATGGCAAACCTTCTCAAGATATGAGACCCTCGTCTTCAGCCATGACATTGTTCGACAAGTTTGTAGAATCCTCAGTTCCGATTCAGGAGGAAAAAGAAGAGGTTGCCATTAGGGATTGGATTTACTGAGAGGAGAAATACCTACATAATGAGAATTTTGCACCTTCCCCTAGAGCTTATGGGAGAGGGTATACATTGGTCAAGAATATGGGTTATCTAGGACATGGTCCCCTTAGTCATAGGTTGGATGCTAAGGCTAAACCTCTTAACCATGCCCTTTTTGGATGAAGGAATAAGTCAACAGTTGGCTTAGGTTTTGAAAATAAGAAACAAAAAAGTGTCCCTGTCTCAGCTGCGACGGATAGTGACAATGACTCAGACTACACACCTAATCTTTCTAATCAACAAGATATGTCTGATGATTGGGTGCCTTCAACAAATCTTCTTTGGGGATATTCAAAAGATTTGACAACTGACAGTGCTCCTATCCTAGCTGCGACGGATAGTGACTATAAGAATGCTAGATTGACAATGGAAAGTGTTGCTATCCTAGCTACGACGGATAGTAACAATGCTAGTGTTAGAGAAGGGGAAACTCTTCCCAATCTTGATGCTTCTACATCACAAGGCCCAAATAATGATTTAGCAACAGACTCACATGAGTTCGAATGGGACTCACTTTCAGATGCAACAGTAGATTTGGACATGGATGTTGTCCATACTTATAGTACTCAACCCGATGTGACCAACGAGCCTAGTGTAGGACTAGAGGATTGGACTCCTTGAATTGCCTTAGTGGATGATGCTTTGTTTGGTAGGACAAATCTTGATTCAAGTATCTTAGAAGGAGACTTGATGAATCCCAATTGTATGGTCACCAGAGATAACACCTTCCACATACACAATGTTGAACCAATCATTGACCTACCCCTTGTTCATTTCCACCTAATTGATTGGTCTCAACGTCACCAAGAGCCTCAGCTCTTAAACTTTCAGAATGACTATGAAATTGCTTGTTATCTAAATGCTCTTGAACCCATAGTCTCTTCCACTAGTGAACCAACAACAAGTATGACAGAGCTTGATATTAACTACCTCAGTCTAAAAATAAAAGAAAAATAAAAAAAGAAAGATGGTTCTGATGGTGAAAACCACTTTGTGGCAGTGTCAGAACCCAAAATAGTAAAAATAAATGACGTATCTGAGGGTGAAAACCTCTTTGAGGTGCCTAAGGATGGAGTACTTAATAACTTGCCAAGTTACTTCCAAGACAGGTCATCAGTTCTCATTGAGCCCACACAACTAATGAATTTGAATACAAAAGAGGCTCCCCAAATAGTGCACCTAGCTCAGTCTCTATCAGTTGAAGAAAAAGAGGCATATACAAAGTTTTTGCAAAAGAAGAAAATCAACTTTTCTTGGACATATTCTGATATGCCAGGGCTTGACACTGATCTTATTATGCATCATCTATCTATAGCTCCAGGAATAAAACCGATCAAACAAAGGTTGAGGAAAATGCACCCTCATGTAGCTCTTCTTGTTAAAGCTGAATTAGAAAAGCTCTTACGCGCAGGATTCATTCGAGCTATTGACTATGCTGAGTGGATCTCTAATATTGTTCCAATTTAAAAACATGATGGGTCCATTCACATTTGCACAGACTTCAGAGACCTCAACAAAGCATGCCCAAAGGATGACTTTCCACTCCCAAACATAGACATGATAGTGGATATGACGGCGGGTTATGAGATATACTCCTTAATGGATGGGTTTTCTGGATATAACCAAATAAAAATAGCTCCCGAAGATCAAGAGAAAATAGCTTTCACATGTGCATGGGGAACCTATTGTTGGAACATCATGCCATTTGGCCTAAAGAATGCAGGAGCAACATACCAATGAGCTATGACCATAATTTTTCATGATATGATGCATAAGAACATGGAAGATTATGTGGATGATACTTTGGCTAAATCTAGGAAACGAGATACACACCTCGACAATTTGGAAGTGATTCTAGATCGCATGGAACAGTTTCAACTTAGATTGAATCCGAAAAAGTGTGCATTTGGAGTTACCTCAGGTAAACTTCTAGGATTCATAATTTTAGCAAAAGGAATAGAGGTTGATCCTGAAAAGTCCAAGCTATCTTAGATATGCCACCTCCAAAGAACATAAGTCAAATGAGAAGTCTTCAAGGATGACTCCAATCTATACGGAGGTTTATTTCACAACTTGCAGATAGAGCACAACCTTTCAATAAAACATTGCATAAGGGAGTCACATGTGTGGAATGAGGATTGCCAAAAGAGCCTTGATCAAATAAAATAGTATTTGGCTAATCCTCCAATTTTGATGCCTCCTATTCCAGGGAAACCATTGATTTTGTACATTTCAGCAATAGAGTCTTCCTTGGGGGCATTGTTGGCTCAATTAGATGACACTGGGAAAGAAAGGGCCATATACTACATTAGTCGTACTCTAGTATCTTATGAGATCAATTATAATAACATTGAGAAGTCTTGTCTTGCAGTAGTGTTTGCTTCCCAAAAGTTGCGACACTATATGCTTGCTCATACTATACATTTGGTTGCAAAAATTGATCCTCTTAAGTACTTGCTTAGTAAGGCTGCCCTCATGGGTAGACTTGCTAAGTGGATGATGGTTTTATCTGAGTTTGATATAGAGTACATTGAGAGAAAGGCCATAAAAGGGCAAGCTATTGCTAATCAGTTAGCTGATTTTCCAGTTAAGGATAGTGTGCCTATTCAGGTAGAGTTCCCAGATGAACACATTCTATACATGACCACTCGCACTTGGAAGATGTTCTTTGATGGTTCCAACATGCAAAATGGATCAGGTGCGGGAGTATTGTTTGTTTCTCCTCATGGGTATAATATACCAAAATCCTACAAACTTTTATTCCCATGTACAAACAATATTGCAGAATATGAAGCATTAACCAATGGATTGAAACTAGCTATAGAATGGAACATAATAGAGTTTCATGTCTTTGGGGATTCACAATTAATTATCAACCAAGTCAATAAGGAGTATCAAACCAAAGATGATAAATTGATACCTTACAAAAAGATGGTTGATTCATTGAGACGTTACTTTTCCTTTGTGACATTTCAACAGATCCCTAGAGCAGAAAACAAAGCTGCAGATGCTATGGCTACATTAGCTTCACTCCTACAGTTGGAACAACATGAATCCAGATTTGAATTCCTGGTGGAAGAGCTACACCACCCCATATTTGACTCATCTGAAAGCAATGTCATTTGTACCCTTGTCACACATGAGTCTTCCCGCTATGGTGCTATCTATTCATATCTACATGATGGCATCATCCCTGACACTTTCAACCATTTTGAATGCTGAAACCTCATCTGTAATGCCTCTCACCACACCCTTATCTCTGGTGATTTATATAGGAGGGGTTTAGATGGGACACTTCTTAGGTGCTTGGAAAAGGAGGAATCCGACCAAGCGTTAGTTGACATTCATGAGGGCATTTGTGGTGGACACTCTAATGGTCTTGCCATGGCCCGAAGGTTGCTTAGGGCAGGGTATTACTAGCCCACAATGCAAACTGATGCAGTAGCTTTCTCTAAATCTTGTGAGAAATGTCAAAAACATGGAAACCTGATTCACGCTCTAGGGAGGGAGCTAATTCCTTCTATTTCTCATTGGCCATTTCAACGCTGGGCCTTTGACCTTGTTGGGAAAATTCACCCCAACTCATCAGGTGGACATAAGTTTATCATCATAGCTACTGATTATTTCACGAAATGGGTAGAGGCAGTCCCTCTTTCTGTTGCCTCAGGCAAAATAGTTTCCCTATTTATTCAGAATCATATTATTTGCCGATTTGGAGTGCCTTCTGAGATTATTACTGATAATGGAGGTCAATTCAAGAATAAGGACCTAAAGCATTTATGCAAGAAGTTTAAAATTAAGCAACATTGGTCCTCCATCTATTTTCCACAGGGAAACAGATAGGTAGAAGCCTCTAATAAAACCATTCTTAAAATCCTTCATAGAACAGTACACAAGAATGGTAGGCATTGGCACTTACAAATCAATCCGGCACTATGGGCCTATAGAACTAGCATTCGTACACCTACAAGAGCTACTCCGTTTGCTCTTACCTATGGCGTTGAAGCAGTGTTGCCTTTAGAAGTAGAGATACCTTCACTTAGAATCTCTCTCAAAGGTTTGATTACAGATGAGGATTACCGCACCATGAGGTTACAAGAACTAGAACTTCTAGATGAGAAGCGTAAGGCTTCCTTTGATCACATGAGAGTATATCAAAAGCGTATGTCCAAAGCATTCAACAAGAAGGTTTGCCCTAGGGAATTTTAGATAGGTAATCTTGTTTTGAGAGAGAACCCTAAGAATCAATAGAATAGAGAAAAAAAGGGCAAGTTTGAACCTAATTGGCTTGGACCATACATTATTACAGCAGCTTTTGGTACAGGTGCATATTTACTGTCGAATGAAGATGGAGAACAGCTCCCCGAGCCCATCAACATTTTGCACCTAAAGAAGTTCTATCCTTGATGCCCATTTCTGTCTGGGGGCATCCTTTGTACATATTTTATGATCCTAAAAAAATACCAAAAAAATTCATATATGATGCTAAAAAAATCCTAAAAAACATATACAGTCCTGAAAAAATACAAAAAAATCAAAAAATGCAAAAAAATATTTAAAAAAAAAGAAAAAGTGCCTTGGTGAAAATCTGGAAACAGGCGCCTTGGTAGCAAAAATACAAAAAAATGAAAAAAAAATGAAAAAAAAGAGAAAAAATTGCAATAAATCCAAGTGGTGAAAACCTGGAAATAGGTGCTACTTGAGGCCTTTGCACCCTTGTCTCTTAGCATGCATCCTCGACACTTAGCCATTCTCCATCATGTCTTAACCTTATTTGACTTGGTCTGGAATTGGTCTTTATTTTTGTCTAGGGGGCATAACTATTCGCATAGGTCCTTTAGGTGCATTTGTCTTTTGGGGCATTTCACAACAGGTATTTTCCAAATGGTGTTTTTTAACACTACCCTTGCGTCAAGTGTTTCTTAACACTTATTAGATGTCTTACCCAATAGTCTAAGTTTGATGTGATATTTCTCATTTGCAAATGCGATGATCAGAGTTTGACTCTATGACTGACACACATGCACTTAAACACTCAACTCACTGAGACTTGCTTAGCTTTATTTTTCTTTGTGTGCTATCTATGAGGATTTCTTTGATGAGTGGTCTCTCCCTGAGAAGTTTTTGATGATGCATAGCTAGAAGACTGAGGGTATGAGAACATGTTTTATTTCTTTATCTTCTTGTGGGTATATTTCGTTGATCCTAACTGTCATGAGCATTTATGCTAGTCTTACTTGACACTACGAATTGACAAGGTATTATCCTTGACTATTTTATGCGAGTGCATGCTTCTAGCTATCCTGACTTTAATGTGTCTTGATACAAGCATAATCCCAGCATAACAAAATTAGGTGATCTCACTGCACTAGTCATCTTGACCTCTATGTCTTTGATGCCTAGGTGGGATTTCCACATTTTTATCAGATAAAGATCATATTCATATCCACATAGTCATGCTAGTATGCATTGTATGATCTTACGGCGCTACCTAACGCTCGATGATGATAATTAGATGTCTATAAGCATTGTGACCTTGCAAGTCAACCACTTTTCATAGTAGCTCACATTCTTAGGTTCATGATTAGTCTAGTTTTGCACTTTGCATATGGAGAGAGCTCTCCTTTTCATCTCACATGGACCTATCAGTCGACTGCGCTCATCTTTCCTTCTTCTTGATCACATCTTCCACTCCTTGTCTTTTTCATCTCGAACTTGCTCCTGTCATCAAAAGGGGTTAATCATATCATCATGTCTATCTCAAAAATGTCATTTTCAGAAACATGAGTCTATATCATATACATGAGAATCAATCTATGAGAGATAACATACATAAGCACATACATAAACATTTTGAGCAAAGTGAGACAATCAAATATGATACATCCAACATCCAGTATATCTCTAATATAAAAGCAAAGTCATGGTACAATGCCATCACTGATATAAAACCATACAAATGAGATCTCAACTGGATCAAAAGTCTCAATAGCATCATCTGACATAAATCTAAGCCTAAGCCCTAGACCTAGGATGCACTGGCACCATCATGTGGTGCTGGTGGAGGTGGAGGAGGTGGGGCTGTTGTCCTGTCATGAACCATGTCTGATGCCCCTGCCCTCTGAGAGTAGGATGGTGCTCTCTGACCCTCTGGCACTGCCTGGAGATAGAGTCCATGATAATATGCAGCTCTGGCTATCTCCCGTAGGATCTCTAGTGTAGCTACCTGTGCTGCCATCTCATGGCGTGCTATCTCTGCACTGAGATCTCTCATCTACTGATCTCTCTTTGATCTCATATCTGCTAGCTATTGATCTCATACTGCTATAGTCATCCTCAGCTACTGGATCTCTACCTCAAGAGTCTGAATGCGGGCTCTCAAATCATCCCCTGCAGCTAGATCCACCTATCCTTGTACCTACTCCTGAGAAGGTCTATGTACCTCCTCACTCCCTGAGCCCTAACCTCATGGTCATTTCTAGCGACCAGCTGTAGATCCCTCTCCCACCTCTCTGATCTAGCCTCTGCCTCTTTCCTCATCATCTCCTCCATCCCCTCCTCCTAGGGAAACCTATGCTGCATCCGGTACAATAAATTGAGGGAATGGTGCTCTCCGTCACTCTTCCCTGTACGTTGCATCGGCTCTCACATCTGCCATGTCTGAGAGATACTCCTAGGGCTCCCTCCTAATCCCAGTTGTCTCCTTAATATCCTATTGATAGTCTAACATGGGTAGCCACCCATGTCCCTCCTCATCTCTAGACCTCACATATGTAGTGGTCTCTGTAAAGACTCACTGCTACTTCCCAAATTGTCGCCATACCTGAGTGATGCAGAACCTCTCAATAATCTCTGAGTGTCGGCCTACTAGTGGCTAGGTACATAGCATGTAGCTTAACTCATCCTCTGCATCACCCCATGCCTCAACATCTCTGTATGGCCTCCATGTGAATGAGGTCATCTCATCCAAAATCTACTTGTAATGTGTCACATCCCCTATACGAGCATGTGATATGAAACCTACATATCTATAAATATATGGGTATCTCCTCTCTCTCGACTGAACCCTGGGGCGCATCACAGCAATGTGCTCCTATGCCCACACCTGTGCCAGGATGGCACCACACGCCCATGTCTGACCATCCCTGTAGATGATCTCATGCAGCTCATGATACATCTCTGCCAATATGGTAAGACCCCATGCCATACGTCGAGGTCTGCCTACCAAGTCCACCAGTAACCTGCCCCAGCTGAGAGGAAATCCCTTCTGACTGTGGTCAGTCATCAGGATCTGTGAGATAAATGATGCCACAATGCATGGCACCGGGAAGTCTCTACCAAAATCATCTATCAGCCTCTCCCAGCTGACATGCCTATCTAGAATGGTGACATCCTGGAACATCTCCTGTATCAATCATCGCCCCTCGGTGGCATCCTGATCATAATACACCTGTGCCAACACACAAATCATGTTAGTTTTCATCATATGAAAACTTTACACTTACACAATTATATCTCAAAACATGATTTTACTCACAGGCTTGCCATGGCATGGTACCCGCAGGATCCTGTAGACATCCTCTAATGTGATGGATACCTCCCCTGTCGGCAAGTGAAATGTGTTGTGCTCACTATGCCATTGCTCAGCCAAGGCTGTCAGTAGCCCGTGATCAGCTCTGATGTAGGGGAACCTCAGCAGGTATCAGAATCCCATCTCTCTAATGTTGTCCTCACCTGGATCATCTAGGTTCCAAACACATCTCAATCCCACCACCTTCGGCGCTCTGATGATCAACGCTAGAAAGACCTCCTACAAATCATTCAACCAAGCCATATGTCAGTGCATACTATGATGAAAATCAGTACAAGACACTTAAAGCACAACTATTGTCTAGACCAATGCCCTACTTTGCTCAAAATGATCCAAATTTGAAGTTTTACAGAGAAGTATCATGCGATACTTCTCTCTATATCGGTGCGATATACCTTTGGCCATGTGATACTTCACCCGATATCATGCAATATTTTGCCAGATATCATGCGATACTGGTGTCTATATGCACATGATACTTTGGGGACCTGCAAAGTATCGCGCAATGTTTCTTCCCAAAGGGCGTGATACTTCTAAAGTATCGCGTGATAGTTCACCTAAAACTAGAAATTTCAAATTTTTAAAATTTCAAAATGTGCTAAATATGCATTAATTGTTATAAATGACTCAAGCAACGACTAGTTTTCAGATACATACCAAAGCACCATAATGTCGAGGCCGGTTGTGCAACCGGGAGCGCTCAAATTGGTGTCTATGGATGGGAACTCCTGCTGGTTGAGCCATCACTATCTCTCAGAGCTCTAGATTCTCAAATAGTTAAAAGTCAAATGATTTTGAAAATGACATTTTCACCCCTTATATAGCATTTTGACTTTTTGACCAATTTTCAAAACTCCTCAGAATTGCGTGAAAATTGCACCCCTAGCTAATTTTGACGTCCTGGATCCATTTTCGGACTCAAAATCAAAATTCAAGGTCATCTTGCCAATCAAAATCATGTTTCAAACCTTCTCCCTCTTCTACATAGTTGACTGACTTTTTGAGGCATAATTTGATTTTCGATGGACTTTTTTCCTTCCATGTCTCTCAAATTTTCTAGTCTTTCATTCGCTCTATTTCTAGTCTTCTATTTCTATTCTTCTACTTCCTCACTGGGGAATGTTTTCATGGCCTAATGGTTATCCTGTTATCATTTATCTTTGATTATGATTTCATTTTGATTTGATCATCTTTTATCAATTTGCTATTCTCCTCTATCTGATTTCGATTTCAATTCTGAGGGGGCAGTACCTATGGGATTCTCATCCCTGATTTTCTTGATTTTCCTGATTCAAACATCTTTTGTGAGATTTTGCTCAAATTTGAGATTCTTATCTCTTACTTTGAATGTGATCCCGAATCGACCTCATGTTCAAAGGTCTTTGTTTATGTTTGTCTAGGTGTGATCCCAAATCGACCTCACATCTAAGTTGTTTTGTGATCCTAGATCGATCTCACATTTCAACTTCATTCTTTGACTACATGTGTTCTCAAATCAATCACACATTATTCAAAGAGGGGCAAATGTATGCACCCAAAAATGGTCACCTAAACTTTGGGCCCCATTTATTTGATTTATCAACCATGAATCAGTTTTATCAATAATCAATATTTTCAACATTATCAATTTCTTAATCAAATCTTAATTTCGATCATATATTGGATTTTTATCCTATGGGCTAACCATTTTATCCTGTGTCTTTATTTAATTAAAAGGAATATTTCCTCCCCTTTTATTAAATAAAAGCCCCTACCTTTTCTTCTTATCCTAAGTTGCACAAATAAAGTATTATTCTTATTTTATAAAAAGTGAAAAAGTACTTTTTATCTCATATGGACACAAAAGTCAACTCTTATTTTCCTTTTGGAGGATACTTGTGCACATGGATTGCTCCTCTTTCAAGCTCCACCATTGATTAAGTCTTTTGCCTCTTAATCTCAATGGTCTATTTCACCTCACTTCTTATAAAAGGAGAGCTCTCTCCTTCTTTTGCATCCATCTTTTTCATGCTAATGTTATGCTGCAGGTTTTCTAGGTGTATTTGGAGCTTTTGAAGATTTGGAGCTTTCTTGTTGCATTACATCTACATGCTTTCATAGTTTCCTTTCTTGCATTTTCATAGCATTCATAGCTTCATTCTTAGTATAGATTTTCCTTTTATGCAATAGATTAGCTCACATAGCTTAATTAGGGGTTTGTAATCCATTGCTATTTCATTTCATAGTTGCATTGTACTTTCATTTTGATCATAGATTAATCTTGCATATTCATATTAGTTTGCATTTCATTTGTATACTTTGATTCAATTTGGGGATATTGGCATTCTTGCCCTTGTCTTTGGATTTGAATCTCTCATTGTATGGTTGACTAGCAAGGTCACTAGTTTGTAGCTCTAGTTGAGAGCAATTTTATCATAGTCCCTTGCAACTCCATGCATAGAGAGCTATGAGTCACTTTGTGAGGCCTCATTGTTGAGAAAACTTGCATGTAATGGTTCATAGAAGTTTGGTCACTTTTACACCATACACTAAGTACTTTACAAAGTAGGTTGAAGTTTTTCCTCTAATCAAGGTGATAAGAAAACAAGTGTACATGTTCATCCTAAACTATATCATTTGTTGGTATGGTATCTCATCCTCAATTGTGATAAACAATGGGGCAATTCAAAAATAAGGATATGGATGAAATATGTGTCCAATTTCACATCACCCAACATTGTTCGGTAATATACTACCTGCAAGGTAATAGATAGGTTGGGGCATCAAACAAGACAATCTTGAAAATCTTACACATAACAGTGAACAAATTAGGGAAAGATTGGCATTTGCAGTTGAATCCAACATTGATGGCCTACATTAGAATGCCTATGTGGACACCACCTTTTTCTTTGTCTATGGTTCAGAGGTAGTATTACCCATTGAAGTTGAGATACCATCTCTCAGAGTATCACTAAGAGGGCTAGTCGCAGATGAAGAATACATGATATCAAGGATCCAAGAATTAGAATTGCTTGATGAACACAAAAAAGAATCATTTGACCATTGGAGGGTCTACCAAAAGAGCATTTTTAGAACTTACAATAAAAAGGTTTGACACATAGAGTTTCAGGTTGGAGATCTTGTTTTGAGAGAAAATCTTAAAAATCAACAAAATCAAGAATAGAAGGGAAAGTTTGAACCCAACCGGTTGGAGTCCTTCATCATAACAAAAACATTTGGCTCTAGAGATTATCAACTCTCAACACCTGAAGGAGATCTCCTCCTTGATCTAATCAATATGATTCATCTAAACAAGTTCTACACTTAGCATTCTTAGCGCAAAAATTCTTGTATAGTGAAAAGTGTTCCTGAAAAAAATTTATAAAAAAAACAACAAAAAATATCCTAAAGAAAAAGGAAAAACATCAGAAAGCGTCCTAGAAAAATGATCATCCTAGTGCAAACCTGGCAGAGGGGCACCTTGATGAATTAAAAAAATGAAAAAGAGAAAAAAATACAAAAAGAGAAAAATACAAAAAAAAATGAAAAAGAGAAAAAATACAAAAAAAATAAAAAAGAGAAAAAGTACAAAAAAATTGAATAAATAAATAAAAGTACCTTGGTGAAACTTGGTAAATAGGCGCCTTGGTAGAAAAAATAGTAAATTTTGCCAAATGGGGAAAAATTTGTAAATTGGCGCTACTTGTAATCAATGCTCCATCTATCAATATAGTGCTTGGCTATCTTGCCTACATAGGCTTTAGCTTGCTTTCTTGCTTGTATATATCTTTAGTCACTTTTGTGATCGTGTACATCTCATTTTATTTGTGTCTAGTGATCATGGCTTGGAATCAATCAATGTCTTAGTCCTAGGTACTCACGTCTCACTAGGGGTAGTATCTTAGCAATTCTGTCAGCCACGTCAACATCTTGTTAGTCAATCATCTCTTCAATCAGAGTTAGTCATCTTAGTCTCTTGGCTACTATACATTTTCCCACTAAAAAATTTTTGTTTCTCAACACCAAACCTATCAAACAATGTTTTTCAACACTTGATGGATAAACTTACCAAAAAGTTGAGCTTCAATAGACATGAACAACCATTAAATCAACATAATGCAGAGTGATGTTTCTTGACACTAATCAGATGAAGTTAAATAATCAAGAAATCCTTAACACGCGGTAGTGTTTCTCAAATACTACACACAAACACTGGTGTTTCTCAACACCTTGTACAAATAAACAAATCAACATCTAAACTCAAATTGGCTTGAATCTATGATGATCATGTATCCTTCACAACTCAATGATGACCAAGGTCTAGAGAAACAAGGAATGACAATGAATTTTATTGGAATGTTGTCTGCAATCATTTATTTTCACTTATCCTACCTCCGAGTAACTCAATGATGTCTACGGACTAGAGAAACAAGGATAGGGGGCAAGATATTTTCTTGATGTATGTTTGTTGGTGTGGTGACAATGATCTTGAAACACCAAATAAATTGGGTGTATGTGATAAGAGCCTCCTTTCATGTGGTACGCCACACATACGTCGAATACTTTTATCTGGATGTTACGGTGAGGTTAGCACTATTTCCTTGTTTGTTTATCAATTAATTCCTTAGTATTGTGCAATAGTAAAAAATTTGTCCAAGGATATGAATGATAAAGGGTCATTGTGGATAATTAATTATCGTTATACAAGAAAATAGAAAATGCATGTTTATTTGCTTACTTATAACTAACAACCTAGCATCTAATGACTCAATGATGAGATATAAAATATAAAAGAATGACAATCACAAAATGCTGCATAGCATTTTAGAGTTGCATTAATCAACATTCATTTGACTTGATCAGGAAAATCTACACAAGAGGGAAAAGGAAATGAACATCAACCTAAAATTCAACATGTGGATATCATCATCTTTATTATCTTTGATTTGATTTAGTACTTGATAGTGACACGAAAATAATCATGCATTTCGTCATTAGTACCTTATGCATCCATACCCTACATAATCATATTATTTTTCATTCATAAATAGACTATCCATTGCAATCATATCTCCATTTGCATCACATAGCATGAAATAGAGATGAAAATAAATACATTTTTTATCATACATGTAGTTCATCATATACCATACATGTGCATCATAGAAAATTCATATAGACATCACATAAATGTGAAAGAAATATGCATTCATCATATAAGCGTCATATAGGAATCTCCATCTCATAAATATTAAGAAAATGTGGCACTATCAAGTAAAATGAGATCACAACAAAATAATCGAGATAAGAGTATAATTGTGTCTCAAGATATCAAGTACATCATCAAAATATCAATACAAGGTCATCATGGTACAATGTCATCAAAAATATATGTCCCATCACAAATACATGATGATGCAATCACACCTAACTACTAGCATATGGACCACGAGTTGGTGGAAAGGCCTCTGATCTAGTAGTTTCAATTGGGACAGCTTCATGGGATTGGATGGTTGTTAGAATTTATAATCTTTCTTTGGTGTTTTATTTTAAATTTGGATAAGCCAAGGTATCCTAATTGTAATTTTTCTTCTAGTCCAAGTGGGAGGAAAACTCATATTTTGTATTTCCTTTATCAAGTAAATTAGTTTATTCCTCCTTATGAGGATTCTCACATTTAGCACACACTTAATATGAATGTGACATTCATTGATCATGGGAGTTACATGCAAACTCCATCACTCATCTCTATTTAAGAGATGCTTCTCCACACACTTTGTACAATTACTCTCACTATTTTTTCTCTCTTTTACTCACCTTCTCATCTTAGCTCTCTCATTATTGTAATGAGCTTCTTTCTCATATTCTCTCTATTTTTCTAGGTTTTTTGTCTCATTCATATTATATTCACAAGGAGTTCTCTTTGCTTTCCCCTTTCAAATCCTTGTCTCATTGTGTTGATCTTGGAGCATCTTGGTGGTTTTGATAAGATCTTGAAGCAATCTCTCTTTTATTGTGTTTATGGTAATACTCTTCCTTTTTCTCACTCACTTGGATTTCTTCCTTTAAAGTTCTCTTCATTTTTTGAATATTTCTAACATGGTATCAGAATAAGACTAATCCTTGTTTTGAGTGTTTGTAGGAAGGTGTCATTCAAAAGAGCAAGCCTTTTCTTTGTTTATCAAACTATTGTTGCAGGTTTTTTATTCTTTTGTAGAAATAAAATTTTCTTGCAGCATTCTCTCATCTCTTCTTTTAGTTTTTTCTAACCCTCCTCAAAAGGCTTGCCGCCAGAGAGTAGTTTTTTTAATTTTTCTTTGGGTTTTGATAGTTCACCGCCAAACCCAGCTCAACTTTCTTCATTTTTAGTTTTTTTATAGATCTAACTTTACCCTCTATCTGGAAACCACAAGGGTTTTATTTCATTCTTGCATGCACTAACGATCGGCAGGCTTATCTAACCATTTTCATTTAGATTTTGATATCTGGTATTTGCAATCTTTTTGTGTTACTTATGCAGGTGTAAATATATCTTTTCAAAATCTAATATAAATCTGATGTATATCTCATTCTAATCTCTATTTGATAATAGATTTTGTCTGACTGTGTGCTGCAAGATCTATTTTATTTTTTCATCTGTACATTCAATCTAATATATATCTCAAATTGTTGATTATATATCTCTGTTTATTTCTCTAATTGTAGATTAAATATCACTTTTTTTAATATCTCCATCTGTTGTTTATTATTTCATTTATCTAGTTGTAGCTCTTTGTATTCTTGTCCTTTGTTTTAGTTCCCTTGTTTACGCAACTCTCTTTTTTTTAAAACGTCTAAACTCATCCATAGCCATTTTGCATTCATTTTTATGGATATCTAAGAGCGAATCTAAACAATCTGTGATCTGGGTTTTGTGCAGAATCCTCCAATTTAGCTATCTTGCTAGCAGTTTTCTAAATTTTGCCCTCATTTGAGAGAAACGCAAGGTTCTTTACAAACATTTTTAAGATTCGTCATAGTGCTACATTTTTATCTAAATTCAAACTTTAAACTAACATGTGTCTTCTTATTATTCGTAGCAGATTCTTTATTATTAGTTTCTTGTCTTATCTTCATAATAACAGTTATATAAGTTTAGCCTCCATTTGAATATTCCTTTGACTCGTAAACATTTTTTTCATAATTATAGTTGTAGTTTTTATTCTATTTTAGCATTATAACACTTGTTATTTTTTGGTTCATGCACGTCTCTTGCATTTTTATTTAATCATTATATTATTTTCTATATTTAACTCAATTTATTCAAAATTTGTTTTTCATAAAAAATAGTTTAAACGTTAAAACCAAATTTTCACTTAATATTTTTTTAATATCATTTTAACCCCATATTCATTTGATCAATATAAACGTATTTTAATTGTCATTTTACATAATTAGTTGCACTAAAAAGTTGTTTTCTCATTTAAACAAAAAATTTAAATAATTCTTAAATCTTAATTTTCTTGCAATTTAACTAGTAACATTTAAGTTAAATTTATTTTTCTTGACCTTTAGCATTATATTTCACTATGTTTTGTTTAATCTGTTATTTTTCTTAATTAATCATTTCTACCCTCATTCCCGAAATCAAATTGAACAGTTCTAACTATCATCAATGGAAGACACATATTTCCTTTATATTTCATTTTAAGCATTTGCTCCAAGTTGCTACAGATGCCTCTCTTGAACCGGTTGTCAGTGCTTCTCAAATTGACAAAGATGCATGACAAGTTAAAAATGAAGAAGCTCTTGGATTAATTGGTCTTTCTGTTGTTTCTGATCTATATGTCTTGATTGGATATTGCACCAAAGCCCATCAAGCATGGGACATGTTGCAACAAACTTATGACAGCTCCACCGAATCATGTAAGATTCAACTCCAAGACAACTTGGAATACTTGAGGTATACCGATTTCAAATCCATGGATGAATTCTTACCTAAATTTGATGCTATTAAAACTCAATTAAGTGGTGTGAATGTTATATCTGATATTAGATTAATTATTATTATTCTAAAGAAATGTCTTCCTAAAGAATTTTAACAATTTATTACTAACATTCATTATCAGCTTGTTATTCCTAGTTTAGCTCCATAATTAAGTTATGTCATATTTCAAAATCTTTTACGTCAAGAGGAAGCTAAGTTATTGCAATTTGGTACTCTTAGATCTTCTGAACATGCTTTTATGTCTAAGCATCAAAATAAATAAAAAATAGATCATATAACCATAATACTTTTAATAATAATCATAATTCTCGTAATTTAACAATTATAATCACCATAACAATAATAATCCTCATAACAATAATAATAATCATAATATTAGTTATTCTAATAACAAATTTAATTCTAGGTCCTCATATAACAATAATGTTAATCACAATAATAATTATTATTATTATAATCAACAAAATACTCCTAATAAGAAATCACATTGTACTTATTGTGGAAAAGATGGTCACCTAACTAATGTGTGTTTTAAAAAGTAAAATGATAAGAAACCTATGAATAACAATAATCAAAATAATTCTAATCTCAAGGTAATCAACCTCGTCGTGCTTTTATTGCTTGTTTTAAAGCTTCTCATGCATTAGAATGGATTATTGATAGTGGGGCTTCTCACCATGTTACATCTCATAGAGAAGTGTTTGATTCTTTACAACCTGATAAAACAAATATTCCTCTTCAATTAGCTAATAATCATAGTTGCAAAGTTGACAGATTTGGCAATGTTAATGTTCCAAATGAAAAATTAAATAATGTTCTTTGTGTTCCTGAGTTTAAATCCAATCTTCTTTCAGTTGCTCAGTTATGTCAGGATTACAAAGTTGAATTTCATAAGGACATGTGTTATATTATTGATCCTAACATTGATCATGTTGTTGCTAATGCTAAAATGGATCATGATAACTTGTTTAAGTTTTATGAGTTTGCTTCTTCAAGGTACTCTTTGAAAGTTAATATTGATTTTAATATATGGCATTAAGGGTTTGCCCATTTGAATTCTGATTATATTTCTATGATGCTAAAATCTAACATGGTTGAAGGATTACCACATATTATTCCATCTAAAATTACATGCACAGGGTGCATGAGTGGAAAAATGATAAGGGAGCCCTTTCCTCATGGTACTTCATGAAGGGCATCTCATAAGTTACATTTGATTCATAGTGACCTTTTGGGACAAATGGAGAACACCTCCATTCAAGGTTCAAAGTATGCTCTTACCTTTGTTGATGACTTTACTAGAAAAATTTGGATCTATTTCTTGCATAGTAAAGATCAAGTTCTTAACACATTTTCTGAATTTCATATGTTTGCGGAAAGGCAATCAAGTTCTAAGCTTCAAATTCTTAGAACAAATAATTTTATTGAATATGTTAAACAATGCTTTTCAATCTTATTTGAAATCTTTTAGTATAAAACATCAGCTTACCGTTCCTTATACACCACAACAAAATGGTGTGGGGAAAAGGAAGCATATAACTATTGTGGAAATGGATAGATGTATGTTACATGCAAAGAATATTCATTACAAGTTATGGGCTGAATCAATGGCTTGTGCCACTTATATTCTTAATAGAACTCCTATTAAAGCTTTACAAGATATAACTCCTGAGGAAGTGTGGTCCGGTAGGAAGCCCAATTTACAACATTTGAGAATTTTTGGATCTATTTCTTATGTTCATACACCCAAAAAAAAAAGTCAAAAACTAGATTCTAAATCTTCTCCATTTATTTTTGTTGGGTATGATGAATTAACTAAAGGTTATAGAGTTTATGATCCTATTACTAACAAGGTGCATATTGCAAGAGATGTTTGTATTCCAGAAAATGAAGTCCATGATTGTTCCAAGGTCAAAGATGATGAATTTAAAGGAGGGACTATTGAGATTGTGGAGGATGAACCTCCTATCCTAAACCCTACTCCTAATGCATCTATTTCTATTCCTACTAGCAGTAATAATGGTGATGATGATGGTAATGATATATATACTTCTCATAGTGATAATTTTGTTGATGATAGTAATGATATATCTACTCCTCATAGTGATAATTTTATTCATGACAGTAATGATATATTTACTCCTCATAGTGATATTTTTGTTACTTCTAGGAGAAATCCTAAATGGTTTAAAGATTTACTTAATGAAGATGATGATTATATTGCTAGAATGGGTGGACTTAGACCTAGGAGAATTAATTATTGTAATTATGATTTGATGTCTTCTCTTATGAATTCTAATGATCCTCAAACTTTTTCTCAAGATAAAAATCAACCTCATTGGCAAAATACTATGCGAGAGGAATATGACACTTTAATTTCTAATAATACTTGAGATTTAGTTCCTTTACCTCATGATAAAAATTTGGTTTCATGTAAATGGTTATAGAAAACTAAGTTGAATGCCAATAATGAAATTAGTAAGTTTAAAGCTAGGTTAGTAGCAAGAGGTTTCTCTCAAATTGAAGGATTAGACTATAATGAGACCTTTGCTCTTGTTGCAAAAATGTCTACCATTAAAGTAGTTCTTGCTTTGGCTTCTAAAATGAATTGGCCTATTCACCAAATGGATGGTAAAAGTGCCTTTTTAAATGGTGTTTTGCATGAAGAAATCTATATGTCTCAACCTCCTGATTTTATTAAAGAAGGTCATGAACATCTAGTATGCAAACTAAGGAAATCTATTTATGGTTTAAAATAATCTCCTAGATAGTGGTATTCCAAAATTAATGCTTTCTTTATTTCTCAAGGTTTTGATAGAAGTAAAAATGATTCTAACTTGTATATCAAGCATAGTGAAGATAACATTGTTATTATCATTCTTTATGTTGATGGTTTGATTCTTACTTCTAATTCTAACCATTTAATTTCTAATATTAAGTTCCAACTTAACAAAAAAATTCAAATGACTGATTTAGGACTTCTACATTATTTCTTAGGAATGCAAATTGGCAAACCCCTAAGGGTATTTTTATTTCTCAAAGTAAATATGCTAAAGATCTTCTAGATAGATTTCATATGAATGATGCTATTCATGTTTCAATTCCATGTGAATTGGGAACTAAGTTAACGATAGATATGGAATCTCCTTCTATAGATGCTACTCCTTATAGACAACTCATAGGTAGTTTAAATTATCTAACTCTAACTAGACTTGATATATCTTTTAGTGTTGGTTTAGTTTCAAGATTTATGTCCAAACCTCAACAAACTCACTTCAAAATTGCTAAAAGAATACTTTGATATATTAAAGGTACTCTTAATTTAGGATTATTTTATGATGAAAATTTTGTTTTTTTTTTAAGATTTTACTGATTCGGATTTAGGTGGAGACCCCAATGATGGGAAATCTACTTGTGGGTATTGTTTTTTTCTTGGTTCAGGTGCTATATCTTGGAAAGGTAAAAAAGATCAATTTATTTCTCTTTGTTCTACCAAAGTTGAATACAAAAGTTGTACTAATGCCTCTAAAGAAGCTTTATGGCTTAGAAGAATACTTGAAGATTTGGGTCTACCTCAACAAGCACCTACACCATTACATTGTGATAATCAAAGTGCAATAGTCTTGGCAAAGAATTTGGTTTACCATGAAAATTCAAAGCACATTTCTCCCTACCACCACTTCATTAGGGATAAAATTGAAGAAAAGAAAGTGTCCCTCATCTATTGCAAGGGTGAAGATCAAGTTGCAAATATTTTGGCAAAGCCTCTTTCTAGAGAAAAAATTGAATTTCATTGCAAAAATTTGGGTTTGATAACCATTGATGTAATCACCCCAAGTAAAGATTAAAGGGGGGTGTTAAAATTTATAATCTTTCCTAGGTGTTTTATTTTAAATTTGGATAAGCCAAGGTATCCTAATTGTAATTTGTCATCTAGTCCAAGTGGGAGGACAACTCATATTTTTTATTTCCTTTATTAAGGAAATTAGTTTATTCCTCCTTATGAGGATTCTCACACTTGGCACACACTTAATATGAATGTGGCAATCATTGATCATGGGAGTTACATGAAAACTCCATCACTCATCTTTATTTAAGAGATGCTTCTCCACACACTTTGTACAATTACTCTCACTATTTTTCTCTCTTTTACTCACCTTCTCATCTTAGCTCTCCCATTATTGTAATGAGCTTCTTGCTCATATTCTCTCTCTTTTTCTAGGATTTTTTGCCTCATTCATGTTATATTCACAAGGGGTTTTCTTTTATTTCCCTTTTCAAAACCTTGTCTCATTGTGTTGATCTTGGAGCATCTTGGTAGTTTTGATAAGATCTTGAAGCAATCTCTCTTTTATTGTGTTTATGGTAATGCTCTTCCTTTTGCTCACTCACTTGGATTTCTTCCTTTAAATTTCTCTTCATTTTTTGAATATTTCTAACAGTGGCTAACTATGAATAAGATGGAACTCTCTGATCCTCTGGAATAGCAGAAAGGTATGAGACTTGATAATGAGCAGCTCTCTGAGCATGGTAAGTGGAATCTCTCAAAGAACAGTCACGCTCTGCAGTCAAATCTCAAAGTCTTTGATCATGTTTTGCCACCTTTAACTATAAATAGCAATCTATGTGTGCAACTGGGTATGCTCCTATATAATTTGGGATAATATAGTGATATCACTAGTGGATCTCTACTCCTCTCTATCTCCCTTTGTTGTTGTGGCTCTCTGTGAGGCACTGGGAGGATCCTATGTATCACCGTGGGGAGGACTTCCTTCTCTATCTCGTGGTATCCATAAACCAGTAGGTCTCAACAAGACCATTCATCTCACTCTCCTAGCATCACCACCATCTCCATCATGGACCCCATCTCCCCCAACCGCAACTCCAATAGCCCCTAACCCTCTACCCTCTCCTCTTTGTCCACCTGCACTCTGATCTCTCCCACCCCAATGCTCTCTCCTACCACCTCTATCTCGGTCTCACTATCCTTCATCTCCATCATCCTCATCCACCTCAGCATCAAGTGGCTCATCTATCCATAGAGCTACCTCATCTAGAGTTGTCAATCTAGGAAATGGATATTGTAATAGATAATTACAATATACATCAGTGACACTAACATCAACAACATCATTATGGTAATCCTAGGCTACCAATGCTAGATTTTGATGCTCATGAACAACAGTCTCATAATATAACCTTGCACCCCATTGAGGCTTCTCCTCCCAAGTTCGAGCATAAGTAGCCATATCTACAAGGATTCCCTATATCCTCCAAAATTGTCAAAGAACTCTCGTAGCAATGAACTTCTCCACTATACAACAGGTTTGTCCATTTAGATTTTAGGTCATGAAAAAGAAGGGCATGTCAAATCTATCCTCAGGCCAAGCCTCGCAATCTAGATAAGGGCTCCAAATGAAAATGGTGCATTCATCTAATACACACTGCCAAAACTCTAACTTCTCTAGATGGGATTACATCATAAATCCATAATATAAGTACACATAAGACTCACCCTCCTCTTGGCATTTCTCACCCTCCTCTTGGCATCACTCCACCACAAGACATGTAACGTGAATATGTTTCCAGGCTCATATCTGTAAGAGAAGAATCCTTGCAATAACACTCCTCATATATTTATACACAACCTCATGAAACTCTCAGTATAAATAGACTAGTATATAAGTGCCCCAAGCAAATTGATGAGGTTGTCTCAACATGTCCTCCAATAATCTAGACCAACCACATTGAAACCCATGTAAACCTATATGAGGAATCAATACTCCTCTAATCAAACCAGCCAATACAAAGGGAAATATGGCATAAGAAACATCCATATGATCCCATAAAATGTGATGATGACTAATGGAACAGTCTACAAATACACATTGAGTAGCAGCTACACTCACCCTAAGATCTTGATTGAAGTAGACTAACTCCCCAACTACATGGATCTGAAGTATGCACCACACATCCTTTGGTGTGACTGTGATCTCACCTGTAGGCATATCGAACATATTATGTTCTGAATGCCATCGTTCCACCAGAGTGGTCAGTAATCCTTGATTGACCTAAATATTAGGCAAATCCAAAAGATGAACCAAGCCACAACGATGAATAATATGATGCTCCCCATCTGGCAGGGCATCAATTTGACTGAGCACCCATAGACACTGGCCTCTGAATCAAACAACTCTGAACAAAGTCTGCAAGAAATTAAATGAACAAAGTATCAATCAAACAATACAATCAAATTAAATGGATCGAAAGAACAAGTACATAATCAAATCAATGACTAAAAAGATTAAAAATAGGCAGGAAAACATATCAACCTAGCCAAAATTCCCAAATGTGACTCTAGTCAGTCAATGTGTGACTAGAAAATGAACTGCAACTCAACATTGACAAAATGTGACCCTCTAGTATAGACAAGAAATAATTCAGAAATCAAGTGCAATTCAAAACTAATAGAAAATGACCCTAAAATAGTAAATGATCCAACAAGTACAAAAAATGACTCAAAGGGGTTTTACAAAGAAATAATGCATAACTAAGTGTGAATCAATGAGGACAGGTTGTAACTCAGAGTTCAAACTCCAAAAACATGCTAAAATGCATGAAATTTAATAATAAAAAAATACATTAAAAAAATTGAGAGATGATCAACATACCAGAGGCTTGTAGTGTGTTGGACGTTGGTGCCATCGGGCGAGCTCAAATGTATGTTTCTCCAATGAAAGCTTCATCAAAACACTGAGAGCTCAAAATTACCACAAGAAGTTAAAAAGTGAAATGGTAATTAAACATGGTTTTACCTTTTTAAACTCTTTTTACCCTAACTTTAGGAAGCAAATTAATGGCAAAGATATTATCCAAATCGGCAGTGGTATGCAATCAGGACCAAAATCAAACACAAAAGTACAGTTATGAAAGTCAACTAGGGCATACAGGCAAGTCAACTATGGTCAATCCTTAGTCAAATCAAGGTTAACTTTGGTCAAATAGGGTCAAATCAAGTCAATGAAAGAAGAGAACTATAGCAACAACAATCAGAAGGCACTCACATCAATTTTATCAGGTCAACTCAAAAGAATCTTGGTCAAAGAAGTCAAATATTAGTCAACAAAAAAGGTCAAAATGGTCAAACACAAGCTCAAAGCTGGTCAAACTTGATCAAGTCATGCTCATATCAATATAAGATCAATTCAAATCAAAATTCTATCAATCCAAATCACTCGATAGCAAGACTTAAATCAGTTTTCAATTTGATTTCACTCTCAAGGGGGCATGATCACATCAAAATCTATCAATCTAATTAGGAAATCTTTGGATTTCCAATAATCAAATCAAATCAATCAAGAAACACATCACCAAGGGCATCTTGACTTCATCAAAACCCATATCAAATCTGGAAATTTTGACCTATTTCAACAAAATGAGTAATTTTATCAAGAAGCATATCAAATTCCTCAATTGACATTTGAATCAGGAGATATGTCAATTTCATCACATCAAATCAAATTGATAATCTCACTATCTTAATATCGAATTAGGAGAACGTCAATTTCGTCACATCAAATCAAATTGATAGTCTCGTCATCTTCTAATCATAAGGTAATAAACTTCATTGAAATCCATATCAAACTGAATTACCTTTGACATCAGTATCTAGCAGATAATCAGTTTCCTCAGAATTCATATCAAACTAGTTATTCTAATTCTTCAATTCCTCACTAGGGCATAATATCAAGATCAACTTTGAATTAGACACTATCAAAGGAAAATAGTTTCATCAAATGTTATATCAAATTGTTTGTATCATATTGGTATCCAACATCAAATATTATTTGAATCAATGTATTGATCGCACATCAATTCAAAGAGGGGGAAATGTAATCACCTAAAATTGGTTCAGTTAAACCAATCAACCCTAAATCATAATCTTGTGATCAAAATCTTAACAGGAGCATCAAATCAAAAGAATCTCTATCTTAATTGTGTAATTGACTTAAAATCATTGAATTGTATAATTCATCAAACAATCAAGAATCAAGGACCAGTTATCAAAGCTATTAATTCCTTAACTAATCCTAGCTATTTGATTAAAAAAGAGACATAAATCACCTAGTTAGGGAAATTAATTAATGTAAATTAATTAATTGTCCTATTATTCAACTCAACTATTAGAGGAAAAACAAATTAATTTCAGGTCCAATGAACTTCAAGGACAGGATTTCTCATGATAACTTTGAATCTTGACCATTTGTTTCAATGAAAGGATCTCAATCATTGAATTCAAATCATTTCCTTCCAATTCTAAAATTTGGAAATCTATAAATAAACACCTAATCAAGGCATTTCATATCTATATTTTGTGCAAGTACATGATATTCAATTGAGTTTAGCGTACTTATCAATATCAATTTGCATCATTCTTAGTTACATTTCATCATCTAGATCAATTGTATTAAGTTCATTTAGATGCATTCATAATTTGAATCTTCCATTTTGTGATTGTCTATTTAATTAGATTGAACATGAATTCTAAAAGCAATTTTACTAATCAATTGAATCTTCACAATTAGGAAGCAATGAGATGATCTTCATAGATTATTTGATTTATCTGATTGATTTTGAATAAGTTAACCCTTGAAATTAACGTTTCGTTGAAGTGTTGTACAAGCTTTCATCAACAAAATGAGAGTTGGTAACTATCTCATTTTATGGAGTAGAAATCCCTTTAATAAGGTTTGAATGATTAGCTCCTTGAAGAAGATATCCTAATGCATCAGTTGTAAGCACATATAAGAAGGGAGATAAGGGATGTCCTTGCATTATATATCATTGTAAGTTAAATGAATTAAAAAAAAAAATTATTTGTAAAATTGAATAAAAATTTGTCCTTGGCAAAATTATTTGTGAAGTTAAATAAGAATCAATATTATAATAGAAAACTTGTCAAAAAAAATTGCACAATCGATCTCTTAAAATGAAAAAAGAATAAAAGAAAAAGCAAAACCAATAGTATGGGAGATTCTATTTTTATGCCTCAAATTAAATTAATATTGCAAAGCCCAATTCAAAACTACTCTAAACAAAAAAAAATGTTGAAATTCAGGTTTGAAGGTTTCCAATGGAAAACACCAAGGAGAAGTCCTCATTTAACTTGACCAAAGAAATACCTCGTCATGACATTAGGGCTAGAGCATAATGCTTGAAGGAAATTTTCATAACTAAGAAAAGATTTATATATAATTTTACAAGCTAAAAGCATAACTAAAACTTATATTTCTTTATTTTTTAATTTTGACTTGTACAAACAATTATAAAGATTTTAAGAAGTAGAAACAACGTCTCTACAAAAAACTTTGATTTGAAATAGAAGAAATAATTATGCAGTGTTATAAGGGTGAGTGTCCAGTCGAGTTGTGAAGGCGAGTCATCAGGTGTAGTGTTAGGTCAATGATCTCGGTGCTATGCATCAACTCTGTTGCAAATCTCACCAGGGTCACCATAAACCCTTTTCAGCTTGTTAATGGGCCTAAGAGGGTTCAACCTATTGGTGTTATAAGGAATCAAAATATATGAAAACCACTAGATAAAGGATGGACCAAAATTAACTTTGATGGAGCATCAAAAGGCAATTTGAGACCTTTAGGGGCAGGGTATGTGGCCAGGGATGATGGAGGAAATATTCTAGCATTAGGGGCAAAATGTTTGGAGGATGGATCAAACAACTTAGTAGAATGTCTAGCGGTCGTCAATGTCATTTTGTTGGGGTAGAAGCTTGGAGTCGAGAAATTGCACCTAGAAGGTGATTCATAGTTAGTGGTTAATTTCATCATGAAAGGGGAGATGGACACGTGGTACCTTAACAAGCATATTAGAAGAATACGAGACTTGTTGGGAACATTTGAAGAATTCAAGGTTACTCATGTTCGTAGAGAATCCAATACAGTAGCATATTTTCTATCCAATGTTGGGGTTAAAGGATCATTGGAACAAAATTTTAAATTGTTTGAAAATTTCACAAATTTATTAAGTGAATATTTGTTTGATAATTACGAGACAGCCATCATAGAAGTGACATCTAAGTATGACAAAGTGATTTATGTAATTGGAGGTGTACAAGTTTTATTGCATCACTCCAAGAGAGTACACTCATTAATGTTAGTGGAGGATAGGAAGGTACGTCATAAGATTTTTAGATATTTGCATGATATGGGAAAGGCAAAGTTTAATGACGGGGTCCTTGATTTTGACATCTCTAGAATTTTTTAAGGTTGTTTAAAAAGCCTCAACAGTATTGAAGATAGGTCGAGTTCATTTGTTATAAATTGTGTAATGAGTTGTGTATTTTTTCTTATTTGATCAGGGAGGAAAACTTCTTGTTGTCTTCACTAGGGAAAACCCCAAGATTTCGAGGGGGTATATCAATTAGGAGGATGCGTCACATTTTTAAGATAAATCATTTCGATTTATGGTTAGCCATCTACAAGATTATGGGGGAAGAAATCTTGAATTTAAATATTCAACCTTGTACAAATTTGGACATTTCATCCTTATTTGTAGCTCTGGATCTAATAGTGGTATCTTCCTAGGAAGAGGTTTTGAAGGTTTTGCGAAGGTGTGTGGAGCCAAAGTGGGCTGGTGGTCTCATTCCAATTGTGGGAAGGGCATAAATTAGGGTTGGCATTCACATGGAGAAAGGCCCATGGTGCCTAGTTGGGGGAGGTGGACAAAGGGAATTGCAACCTCTAGTTCTATGGTCCTCGAACCACCCAATGGAAAAGAATATGCCAGAGGTGAGGCGAGGATGGAAAGAGTTATTTTCTTTTTTGTAGAAAAATGGATGGGGAGAAAATGGAGTCAGAGGGAGAGAGGACGTGGATGAGGAAAATAAATCCTTGAAAGATGAAAACCCCAATGGGACCAAATGGAAGTCCTATGGTGCAGAAGAAGGTTCAAGGTGGTGGGTGAGGGATTGGAAAAGGGAGAGCTAGGCTAGCTTCGGAGGTAGGAGAAGCGGTATGTGAAGGAGGAGTTGTTGATGTCAGTTTTCTCCCTGATGGTCAGAGAAGGAAGGTGGTTGAGGGTTCTTTGGTTGGTAGTAGTGGTGATGTGGATGGGTGCAATGGTGATGCGGCAAGGATTCATGGTGGTGGCACTGAACATAAACAATTTGGAGAAATTCCAAGCTTTACTAGGGAAGACACAACTCACTAGTTCGACTAGTGTTTTTTGTTTCAAAGCTTTTGGTTGGTAGTATTTTTTCCATTTTGCTTAGGATGTCTTTTGTTGAAGCCAAGTTGTAAAGAACATTTGAACATGTTTTGGGGGAATTTTGAATCTTTGTCCTAGTAGGTGTTTATGGAATTAGTATGAGGATGAATGACATAGTAATGTATGGTGATTTCTACCCAAGAGAGGCATCGATTGTAAAAATATTTTTTTAATATCAATACAATATAAATATTTCCTATATAAAAAATTAAGAAATTATGCAATGTTATTTTTTAATTTTGAAGTAAATGGAGTATTATTAATATTTGAAAGTGAAACTCACAAAGTATGAACCCAAAACTTAAGCAATAGTTTTAAATTCGATGAAAATAAGGCAAATGAACTTCCCTAAATCTTTCCTAGTTGAGTTTGCAACTCAAAAGGACTACAAAATTTGACTTCCCCTTTGTATATTATAAAACAAAACAATAACTAATGTCTATTAGAATATGGTAGGGACTTGTGACCTTTACATACTTGGCTTCTAGAATATTCCTTATTGTCTTATTCTTTCGTATGCCTTGATTGTATATGGATTTTAGAATTGTATATCAAAAATAAATATTTTATAGGACTTTCCTCTTCTCAATTCAAATCTTTCCATAATGTTTTCAATCTTTTTGTACCACCCTAACCATTTGTTACCTTCTTTGACTTTTGTAATGGCTAAATGAGGTGTTGCAAAAGAAGGCTAGAGTTTGAGGATTCACTTTTAGAGATACCCATCTTCTCGGTGTAGTGAATATCTTTCTACAATTATTGGTTGAACATTTCGGTATACTTTTTAAGGCCCAAAAGGATAGCTAAATAAATAGTTAATAACTCCCAAGCATGTACACAACTATAATTAGTGAATACTAGCCTATTTGTCAATATAGGCTTATATAAGTTTGGTGTAGACTACACTATACATTTGTCCTATTGAAAAGGGTACATGTTAATATTATTTTCTTCCACATAAGGTTTACATGCATGATGCCATACAATAAGTTAATTTGGAACACATAGAGATGTCACCCAATATATCCTTGTTCAACATGTAACTGCCAAGCTCATAACCACAACTTCCTAACAATTTGTCATGCACTTCAATAATGGTGTGTTGTATTGCCTCATAACATTGAAACCAAGTCTAAAAATCTACATTGACAAATAGATTTCAATCACAAAATGACCAAAAAAAATTGATCAATAACTTGCATAAAAAATTGCATCTTAACCCTCTCAACTTAGAAATAGAAAATATTTTTTTAAGAAAATTGAATTTTGTTAGGCTTGTAATAATGTTGATTAATCATTGTCTAATAGCATAGCCTATGCACTATATTTCTAGGCAGGAACTAATAAGGGTCAAGATAATATACAAAATAAATCATATTGGCAATTGAAAAATCTCAAGTTGCATAAGCATCATTGTTTATGTAGTTCAAAGTCGACAACATCTTTCAATATACAAGTAAATATAACAACCAATGGAAAAGAAAATTATGCACACAAAATTTTCATATTTTAACTGACACGGATGTTATAACAGAAGTTTAAATAACTTTAGGAACTTTCTAAAAAGCAAATATCATGAACACAATTTTTTTTATCTCAGTTAGTAGGGAGGTTTTTTTTAAAAAAAAACTTTAGGAGAAATTTTGAGCTAAATAAAAGAAAATTATGCTCACAACATTTTGTTCTTTAATCCAAAGAGAGGTTTCTATAGAACTTTAAACAACTTTGTGGAGCAATTTAAGTTCATGACATCTTTTTGAGGCACAAAACTTGTAAAGGTTGGAAATTAGATATAAAACCTTCAGTGTGGCCTGATTTTTGTAATTATTTAATGATTTGGCACATTATTTCTCTCCATGTAACACCTCTAAATTTACTTTATTGTAAAGTAGTTTATAAAAATATAATAACCTTGGACCTAGAAAGTTTTTTCTTATAGTAATGAGGAAATGCAATTGTCAAAAGGAAGACTATGTTCCTTAGGGAGACAATTTCACTACATACACTCAAATCAGATTGATTAATTAAAATGATTAAGTAGAAATGAATTGATAGAAATATGCAAATAAAAAAAATTTAAAAAAAACTTTCTAGCTCTGTGAATGAAAAAGATATTTGATTAAAATTTGAGCATCCCGACGGAGGACACCAACACAATGAGTAGACTTCTATGCATAGTATTGTCATCTCAAATGAACCACAAATAAACTTATTGAGAAATGGATAAAAACTCAACTCAATGCTCCAACTAGTGTTTGTATATTTGAGTTTCCTAAAGAAAACTGCACATAAAAAGTTCAGAGGAAAATGTTTGGTGGATGTTTAGGGACTTGACTTAGTCAATTTTTGTTGATGGGACTTTTGACTCACTCAACACAAGTCAAGTGTTTCCACTTAATTTCTTTTGAAAGATGAATGAATGAAGAATTCAAACCTCCCAAGGTCTCTATGATTGGGTCATGGTGGTGTTGAAATGGCTATGTTTTTTGAGGGGCATGTTGGTTGTAAACATGAAGAACATAGATTTTCCTAAATCTAAACTTCTTGGAAATAAAGAGAAAAAGAGTGATCAAGGCTCAAAGAAAATGAATGATCGGTATTATATCATCTCATATTATCAACTAAATCTAAGACAATATTAAACACACACGTCCATTATTAGTCATGATACATTAAGGAAAAGAAATACATGCAACTACTTTTAACTTTTCACACTTTTCAAATTAATTATCACATGTCATTAAGATACATAAAGTGATTCATAATTGAAAATGCTTACGAATAAATAAAGACTTGTATTGAACAAAGGAAGATATGAAGAAAGAAAATTACCATTCAATCACAAGAGAAAATCCACAAAGAGATGAATCGAAAGTTGTTATTTGTATTAAGTATCCAACATATGCTAGTGAATCACCAACATAAAGTTCATAGTCTCAATAAATTTGATCTTCTACACTATGAAAATGCTTGAAAATAGAGTTATACAATGCTTACCTCAAATATTCAACTTTTGGACCATTACAATAGCCTCAAAATCTCTATAAATAGGAGAAATCTCCATAAAAAAGGAAGAAGTGACCTCACAAAATTCCCTATATCTTAGGAGGAATAGTTAACATGCAAGTTACTCATGAAATGCAATAACAATTATCTATGACATTTCTAGAAATTAGTTTTCCTTTGGAGGGAACATGACATGGTGTGCACTATTACTTGTAGTTGAAGCTACACCCTTGCAAAGAAACTACCCATAAATTGTAGTTGACTCTTGTATGCACAAGAAGGAACAAAACTAAATTACACTCATCCATAGGAAACTTCTATTATGCAAAATTAGTGATTGTGGAAATGTAGGCATCCCTATGAAAGTGAGTGTGTTGTGACAAACTATATATGAGATTTGATTGATTTTCTCTCTTTCCATTAACTCCAAATATGGAAGAATAAAATAATGAAGGCATGTGTAATAATGGATTTATTGGGATGGTGTTTTTTTAACACTCTTCTTGTATTCCTTGAAATTATTTGAGTATGTGTCGAGGGTTCTTTCATGTAGACCATCGATTCTTTCTATCTAGAACTATAAACTTTCCATTGCATTCCTCATTTTATCAAGCACCTCTTCCATTGTATCCATTACTCTAGCAGTATTTTCTACGACCATGATCAACTCTATGCAATCATCCAAATCCTATCCATCAAACTTTCTAGGAGGATCCAAACTTTCTTTCTACTTTCTCATCTCATTTGGATAGCAACATATTTCTATTTTCCTTGCTACATTCTTGGGTAAGATAAGCACCCACAATGTTGGTGATGAAGGATTCATATGCTTGGATTCCCTATAACAATGGAAGTGATTCTTGATCACTTCCATTTCCAGTTGTTTTATTACACTTACTTTACTATCCAACTTTTGTAGGCTGGATACAATAAAATCATGGCCCTCATCACCCAAGATATCAACAACAATAATCTCTTCCTCTCTATAACTTCTATCCCCTTCAATAAATCAGTATGATCTTGAAACTATTAGAATGATTTTAGAATAATTGAGAGCGGGGGTGAATCAGTTATCCTCAAGTCTAGATGTACCAATTCAAATTTCTAGCTTTTCAACAAATTCAGATCTAATCAGTTTTCAACTCAATCTCTATAGCATATATCAATAACATAAAACTTGCAGTCCACTGTCCAAAAGTAATTAACTTGCAGAATATAAAACTTTCAATAACATTCACATCAAATAACATTCACACAAGTATAACACCGACATTTATAGTGGAAACCCAATTTGGGAAAAACCACTTGTAGCATGCTATTGATTTTCACTCTTCTGAAGTGAGCTCTATGAGAAGCCAACCCGGTTAAAGATTTACAATACACACTGTTAGGTGTGACCCGGTTAAAGGATTTAATCACCCTATTAAGAGTGGCCTAGTTAGAGAGCTTAAGAACATTCCATCAGAATGTCACCTTGATTAAAGGATTTATACAATGATTGTTAGGTCAACCTTGATTAAAGGATTTAGACTTATACGATGGTTAAAAAAGTAACAGTAGGTTTTGATCTGAAAATATAAAACTCTCTTTGCAAATATAGATCCACTTTCAACATATGTTGATTTATTGACTGGCCTTTATTTCTATCACCATCTCTTATCTACTCAAAATTCTCTTCAAGCAATCACCACAACTCCATTCAGCTCTTCATAGCTTTACCTTCATCCTTCTGCTTAGATTCATCAGTCAATAACATCAAATTCTTCTTCTCATTCTATAACCTCTCTATTAGGTCATCCTTATACCTCCTTGATCATGTAGATTAATCTTTTGTTGCTTAATCTCTTCCATAGATCTTAGATTTAGGTCAGACTCATGAAATCCTTCCATCATTATGGTCTCCATCTTTTCCTTCTAGATACATCTTCAAACTTCTCTTTGAATCCATAAGAAAATGATTTACCATGCATTAAATGCTCCATACCATTCATTAATAATTTCAGCATGTTTTACATATCCCAAGAATTCAACTATGTCAGCTAGGATTCTCAATTCCTTCTCAAAATGTAAATTACTGACACTCAGTCAATATTGTGTTCATCTCCTTGGTCATTACTGGATATCTCAGTCATTGCTAAAACTTTCCTTCTCAGTAAACATTATCTTTGCTCGATAATTATCTATCGCTCAACAATTACTAATGTTTGATTGACACTAGATTTGCTCGGCATATACTGGCGCTCAGTCAACACTAACATCACTCAGCTTAAACTAGATTTCTTCACTTTTTCTTGGTTAATCCTATGTTTCTAGTCTTTCTTCTTCACTTGGTGTTAAAGATAAACAACATATTACCTTGCCAATGTTCCAACTAATCAAGTACCCATTGAAGTATCACATAACTCAACCTTTCCTTAGGTCCTCTTGTTATCTCTTTTCAAATCCTCTTCATCAATAAAAAGATATGGTACTCTCCTAGATAGAAATTATCTTACCAGTTAAGGTTTGACATCAATGACAATATAACAATTGTTTCAATTTTAGTTTCCAACAATCTCCATCTTTGACATTGATGGCAACACCACATGAAAATCACATAATTCACCATGAAATCCAAAATCTTTGTGCATCAGATCTTCATTAATATCCTTAGCTTCATTCTGATTCACATCCAAATACCAGCTCCCTCTTGGATAAATTTATCTTTGTTTGTTCACTGAATCTCTCCCTCTTTGTTGTATCTCTCTAGTTCATTTAATCTCTCCCTCTTTGACAACAATGCCAAAGAAACTTATATCTGTCACTTGCATCTTTACCATGTCGATGTCTTCATGTCATTTCTTTATGTTGTATACTCCCTCTATCATCTTGCTTATGACTAATTAACACCTTTGCTCTACTTCTCACAACTCTAGGCAACTCCTAAAGTGTGACCTCTTCTACATCAATTTTTCAGATAATCTGATTAGAACATTAATGTAGTGCTCCTATATGTTTCTAGGTAGCCTCTATTAGGGGAATCACTCCTAATTTACCTCTAAGGTATTCATGAGAATCTTTAGGTAATAGTTTTGTGAATATATCTTCTAATTGGTCCTTTGTATTCACATATTCCAATCTCACTTCTTTGTCTTGAACTAACTCTCTTAAGTAATGATACTTGATAGCAACATGTGTAGTCTTAGTGTGCATAAAAGGACTCTTTGATATGTTAATATCACTTGTGTTATCACATAAAATAACAACTGGCTCAGTGATTTCCTTCTTCATACCTTTTAACAATTTCTTGATCCACACTAAATTTGAACAATTCACTATTGTTGCTACATACTCAACTTCTGATGTAGATTAGGAAATGCAATTTTGTTTCTTTCTTGTCCAAGAGACTAATCTCTTTCCTAAAAAGAATGTGCCACCACTTGTACTCTTTCTGTCATCAACATTTCAAACACAATTTGCATCAGTGTAGACTTTTAGTTCAAACTTATCATTCTTCTTGCAATACAATCCATAGTCATTTGTTCCTTTTAGATATCTCAATATCCTTTTCACTGCCATCATGTGACTCTCTTTAGGATTTGCAAAAAATCTTGCAACAAACTGAACTGCTAGGGCAATATCTGGTCTGCTATGGACAACATATTGTAGCTTTCCAATCATGGATCTATAAAGGGTTTGATTCACTTCAGTTGTATCATCAATTTTAGATAACTTTTGTCCTGTAGCCATAAGTGTACTTACTGGTCTAGAATCTTTCATACCAAAATTTTGTAGTATCTCCTTGACATACTTAGATTGAGTAATATAGATACCTTTTTTCTTCATCTGATAAACTTGCAAACCATAAAAGAATTTGATCTCACCAAACCTAGACATTTCAAATTTAGTTTGCATCTCATTTGAAAAGTTTTGACATAGGGCATCTTGTCCTCCAAATATGATATCATCAATAAATATTTCAACTAACAAAATCCCTTTACCTTTTTCAGTCTTCATATACAGAGTGTTGTCATCATGTGTCCTTACAAATCCAATCTTTATCAGATAATTATGCAGTCTCTCATACCATGCTCTAGGGGCTTGCTTCAATCCATACAGTGCCTTGTGTAGCTTGCAAACCATATTCTTTTTGCTTGGGTCAACAAATCCTTATGGTTGTTTAATGTATACTTCTTCTTCCAATATCCCATTTAGAAATGCAGATTTAACAGCTATTTGTATACTTTGAATCCTTTATATGTTGCATATGCAAGTAGAGTCCTCACTCCTTCCAATCTTGCAACTAGGGCAAATGTCTCTCCATATTCAATGCCTTCTTATTGTGCATATCCCTTGCATACCAATCTGGCTTTGTTTCTAGTGACTTCTCCATATTTATTTCACTTATTTCTAAGTACCCATTTGGTTCCAATAACATTCTTGTCTTCTGGTCTAGGCACTAGTGTCCATGTTTTGTTCTTTTCTATCTGCTCTATTTCTTCATTTATGGCTTGTATCCAATCTTCATTCTCTAAAGCATCTTTCACTATCTTAGGCTCAAACTCACATAGTAAGCATGTATGATCTTTCAACTTACTTCTTGTCATAACTCCAGATTCCTTATCTCTAATGATTTGTTTAGGCTTATGGCATCTTCTTACATACTGTGCCAATGTAGGTTTAGATTTATTTTCTCCTTGGTCTTGATTTGCAAGTTCATCTTGTAGATTCTTTGTCTCTTCTTTTGATTGCTCGGTAGCATCCTCCTAATGCTTGACAACATCCTCCCGATGCTCGATAATATCTTGATGTGGCTCGATAGCCTCATGCAATTCCTCAACATCTGGTTTAGGTGCATTACTATCCTCTTCTTCTTCCATGTATACAAAAGATTTGTAATCTTCAGTCTCTTTCTTGCACTCAATTTCATTCTTTTTTTCATATTCATCAACTCTAACATTTTCACTTTCCACAATTTTGTTAGTGTTAGAATTCAAACACTTGTAAGCTTTTATCTTAGTGGAATATCCTAGGAATATGCCTTCATCACTTTTAGCATCAAGTTTTCCATTCCTATTGTCTTTGAGTATATAACATTTACTTCCAAAGACTTTAAAATATTTCACATTAGGTGCATATCCATACCATAACTCAAAAGGTGTAGCATTTGTACCTTTCTTGATTTGTACTCTATTCAGGGTATAAATGGTTGTACTTACAGCTTCTCTCCATTACTTTTGTGCAACATTCTTCTCAATCATCAATGTTATAGCACAATCCATGATTGATTTGTTTCTTCTTTCTTATATACCATTTTGTGGAGGTGTCCTAGGTGCAAACATTGTCTCTTTATTCCTCTATCATTGTAGAATAGATTGAAATCATTTAATATAAACTCTCCTCCTCTATCAGATCTCAAATATTTCAAGCTTTTTCCTATTTCTTTTTTAAATTTTTCCAAATACCACTTAAACAATTGAAATGCATCAAATTTCTCTTTTAAAAACATTACAGTCATCATTCTAGAATAGTCATCAACAAACAGAATGAAATACTTATCACCACAATAACTTTGTACACCCATAGGTCCATAAAGGTCAGTATGAACCAATTCCAAAATATTGTCAGGAGTATAGGTCTTGCTCTTAAAACTAGTCTTTGTCATTTTTCCCAATTGACACTATTTACACATCACATTATTAGGTTTCTTCAATCTTGGCAAACCTCTAACTTTCTTCAACTTACTGATATTTACCAAATTGTCAAAGTTCACATGACACAACCTCTTATGCCATAACCATAAATCATTAAATTATGCAAACAAACATGTTTCTTCATATAGGTCTAGATAGAACAAATTACCTCTTGTATGTTCTCCACTTCCAATTAGTTCACCAATGGCATCAAATATTTTAGCCTTTATGTGATGAAATTCAACTCGGTAACCAATACTATTAAACTATGCCACACTCAACAAATTATAGTTAAGACCTTCAACCCAATAAGCATTATCACATCTGATCTTATCAGTCAATCTTATTGATCATTTTCCTTTCATAGGACATGGTGCATCATTACCAAACTTAACACTTCTACCTTTGTAATGATTTGAGGTTTCAAACTTACTTTTATTACCAGTTATGTGATGTGAACAACCACTATCAATAATCCATTTATCACCTTTACTCACATATGAAATAAGTGAAGTTTTATCATCTTCATCAAAATCATCTTTCATAGCAACATAAACAACTTCTATATCACATTCATCAGGTTCACTAGTTTCACTGTCAATTTCCTCTTCAGCAATATAACAAGATTTCTTACATTTGTCTTTGTAGTCTTTGTAGCTTCGGTGATCCCTATCATTTCTCTTGTCTTTGTACTTTCTTTCCCTTCTCTCATCCTTGTTAGTCATGTCAGGGAATCTTGCTACAATATGGCCAACTTTTTTACATGAAAAATAGATTATAGGATGTTTACCTTTGTATTTTCCTTTTCCTCTCTATAGCCTTCTAGCCATAAGTGCCTCAAGATCATCTAGATCATCATCATAAGTGTCACTATCGCTATCGTTATTGTTGTCACTACTCTCACATCTTTCTTTTCCCTTCTTAGGCTTATGAAGAACCATTTGAAACTTGAATGCAAATTCAATATTATGAACATTGAAATTATCATAGTTGGACAACTCAAAAGCAGTAAGCTTGCCAACAAGACTTTCCAAAGTTAGGACATTACCAGGATTACATCTTGATTCTTGTATTATAGAAACTCCAATAGCATAGATAGGAAGAAAAGTCCTTAATACTTTATTGATAACAGTATCATCATCAATATTTCCATTAGCTCCTCTAATAGCATTTACTACCTCCTTAATTCTACCACAATACTAAGCAATATTTTCACCTTCTTTGCATTCATACAATCCTTGATATCTTCAAATTCAGGATATCTTAGGGTAGATGCAATCTCCAACATTTCTTGATTATGTTCTTATTTTTCTTTCATCTCCTTGGCAGTCAAAGGTGCAGAGGTGTTACATAGGCATTTTACACATAGTATTTCTCTGAATCACTAGTACCAGCTAGATTCAATTTCATCAAAGTCTATCATGCAGGGAAGTTCTCCTTGTTCAACTTCAGTACCTTCTTTTTGTACATCTTGATCATTATCTTCAAGTACCTTTAAAAATTTTCCCTACAAGCACCAACAACTTCGATACCAATTGTTAGAATTACATTAGAATAACTGAGAGGGGGGGTGAATCAATTATCCTTAGGTCCATATGTACCAATTCAACTTTCTATCTTCTCAATAAACTTAGATCTAATTAGTTTTCAACTCAGTCTCTATAGCATATATCAATAACATAAAACTTGCAGTCCATTATCCAAAAGTAATTAACTTGCAGAATATAAAACTTTCAACAACATTCACATCAAATAACATTCACACAAGTATAACACCAAGATTTATAGTGGAAACCCAATTTGAGAAAAACCACTTGTAACATGCTACTGATTTTCACTTTTTTGAAGTGAACTCTGTGAGAAGCCAACACGGTTAAAGATTTACAATACACACTATTAGGTGTGACCCGATTAAAGGATTTAATCACCCTTTTAAGAGTGACCTAGTTAGAGAGCTTAAGAACATTCCATCAGAATGTCACCTTGATTAAAGGATTTGTACAATGATTGTTAGGTCAACCTTGATTAAAAGATTTAGACTGATACAATGGTTAAAAAAGTGATGTAAGGGAGGATGGGGAGAGGGCCAAAGGTACACCCTAGCTAGGTCCACCTTGCAGAGATCACACGTGGAAGCAACAAACACACAAGTGAGAGAGAGAATGCAGATATCATGCAGATATTACAATTAAGTACAAAAGTCCTCCAACATGTGAGGATCTGAAACAAACTTCTATCTCCTAGCTCCTATCTCTGATGTCCTAATCCCCCTCCCTAAACTACAAACAAAGATCACATTATATACAAGAGGCTACCAAACAAGTCATCGTTCAGATCCACCATCAATGAAAGGAAAGACCAGGTCTAGGTCCACAGGCTTTCTAATGATAGATACCATCATTAAACCCATGACCAAAATTAATTACAAGAGTCAGCCTCAACAGGAAACTAAAACAGACAATTCGGTAAGCAAGGATAACTGAGCATTAGACAAGCATCGTCAAGCGCTAGGGAATTCACTGAGTGCTAGAGAGATGACCGACCAACTTGGTCAGCAAAGGAAACTGAGCAACACTGAACCAACTCAGTCAAAGAAGGAACTGAGCAACATAGGAAAACACAAACATGTTTTTGGTGACACAGGATTGCCAAGGACCCGAGATGCTCCTGCATCAGACACTTGGGGTTTTTTGAAAATGATTCTCCAAATCATGAAACAGGTATGATCCGAGCTGAATCCAACTTAGATTGTGAAATCCATGAACTGTTCTCAATCGGTCTATTCTTCCACTTTATTAGATATTCCATATATTGTTTTCTTCTTGTACTTTTGCCAATTCTTTGCTCCAAAATCTGCTCAACTTCTTTTGTCTATTTCTTACGATAGTCATTCGGCACTGTCATTTCTTCATCCAACTCATGGTACTCATACAAATCAACAATGTTGAAAATAGGTGATATATCCATGTCATCAGGTAACTCAATCTCATAGCATTACCATTGTCAAATTTCTTCAAAATCTTACAAGGTCCAAACTTCTTCATTTTTAGCTTCCCATATGTTCCAATAGGAAATCAAATGAACCATTACTTCATCACCAACATCAAAAGTCTTATGTCTTCTTGATCTATCAGCTTTGTCTTTGTATTTCTGATTACTTTTCTCCAACTTATATTTTACATCTTCCTGTAATGTCTTCATGTACTCAGCAAACTTTACTCCTTCAACACTTCTCTATCTTTCATCAGCAATATCCTTAAACTCAGATATACCTCTCAGTTGCATGTCATTTACAATCTCAAAAGGTGTCTTTCCAGTACTCCTATTCACTGAATTATTGTATGCAAACTCTACTTGTGCCAACACAAAATCCCAATTACTCGGTGTGTCTCCAACTAAACATCTCAAAAGATTTCCCAAGCTTCTATTCACAACTTCTATCTATCCATCTGTTTGTGGGTGAAATGTAGAACTATATTTCAACTCGGTACCAAACTTTCTCCAAAGGGTCTTCCAAAATTATCCAACAAACTTACTGTCTCGGTTAGAGATAATACTCCTTGGTAATCCATGCAATTTGACAATTTCCTTAAAGAAAAGATCTTCTATATGTATTGCATATGATGTCTTCTTATAATGTATAAAATGTGCCATCTTATAAAATCTATCTACCACAACAAATATAGAATCATTACCTCTTACTGTCTTCGGTAAGCCAAGAACAAAATCCATACTGATATCAATCCAAGGTTTCTCAAGAATAGAAATCGGTGTATACAATCCAATGTTCTTACTTACTCCTTTTGCAACTTGACAAATACCACAGGTTTTCACAAATTTATGAGCATCTTTATACAACTATGGCCAAAAGTATTTCTCCTTAAGCAAATTCAATGTCTTGTCAACACCAAAATGTCTAGCCAAACCACTACTGTGTTTCTCTTTTATCAAATTAGTTCTCATTGGTCCTCTTGGTATACACAATTGAATACCTTTCAACAACATACCTTCTTGAATGAAATATTCTTCCCATTTAATACTCAGTTGATCTTGAATAGGTGCTTTGCACTTTCTCCATGGTTCAAAAAAATCAGGATCAAAGTCATAAGAATCTCTCATGTCATCAAAGCCAAGAACTTCAATTTTCAACTCGGTCATCAAAGATCTCCTTCTACTCAATGCATCAAAAACTCAGTTAGTAACTCCACTCTTATGCTTTATCACAAATGTATAACTCTGCAAATACTCAACTAATTTTGTAACGCCCCGCCAGGGAACCCAAGAGAAAACACTAAAATTAAACTAAGTTATGCAACATTTTTTTTTTTTTTGTTTACTAAAGTTTACAAACACATTGAACATAATAACACAATGATAAACAAACATGAGTTCAGAATAAAACATATCATTTCATTTTCATTCTCAAGGGTCCCTGACGTAGAATTACGTCATCTAACTAACACTACGCTAACATGATTAATGCTTAAGAACTCTTAAGTACATAGATAAATTAAATACATCTCTTATTCAATATTTCATTACAACACATGATCACCTACATCCACTACACATGTCGTAGGGTATGCGGTGGAATTTAATACATTCACAAATATCCAAAAACATCATGGATCCACGTAAGGATCATTACTAAACAAGTGAAACCTCCTATAAGTACAACATATAATCTTCTAACAACTGGGTACATAAATCTGCAACAAAAGAGATAGACTGATCCAAGTGCACAATCAAGTGACGAAGGGTAGTCCGCAACTGTCTCAATGGAGAAGTACACTACCTCCCGACCATGTGGAACCCAGAGGTCCACCCCACCGTGCGAGGGAGATAACACCAGGCCCACACACACACTAAGGACCAATCCCCAATCCACATCTAAGAGAATATATCTAATACAAGAGGATATATGGGTTACCAGAGGCACTGACCTACGTAAGATATCTACGGTGTGAGTAGGAAGGTGTCATCACGTAGATCCACCCTTGAGTTTAGTCCTGAAGGTTCCTCACTGAACCGACGGCACTCAAGTGATCATACGTGGCATCGATATCTCTCATGAAGACAAGTATATCGATGATGCATCTAGCATCTTCCCGCATCCATCCTTAGTCTTAACTAGCACTCAAGGCATGGGCGAGGTATTACAAATTATCTTTTTTTAATGTTATCCTGACTAAATCAATTTTTTTATAATGTTATCACTAGAATTAAGAAACTTGACAATGGATGATCCGTCAGCCACTTGCGGGCCTTGGCGATCCATTGCAAGCCACCTCCTACACCACATCCAGATAACCTACCCTAGATTCACAACAATACCCATCCTGGTTTGTGGCCACTTAAGACATATTAAGTCCCAACAACCAAATAAACAAATAAAGAAAATTCTCATTTTAAAACATAAATTCACTTGGCCACTAATTCAAGTTTTAACCCACCAGGAGGAAATAATAACAGGGATCGGTTTGACCATCCCTTCAAGGTCTCACATTGACCTTAATCCAAAACAAACAAATGAAGATAGAATCCACATTGCACCATGAATAAAATCAACAAACAGATAATTGATAACCACAATCAGTACCCGACCTCTGGATTTTATCCCCCTATTCGGTTATCTAATCCCGTATATAAATCAACTACATCAACAGTATACTTTCATGCACAAACAGTATATGTAAAGAGAACATCTTGCATAAGTAATTAACATGTCGTAAAATAAATCAAGACATAATGATCATAATAACAAGTAATTATTTGATCACACTAGTTAATTACACTAATCAATATATCCACGTCTATAGATTAATAACCATAATGTTATCATTCACTAAAGCCTATAATGGGTTGATACAATGTCTTCGTTAACTTATAAAAGATGTCAATGTAACTAAATCGATAATGAAAGTAATAACTAAAGTTAAAGGACTCTAAGGTGATTATAATTTACTCAGTAATTAATCCTAATATTAATTATACAATAGCTCATTAAGTATTAATTCTAGCTAAATCCTTTTAATTAAATTAAATGGTAAACATAATATATTCTCTAATAATAACAAAGTGTCTAATATTACACAATCATAAACAAATCCAAAAAGTGCATTACTCCAATGGATAACAAATTCAAATAATAAATTAATTAAACATTTTATTTAATAGCTTATTCAAAAACATCAAAGCTAGTCAAATTTAAAGTCCCCTAGGTTCCTAATCTACTTTCCACCTCATCTCCATAGTGAATAAAGTAAACAATTTAAAATAAAGCAAATGGATGCAAAACCCAAGGTGGGCGTCCATTTCCAAAAGTGGTTTGAACAAGCAATAAATTAAAAGCATGGGCTAAGATAAAACCCACGCCACTTTTCAAAAAGGGGCTGCAAAAACATTAAATAAGGAGTGGGGGTACTTTGACCAAAGTCCCAAAGCATATGCAAGTGGAGATGACATGTGGCGTTGGGGAGTGGGCTTGGCCCTTAAAATAGATTTAAATATATGTATATTTTATATGATTTTCAAATAATGTTTGTCCTCCAAATTGGAGTGGGTCCCACACAAGATTGAATGAGAGTTGCATTGAATTGAATATACAACTTATTTAATTTAAAGTTTGAATATGCATTATTCATTTTAGAGTTGAATATGCATTTAATCATATTATAAATTACAAGTTGGTAGAAATAATATTAAATATTGACTGTGTTTTTTTTTTTTTTAAAGGAATTGGTTTTCCTCATACATTTTCCAGCAAGCTGGAAGTGTATTATTTGGTTTCAATACTTAGTTTTTTTTTGTGCTTGCTTCTTTTCTTAAGGACTTTAGTTGATTTTGTTATCCAAGCAAATGGTGTTTTGCCTCCAAATTGTTTTCTAAAACAATATATTAGATTTTTTAATTTCAGAATGATATATATATATATAATCAATTAAATGAATAAATGGCAAGTAAATGGATCTAAATACAATGATTTCCTTTGAGATTATGAAGCATCAAGCTCTCTTGCTTTTCAATTTGGTTTCATCTATGGTTGAATTGAGAGGGTTTATAAGTTGAAACAATGTAATCTCACAAATGTAAACTAAAATTCTGATTAATTTGTTTTCTCACTCCACATTTAGAGAAGGTAAATATGCTCTCTCATTAATGGAAATTTTAAAACTAACATGGAAACATACTAAGGGAAATTTGAAACCTACCTGATTCTCAAAGCAGGTTGATGAAGCCAGTGTCTCAACTGTGATCCCAATGTGCTCCACAACTCAATCCTCCTCTTCTTCCTCTCTTCTCCTTCTCCAAAAATTGCATAAAAAAAAAAGTGGTGACAAGTCTCTCTCTTTTGCCTCTAAATTGGCTTGGAAAGTAGGGAAGAAATATTTTATTATTTTCCCCCTACTATTCAAGTCAACTACCTAAAATGAGACAATTTAAAATTGTAGAATTTCTTTTTCTTTTTATTTCTTCTTCTTGAATTTCATTTCTTTTTTTTTTATTTTCAATTTATCATTTGGTTTAAGTTATATCACTCAATATCTCACTATTATATAGTAAGCTGTGTTTATATATAATCATATATATACAATTAACGTATATACAATTAATAATAGTATAACCATAAGGGACATAGTGTAAGCATATGTATCTGATTAAGTCATAACATACCAATAACATAATATTTACCAATGTGTCAACATAATTTCAATGACTATCAGAGATCATACATGAGATCTACAAGGTCAAAATGCAACACCGACATGAAACAAAACCTAAGACAATATCATGCTCAACCAGGAAACATATATCGGATTCATTCTACCAGGATGAATTCGATTTAGGTGAGTCAAGTAAGGTCTCATCCGTGATTTTAGGATGGTTAGGTTAGGTTAGGGAATTGGCCTAGGTGCTAACTCCCCTTCTCCGCCATTGAGACATAATAATGGCACGCTCATCCTGTCAAGCCAGGGAAGTCGATGCCTGGTACCTGTAACCTGCATAAAAACCATTGCATGTACATGTGCATATATAACATACTATCAGACAATGGTAGGGATGGCTACGACGTGTGGACCCGACTAAATGCAGGTAACTACGCCTCCTCCTCTACCATACATGCATGTCAACAGAAAAGAAAACATATATGATAACAACCATGATACCATACACATGCGGGTATGGGGTAAGTACCAGATATAACCATCATCTAATTACTTTAAATTTATGCATGCATTTGAAACATCATATAAAATCCATCATTACTAGATTTAACCATTACGTAAAGTTTTGTTTCAGGTTCAACATGACAATTAACATCCAAACTATAACTATTTAATCACACACCAAAATATAAATATAACATGTGATATATGTCTAATCTAATCAACCAGGATAAAATGGTGTCAAACTAAACATAGTATCAGCAAAAGTAAGATGCGAGGGGTACTACATCCTCCCCCCTAGGACTAGGCTTACTCCTGGAAGCCTGCAAACAGATAAGGATAAACATCCCGCAATCAAGATGCATCCTCCCAAGTAGCTGTGGTCTCATCATTTGGGTCCCACTGGACCCTGGCCTGAGGAATAATACGACCCCTGAGTGTGATATCCTGAAGCTCCAGAATGCGCACGGGCTCCAGAGCCAGCTGCTCGTCCTCGACCTGTAACGCATTCCAATCAAGAACATGTGTCACATCTGGAATGTACTTCCTAAGAACAGAAACATGGAATACATCATGTATGCGAGATAGGCTAGGTGGCAATGCAAGACGGTAAGCAACTGGACCTATCCTCTCCAAAATCTCAAATGGTCCAACAAATCGAGGCGCCAATTTAGAACCCTTTCCATAACGGATTGGACTCTTCCTTGGACGCACTCTCAAGAACACCTTATCTCCAACTGAAAACTGAATATCTGTCCTATGAGCATCTGCATATTTCTTCTGTCTATCCTGTGTAGTAATCAAATGCTCTTGAATGCGCTCCACCTGTTGCTCCATATCACGAAGCATCTCTGGTCCCAAAAGAATCCTGTCATCCAACCTATCCCAACTAAGAGATGTACGACAAGGACGTCCATACAATGCCTGAAATGGTGACATGCCAATAGAACTGTGGTATCCATTATTATATGCAAACTCCACTAGGTATAGATAATCCTCCCAATGTGTCTACCTATCCATGACATACATCCTCAACATATCCTCTAGGACCTGGTTCACACGCTCTGTCTGCCCATCTGTCTGAGGGTGATAGGCTGTGCTAAAGTTCAACTGAGCACCCAAATCATGCTGCAAAGAAGTCCAAAATGCAGAAGTAAATACTGGATCCCTATCAGAAATAATCTTTCGAGGAATACCATGCAATCTCACTATGTCCTGCATAAAGACTCTAGCTACTGATGAAGCTGTGTAGGACGATCTCATGGGAGAAAAATGAGCTACTTTAGTCAACCGATCAACAGTGACCATGATAGCATCATGCCTACGGGGTGTCAAAGGCAAACCCACAATAAAATCCATCGATATAACATCCCATTTCCACGAAGGAATACTGTGTGACTGTAAAAGTCCTGCTGGATGCTGATGTTCTGCCTTAACCCTCTGACACTCTAAGCACCTAGCAACAAAATCAGCAATATCCCTCTTCATTCCTGACCAATGATATAGCTGTCGAAGATCTGCATGCAACTTCTTGACACCAGGATGTGCCGAGTAAGGTGCACAATGAGCCTCTGATAAGATCAATGAACGAAGATCATCCAATGGTGGTACATAGATCTGGCTCGCATGATGCAACAAACCATCAGACTCCAACACATACCCCTCAAATCTGCCTACTAGAGGTCTCCCAGACTCAATCTCTCCCTTCACCTCCTGATAAAAGTATCTTGAGGAAGTGCCTGCAAGATCCTACTCCTCAAATCAACACCAAATGTAGTCACAGCTGCAACTCATCTCTTCCTACTAAGAGCATCAGCTACCACATTCTCCTTCCCCTGGATATACTTAACCTCAAAATCGTACTCACAAAGGAACTCCATCCATCTCCTCTGTCTAGCATTCAGATTTGGCTGAGTGAAAATGTACTGTAGACTGCGATGATCAGTATGAAGCTCAAATCGGTGTCCCAATAAAAAGTGTCTCCATCGGACCAAAGCATGGACTACCGCTGCTAGCTCAAGATCATGCGTGGGATAGTTCAACTCATGATCCTTGAGTTTGCGAGACTCATAAGCAATCACCCGTCCTCCTTGCATGAGAACTACTCCAATACCCTCCAACGAAGCATCTGTACAAACCACAAAATCACCTGTGGGATCAGGTACTGAAAGAATAGGTGCACTAGTCAACTTATGCTTGAGGGTTCTGAATGCCTCTTCACACTTCTCAGACCAAATGAACTTCTTGCCCTTTCTCTGCAATGAGGTGATGGGATAAGCAACTCTAGAGAAGTTCTCTACGAACTTACGATAATATCCTGCCAAACCCATAAAACTGCGAACCTCTGGCACATTTGTAGGTGCTGGCCAATCAACTATCACCTGGATCTTTGCGGGATCCACTGAAATACCATCCCTTGAGATCACATGACCCAAGTACTGAATCTCTGTCTTGAAGAACTCACACTTGGCTGGATTAGCATATAATTGATTCTCTCTAAGGCACTGTAATACCAACCGAAGATGCTCTTTGTGTTCCTCCATGGATTTGGAATAAACCAAAATATCATCTAAGAAGACAACAACGAAGTGATCAAGATACTTACGAAATACTCCATTCATCAAACTCATGAATACAGATGGAGCATTCGTCAAGCCAAATGGTACCACTGTGAACTCATAGTGACCATAGCGTGTCTGAAAAGCTGTCCTGTGGATGTCCTCCTCTCTAATGCGTAACTGATGATAACCTGACTTGAGATCTATCTTAGAGAACACCCTTGCACCTTTCACCTGATCAAAAAGATCATCAATCTGTGGCGAGGGATACCTATTCTTGACTGTGACTTTGTTCAACTGTCTGTAATCAATGCACAGTCGTAATGAACCGTCCTTCTTTTTGACAAAGAGGACTGGTGCTCCCCAAGGTGAAACACTAGGCCTGATACATCCCTTAGCCAACAATTCTTCCAACTACAGCTTCAACTCACTCAACTCCTGTGTAGTCATCCTGTATGGAGCTCTAGATATAGGTTCTGCACCTGGAATAAGATCAATACGAAAATCGATATCCCTCTTTGGTGGCATACCCGGGATCTCGTCTGGAAAGACATCAATGAATTCTTGTAACACAGGGTGATCAAGGAACTTCTTCTCACCATCTCCCTCCTCAATCTCACTCAAAGACACTGCAAACACTTGGCATCCCTTTCTCATACTTCGCTTCAACTGCATGGCAGAAATCATACGAAGGGAAATAGGATGCTGAATGCCTCTAATCTCAAAGTTTTTACCTCGATCATCCCTACATTTAATGATCTTCTACCTACAATCAATAGTAGCTCCATGGGATTCCAACCAATCCATACCTAATACAACATCATATGACCCCAATGGAATTATGTGAAGATCAACTGGAGTGCTAATGCTACCCAAATCTACCCAGCATTGCCGAATTAAGGTGTTTGTGTTCACCTTTGCCCCTGAAGCTAACTCCACTTGCCAACCTATGTCTTGCTTTACTGCCACTAGTCCACATCTCTCTACTACAAATGGAGATATAAAAGAATCCGTAGATCCAGAATCAAATAATATAGAAACATCAATACCTCGGATAGCACTTGATGACTCAATAACTGTGCCCTAGTGCTCTGCCTGACGGTGGTCTACTGCTGCAAACACTCTGTGAGATCTACCTAAATCCCCAATCGTAGGCTTAGATGGTGCGGGTCTCTGCCCTGAATACTGTGAACCACGCTGCGGGCAATTGACTGCAATGTGCCCAAACTGTCCACATGTGAAACAACCTATGCCTCTACCATAACCCCTTCCTGCTGAAGGTGCACTGGACTGATGGAAACTGCCTCTACTACTGCCCGGATGTGAGCTCTGCACTGACTGTGTGGGCTGAGAAGACTGGTTGCGCTTGAAGCGCTGACTATTACGAAACTTTCTGGAATTGGAAGTTGTACCACTCTGATCAGGGGGTTTTGAACTCTGTTGACTTTGATTTTGATTGCCTTTGGAGAAGTGTGATGGCTTCTTGAAATTAGTGTTACCTTGTGACTGTTTACCCCTGAAATCTGATGTGCCACCACCCTGCTTACCTTGAAATTTCTTCTCCGTGAGTATAGCTTTTGTTACTGCTTCTCTAAGGGTCTTGGGTTCTAAGACCTTCACTTCCCCTCCAATATGGGCATTAAGCCCTCTAATAAAATGCTGAATCATGAGGGGTGATTCACTACTATAGCCAGCATACTGTTTCAGCTCAAAGAACTTCCGCTCATACTCCTGTACGGTCATATTCCTCTGTCTCAAGTAATGATACTCATCTGCACGGTCCTGTTTCCACTGATCTGATAAAAACCGATCTCTAAAGCTCTCAAGGAACAACTCCCATGTAACTATATCTATGGTGATTCCCAATTTACTCTCTTCTGTCCTCCACCATGATGATGCTGAATCTGTCAATTGCATGATAGCATATCTAGCTTTTACATTGCTAGCAAATGGGTACATGGAGAAGTACCTATCTAAACCAATGAGCCATGTGTCCACCTCAAACCCGGTACCTATGCCATCAAATGGAAGTTTTGGCATTCTAAACAGGTCCTTCATCTGACTTGCCATAGCGGCATCATACTCTACTGGTACAACCTGTCTAAGGGGAGTCCTTTCCCTCTCTCTAGCCTGATCTCCCTGATCACCTCTATTCTGCACAGGTGGTAACCTCTCAAGAATGGCCTGTAAAATCTGTCTGGTGTCTAAATCCTCTGAACCATCCTGGTGGCTATCACCCTGATTTCTACTATGGCTCTGAGCACTATCCTGATCAACTGAGAAAGAGGGTGTAACCACTCTACCTCTTCCTCTACCTCTACCACGGGCTCTAGTCACAGGAGGCATATTTCCTGCAACCATAAGGTTAGGACAAAACATTTAAGCATAGATATATATTAAGTATGTCATATTTGAAACCAAAGCAACCACATAAGGACATAGTTTAAAGCAAGTTTCATTGTTCTAATTCTACTTCGGTTCAAATTTTCGTGAAAGTTAAAGATTTCCACAAACAAGTTGTTTTGATGTCTAAATTTGGTTTTAACATGTTTACCTAATAAAACCTAATGGGCGCACATATTACTCCCAGAGTTCCCAGTGTAGAACTCGCGCTCTGATACCAATTGTAACGCCCCGCCAGGGAACCCAAGAGAAAACACTAAAATTAAACTAAGTTATGCAACATTTTTTTTTTTTGTTTACTAAAGTTTACAAACACATTGAACATAATAACACAATGATAAACAAACATGAGTTCAGAATAAAACATATCATTTCATTTTCGTTCTCAAGGGTCCCTGACGTAGAATTACGTCATCTAACTAACACTACGCTAACATGATTAATGCTTAAGAACTCTTAAGTACATAGATAAATTAAATACATCTCTTATTCAATATTTCATTACAACACATGATCACCTACATCCGCTACACATGTCGTAGGGTATGCGGTGGAATTTAATACATTCACAAATATCCAAAAACATCATGGATCCACGTAGGGATCATTACTAAACAAGTGAAACCTCCTATAAGTACAACATATAATCTTCTAACAACTGGGTACATAAATCTGCAACAAAAGAGATAGACTGATCCAAGTGCACAATCAAGTGACGAAGGGTAGTCCGCAACTGTCTCAATGGAGAAGTACACTACCTCCCGACCATGTGGAACCCAGAGGTCCACCCCACCGTGCGAGGGAGATAACACCAGGCCCACACACACACTAAGGACCAATCCCCAATCCACATCTAAGAGAATATATCTAATACAAGAGGGTATACGGGTTACCAAAGGCACTGACCTACGTAGGATATCTACGGTGTGAGTAGGAAGGTGTCATCACGTAGATCCACCCTTGAGTTTAGTCCTGAAGGTTCCTCACTGAACCGACGGCACTCAAGTGATCATACGTGGCATCGATATCTCTCATGAAGACAAGTATATCGATGATGCATCTAGCATCTTCCCGCATCCATCCTTAGTCTTAACTAGCACTCAAGGCATGGGCGAGGTATTACAAATTATCTTTTTTTAATGTTATCCTGACTAAATCAATTTTTTTATAATGTTATCACTAGAATTAAGAAACTTGACAATGGATGATCCGTCAGCCACTTGCGGGCCTCGGCGATCCATTGCAAGCCACCTCCTACACCACATCCAGATAACCTACCCTAGATTCACAACAATACCCATCCTGGTTTGTGGCCACTTAAGACATATTAAGTCCCAACAACCAAATAAACAAATAAAGCAAATTCTCATTTTAAAACATAAATTCACTTGGCCACTAATTCAAGTTTTAACCCACCAGGAGGAAATAATAACAGGGATCGGTTTGACCATCCCTTCAAGGTCTCACATTGACCTTAATCCAAAACAAACAAATGAAGACAGAATCCACATTGCACCATGAATAAAATCAACAAACAGATAATTGATAACCACAATCAGTACCCGACCTCTGGATTTTATCCCCCTATTCGGTTATCTAATCCCGTATATAAATCAACTACATCAACAGTATACTTTCATGCACAAACAGTATATGTAAAGAGAACATCTTGCATAAGTAATTAACATGTCGTAAAATAAATCAAGACATAATGATCATAATAACAAGTAATTATTTGATCACACTAGTTAATTACACTAATCAATATATCCACGTCTATAGATTAATAACCATAATGTTATCATTCACTAAAGCCTATAATGGGTTGATACAATGTCTTCGTTAACTTATAAAAGATGTCAATGTAACTAAATCGATAATGAAAGTAATGACTAAAGTTAAAGGACTTTAAGGTGATTATAATTTACTCAGTAATTAATCCTAATATTAATTATACAATAGCTCATTAAGTATTAATTCTAGCTAAATCCTTTTAATTAAATTAAATGGTAAACATAATATATTCTCTAATAATAACAAAGTGTCTAATATTACACAATCATAAACAAATCCAAAAAGTGCATTACTCCAATGGATAACAAATTCAAATAATAAATTAATTAAACATTTTATTTAATAGCTTATTCAAAAACATCAAAGCTAGTCAAATTTAAAGTCCCCTAGGTTCCTAATCTACTTTCCACCTCATCTCCATAGTGAATAAAGTAAACAATTTAAAATAAAGCAAATGGATGCAAAACCCAAGGTGGGCGTCCATTTCCAAAAGTGGTTTGAACAAGCAATAAATTAAAAGCATGGGCTAAGATAAAACCCACGCCACTTTTCAAAAAGGGGCTGCAAAAACATTAAATAAGGAGTGGGGGTACTTTGACCAAAGTCCCAAAGCATATGCAAGTGGAGATGACATGTGGCGTTGGGGAGTGGGCTTGGCCCTTAAAATAGATTTAAATATATGTATATTTTATATGATTTTCAAATAATGTTTGTCCTCCAAATTGGAGTGGGTCCCACACAAGATTGAATGAGAGTTGCATTGAATTGAATATACAACTTATTTAATTTAAAGTTTGAATATGCATTATTCATTTTAGAGTTGAATATGCATTTAATCATATTATAAATTACAAGTTGGTAGAAATAATATTAAATATTGACTGTGTTTTTTTTATATTTAAAGGAATTGGTTTTCCTCATACATTTTCCAGCAAGCTGGAAGTGTATTATTTGGTTTCAATACTTAGTTTTTTTTTGTGCTTGCTTCTTTTCTTAAGGACTTTAGTTGATTTTGTTATCCAAGCAAATGGTGTTTTGCCTCCAAATTGTTTTCTAAAACAATATATTATATTTTTTAATTTCAGAATGATATATATATATATATATATATATATATATATATATATATATATATATATATATATATATATATATATATATATATATATATATATATATATATATATATATATATATATATATATATATATATATATATAATCAATTAAATGAATAAATGGCAAGTAAATGGATCTAAATACAATGATTTCCATTGAGATTATGAAGCATCAAGCTCTCTTGCTTTTCAATTTGGTTTCATCTATGGTTGAATTGAGAGGGTTTATAAGTTGAAACAATGTAATCTCACAAATGTAAACTAAAATTCTGATTAATTTGTTTTCTCACTCCACATTTAGAGAAGGTAAATATGCTCTCTCATTAATGGAAATTTTAAAACTAACATGGAAACATACTAAGGGAAATTTGAAACCTACCTGATTCTCAAAGCAGGTTGATGAAGCCAGCCTCTCAACTGTGATCCCAATGTGCTCCACAACTCAATCCTCCTCTTCTTCCTCTCTTCTCCTTCTCCAAAAATTGCATAAAAAAAAAAGTGGCGACAAGTCTCTCTCTTTTGCCTCTAAATTGGCTTGGAAAGTAGGGAAGAAATATTTTATTATTTTCCCCCTACTATTCAAGTCAACTACCTAAAATGAGACAATTTAAAATTGTAGAATTTCTTTTTCTTTTTATTTCTTCTTCTTGAATTTCATTTCTTTTTTTTTTATTTTCAATTTATCATTTGGTTTAAGTTATATCACTCAATATCTCACTATTATATAGTAAGCTGTGTTTATATATAATCATATATATACAATTAACGTATATACAATTAATAATAGTATAACCATAAGGGACATAGTGTAAGCATATGTATCTGATTAAGTCATAACATACCAATAACATAATATTTACCAATGTGTCAACATAATTCCAATGACTATCAGAGATCATACATGAGATCTACAAGGTCAAAATGCAACACCGACATGAAACAAAACCTAAGACAATATCATGCTCAACCGGGAAACATATATCGGATTCATTCTACCAGGACGAATTCGATTTAGGTGAGTCAAGTAAGGTCTCATCCGTGATTTTAGGATGGTTAGGTTAGGTTAGGGAATTGGCCTAGGTGCTAACTCCCCTTCTCCGCCATTGAGACATAATAATGGCACGCTCATCCTGTCAAGCCAGGGAAGTCGATGCCTGGTACCTGCAACCTGCATAAAAACCATTGCATGTACATGTGCATATATAACATACTATCAAACAATGGTAGGGATGGCTACGACATGTGGACCCGACTAAATGCAGGTAACTACGCCTCCTCCTCTACCATACATGCATGTCAACAGAAAAGAAAACATATATGATAACAACCATGATACCATACACATGCGGGTATGGGGTAAGTACCAGATATAACCATCATCTAATTACTTTAAATTTATGCATGCATTTGAAACATCATATAAAATCCATCATTACTAGATTTAACCATTACGTAAAGTTTTGTTTCAGGTTCAACATGACAATTAACATCCAAACTATAACTGTTTAATCACACACCAAAATATAAATATAACATGTGATATATGTCTAATCTAATCAACCAGGATAAAACGGTGTCAAACTAAACATAGTATCAGCAAAAGTAAGATGCGAGGGGTACTACAAATTTCATATGTCTCTGATTCAACTTATTTTGACTACCCAAATACTATAAAGTTTTATAATTAGTATACAACACAAATTCACTCAGTATCAAATAATGTCTCCATTTCTTCAGTTCTTGAACAATAGCATAGAATTTTTTATCATACACAAAGTATTTCCTTTTTGCATCATTCAACTTCTCACTAAAGAAAGCAACATGTTTACCTTCTTGACTCAACACAGCTCCAATTGCACTTCCACTTGCATCACATTCCACTTGAAATACCTTATTGAAATCAGGCAATGCCAAAACAGACAATTCAACAACCTTCTACTTCAGAGTCTCAAAAATTTTATCAGCTCCATGTGTCCACTTGAATTCTCTTTTATCTCCTCTCACAGTCTTAGTCATAGCATTACAAATTGAACTGAATTTCCTAATGAACTTTTGGTAAAAACTTGCCAACCCATGAAATGATCTTACCTCACTAGCATTCTTAGGTGTAGGCCAATTCAAAATAGCTTCAACCTTTTAAAGATCCATCTTCAAACCATCAGCTGAAATCACAAATCCCAAATACCAAATACACAATCTCCTCTTTCATGAATGAACACTTTTTCAAATTTATCAACAACTTTTCTTCTTTCAACCTCTACAATACTTGTTTAACATGCAACAAATATTCTTCTCTGGTCTTACTGAATATTAGAATATCATCTAGGTATACAATCATAAATTTACCCAAGAATTTCTTCAAAACTTCATTCATCAACCTCATAAAAGTACTCGGTGCATTAGTTAAACCAAAAGGCATAACCAACCATTCATACAAACCTTCTTTTATCTTGAAAGTAGTCTTCCACTCATCACCTTCTCTGATTCTGATCTGATGATACCCACTTTTCAAATCAATTTTGGTAAACTACTTTTCTCCAGTCAAACTATCCATTATGTCATCCATTCTCGATATAGGAAACTTATATTTCACAGTTATCTTGTATTGCTCTGGAATCAGTACACATTCACCATTCTCCATTCTTCTTAGGTGCTAATACAATAGGTACTGCACAAGGACTCAAACTTTCTCAAATCAAACCTTTCTACAACAATTCTTGAATCTATCAGTTCAATTCCTGATTCTCGGTAGGTGTCAACTGATGTGGTGCCTTATTTGGTAAACTAGCTCCATGCAATGATCAATGCTTCTCTTCGGTGGCAAACCATCAGGTACATTATCAAAAATAATTTCACTATACTCAGTGAGTAACTTATCAATCTCCTCAGGGACACTATCCTCTATTTTCTTCTCGGTTTGTTAGGAATCACAACAAAACATACATCATTCTTCTTCAAATCATTAACAAAATTTGTTCCTTCCATCAAGCAAACTTTCACATATGTGCAAACATTACTAACAGGTTCTTCCATCAAAGGTAACAAGATTTGTCTCCTTCCATAAGCCCAAATAGTATATTTATGCAATCTCCCATCATATATAGCATGTCTATCATATTTCCAAGGTCCACCCAACAAAATATGACAACAATCCATAGGCATGATATCACATAACACCTTATCATAGTACTTTCCAATTTTCAAATTCACATAACATTGTTCACTTACCAAGAGTGTATGCTCATCTTTGATCCATGAAATTTGATAGGGCTTCAGATGTTCCAACATTTTCAACTGCAACTTTGTAACCATTTCCTTAGATGCCAAGTTCTCCAAGCTACCACTGTCAATGATTACCTTCCAAACTTCATCAAAAACTCTACATCTGGTCTTGAACAAACTTTTCCTTACCAGATCTTCCTTATTACTTTCACTCCAAAGTGCTCTCCTTACCATCAAGTTCTTTTCCTTCTCAGGTTCATTCGGTGACTCTTCTTGCACCAAAGCATTTCTACTACTACTGACCTTCTTACTTGCATTTGTACACTCAAATGATCTATGTCCTTCTTCTCCATAATTATAACAAGTTCCTTAGAAACCACCTATGTTATAGCCACCTCGGTAATTACTGCCTCTGCCTCTAGATGAACTTTCACCTTTCCACTCGGTCTTGCCTTTATCCAGATTTGTCTTCTCAAGTTCATATCTACTATTTTCACCGTAAGATCTACCTCTTCCTCTAGGGAATCTACCACCTCTACCTCTTTGTCTTTGCTCATGTTTCTTGTTCAATTTCTCCTCAGCCTTCAATGCAAATTGATAAGCCTCTTCAATGTTCTCCAATTTAACCATACTGATTTCTTCTTGGATGGAAACTCTCAAACCATTCAGGTACCTAGTAATTCTTTCCACATCATCTTCATCATGTCCAAATTTGATATCTAATCTATAGAATTCCTCAATATATTCTTTTAACGAGCTATCTTTCTACCTCAAACTTTTCATTCACCTAGCTAGGTTAATCTGATAATCACAAGGTAAGAACTTTCCTTTCAATTTATTCACCACCTTATTCCATACCTTGATTTTGTCTTTGTCTTTCCTTTTTCTATCTAACTACTGATGTTCTCACCACAAGGATGCATGAATTTTCAACTTTGTGCTTGCAATTTTCACCTTCTTTTCCTCGGGTACATTTTCATACTCAAAGTACTTTTCCATCTTGGTGATCCAGTCCATCAATTCATCAGAATCCAATTTTCCACTATACTCAGGAGGATTAAAGTGTGGTGTAGACTTCAGATTTGTCAAAGCCTTCAACAATCTTTCCTCACCTTGATCCATCACTGGTGTAGGTTCTACATCACCTTGTTCTTCCTCAATTTCATCATCACTAACATCTTCAAGATGTCTTCCTCTTCTCTGGGTTGTTTCAACAGCTTCTAATCTAGCAAAAAGTTGTCTCAACATGTCTGCCAATCCTAGATCCACATCTCGCCTCCCATGAACCATCTTGAAACCCTCTGTAATTGTAGGAAAGATCATAATTTGCTACCCCACAACAAATCAACTAGGGTTTGATAAGAAGGAACCCTCAAACCTACATTTGCAAACCTAGATCTAGATCTCACCTCGCTCTGATACCACCTAACGCAAGGGAGGATGGGGAGAGGAGCCAAAGGCACACCCTAACTAGATCCACCTTGCAAAGATTAGACATGGAAGCAACAAACAAAAAATTGAGAGAGAGAGTGTAGATATCATTCATATATTTACTTTAATTGATTCATACATGTCAGGTTGTAAGGCCTTCCCAATTTAGGCTAGATATTACAATTAAGTATAGAAGTCCTCCAACATGCAAGGATCTAAAACAAACTTCTATCTCCTAGCTCCTAGCTCTAATGTCCTAATCCCCCTCCCTAAATTACAAACAAAGATCACATTATATACAAGAGGCTACCGAACAAGTCGGCCTTCAAATCCACCATCAATGGAAGGAAAGACCAGGTCTAGGTCCACACGCTTCCCAATGATAGATACCATCATTAAATCCATGACCAAAATTAATTGCAAGAGTCGACCTCAATAGGAAACTAAAACAAACAACTTGGTAAGCAAGGATAACTGAGCACCAGACAAGCATCACCGAGTGCCAGGGAATTCACCGAGCGCCAGGGAATTTACCAAGCAACACAAGAAAACACAAACATGTTTTTGGTGACATAGGATTGCTAAGGACCCGAGATGCTCCTGCATCAAAAAGTATCAGTAGGTTCTGATCTGAAAATATACAACTCACTTTGCAAATACAGTTCCACTTTGCACGTATGTTGATTTATTGACTGACCTTCATTTCCATCACTATCTCTGATTTGCTCGAAAGTCTCTTCAAGCAATCACCACAACTCCGTTCAACTCTTCACAGCTTTACCTTCAACCTTCTTCTTAGATTCATTAGTCAATAACATCAAATTATTCTTCACATACTATAACCTCTCTATTAGGTCATCCTTATACCTCCTTGATCAGGTAGATTAATATTTTGCTACTTAATCTCTTCCATATATCTTATGTTTAGGTCAGATTCATCGAATCCTTCCATCATTATGTTCTCCTTCTTTTCCTTCTAGATACATCTTCAAACTTCTCTTTGAATCCATAAGAAAATGATTTACCATGCATTAAATGCTCCATACCATTCATTAATAATTTCAACACATTTTACATATCCCAAGAATTCAACTGTCGGTTGGGATTCTCAATTCCTTCTCAAAATGTAAATTACAGACACTCAGTCAATATTGTGTTCATCTCCTTAGTCATTACTAGATATCTTAGTCATTGCTAAAACTTTCCTTCTCGGTAAACATTGTCTTTGCTTGGTAATTATCTGTCGATCAAAAATTACTAATGTTCGGTCGACACTAGATTTTCTCAGCATATACTGGTGCTCGGTCGACACTAACATCACTCAGCTTAAACTAGGTTTCTTCACTTTTGCTTGGTTAAGCCTATGTTTCCATTCTTTCTTCTTCACTTGGTGTTAAATATAAACAACACGTTACCTTGCCAATGTGCCAACTAATCAAGTACCCATTGAAGAATCACATAAATCAACCTTTCCTTAGGTCCTCTTTTTATCTCCTCTTTTCAAATCATCTTCATCAATCAAAAGATATGGTACTCTCCTATATAGAAAATATCTTACCAGTTAAGGTTTGACATCAATGACAACATAACAATTATTTCAATTGTAGTCTCCAACAGAAACTTCTTCAAGTCCCTCTCCCATGCATTTGTGTTTACAAACATATTGCCTTCTACAACTAGTGTATTCTCATATGCCTTAAAAGAATTTTCTGAAAATAATCTAAATTTTCTCAATTGTTGATCAATATAAGCATTTGTAATGGTGGCTTTATTCTTCATAACATATAAAGACTTGACTTCTTAGGGAGATAGTGCAAGTGTTGATGTACTTGTATCTTGAGTAGCTAGAGGTGCAAGGAGATCTTTGTTTAATTGTACGTACTAGGCCAATTGGCCTTTAAGCTCCTAGTTTTACTTGTATTCTTTGTCTATCCTCTACTTGATGGTGCTAGTAGACTAGTCCAATGCAGACATTCCTCCCCATTTTATCTTCTTTCCCAATCTTATTTGGGTCATGTGGTAATCAACTAGGGTCATGTTTTCCTTATCCTTATTTGAAAGTGGAGCAACAATATATGTTATCATTTCTCCTTGAACATCATGAGATGTGGCATACAAGGCCTGGGCTCTCTTTTCCTTTTTAGGAGTTTTTACCTCTGTCATCTTTTCCTGAAGACTTATCTTTTTCAAAACTATCTTTTGCTTCCTAGAAAATTTAGTTTGGAGCCATTGGGGTGGAGTAGGAATATTACTACCTTATGTGGAGGGTACTCCTATTGTTATTATGACACATTTTTGTGTTCCCTTAATAGTTGTTTGATCTATATTTCTCTCATTTCTCAAGGATGTGAAACTTGAAGGTGACATGGATACATCACCTTGTGACCTTTTTGCTTTGTTTTCCTCTTCTTGGACTTTGTCTACATCCTTTTTTTCCTTCCTAAGTTGCTATTCCTTTTCTTTCCTCAACTTCTCTTCCTTTTTTAACCTATCAACTTCTTTTTCCTTTCTCATTTTTTCCTCTTGTTGCAACTTGTTGATTTCTTCTTTCTTATTATGTTCTTCAAGTTACAACCTCTCTAATTCCTCTTTTTTTCTCTCATATTACTTAGATTGCAACCTTTCCACCTCTTCTTTATTCTTATTTTCTATTCCTTGAGTTGTATTTTGTTAACATATTTTCTTTTCCTCCCTTTCTTTGTGCTCCTTGATTAAATTATCTTTATTTTATAAGGTCGGGTTCATATCCAAATTATCAATGTCTGTGTCTACTCCTAAAGTCAAATTTATGTTATGTCTTAGAGAGTATAGGTACTTGAGTATCATGGACCTTGATGAGGCATATTAATGTCATATTTTAAGATACCCTAGGATGATATTTGCTAGACCTTTTCCCTTATTTTGATACATTTACTTTAAGACTTCTATGTTTTTCTGTTATTATATGACATGCTTCCATCAAACTTATAACTTGGTTCAATTGTACTTAAATATGCTATGCTTGGATGAATTACTATATTTCTTGTTTTGAAAGATATGGTTGTGTTTTAAATGAGTAGTTGTTTGAATATGAATGATCATGCATGTTATGATAATTATTATCATAAATGTCTTATCCTAACCCTTGAAGGTGTGGTGCATCAAAATAGCAAATGTTGTTTTGACTAGGTATAGCGCATTCATTCATGGAGTGCTCAACCTGGTCTTCCTGCAATTTCCAGCGGAGAAGCATTCAGTGCAACACCAGTTGAAGGTTTCCAAAGAACAAGGTGGTAGTTCCAACAAAGAGCAAGGTAGCGTGATAAATTCCCTGAGAAGATCTAGGCCCGAGTGGGAAGTTAGATTTTCTTTCACGTAAACTCTTTCCTCCATTCTGGATTTAATCTATTTCAACCTTAAAAGCTTTCCTTCTTTTTAGTCAATAGTGTTATAATAAAGATCCACCTATTTCTATGGCACGGTTAGGAAAGTAGTTAGAAGTTTTCCTTTAAATAAAGCCCTGCTCCTGCGTGAGAAAAGAGGGCATTATCAAGTTTACTATCAATACAGTTTTTAGTTACTTTTCATATTTTATGAAATCCCTATACTTCATCATTCAATCAATAAATAGATGAAGTGTTGAGATTTAACTGAGCATACTTGTGATTTAGGATACTCATCCAAGGGGGCCCACTTGGTGAGAAATCCATAGTTAGATAGATTCATACTAGTTAGAATCATTTCCTACATTCCTGTTATTTCAATGCTAAGTGTTGAACTGTTCCTGCAGCCAAAGCCATAGATTAGTTGATGCCTCCTGTAGCTAAAGCAGTGGAAAAATAGAAGTACTATGACATAGTTTGTAAGAATCTTCATGTTTTGTTAGCAATTATATTTCTATAATTTCCATTCTAGTACTTACTTTTCTGCAACTTTAGCTTAGGCGATACTCTAGCATTCATTCCCTACAATCATAGAATAGTTTCTCTTCAGCATTTCTTTTCTACAGCAACGATAAAATGTATGGTTGAGTGTTACCTAGTGCATATAATGTGCTAGAATGTTTCAAGTAATACGTCCCTAGTTTGACATACTAAATGATTTTTTATGAAGAGGATAAATTTCTTAGTCGGATGTCCAATCCCTGAGTCTAGAATTACACCTAGTTTTTGAGCCTTTATAAGAAGCGATCAGGCCTATTCTTGATTTGGAGTGAAAAAAAGTATTTGAGGCTAACACTTTCTCTTCCATAAGAGGAACATCTAATGGAGATGGTAGTTTTTCACTCCAAGATTGTAGTATGCTAACCTTGACAAGTGGGTTATGATATTGTCATCTAAATATATCTTTTCACTGTCATCATCGATGACTATTGTCTAGGGTATTTCTTGTGGAGGTTTAGAAGAGGGAGCTCTTGCTATTGTAGAAGGGGTTCTCCATACTTGGACTGATGTCTCTTCTTTGGCACTCATTTCTATAATTGTCCTTATTGGTTCTATTATTGTCTATGCAGCTACTGATAATCCATAGGTTACACCTTTATTTGTAGTTGTCTTCAAAATTTTCCATTACATCATTTTATTGTCCAATTATTTCATTAGTACATGTGTTGGCATTGCTTCTTTAGGAACATATTGCATACTTTATCTTCCCTTCTTACCACCCTTATCTTTATTCCTTTGATATTATTTGGGTGGACTTTCATTGAGGGTTATATGTACCCTTTTGTTTGCTCCTTGGATTTCCTATATCCTAAGGAAACTTTAGATTTATCCTTTTATGGCTCTTGTCAATGACCTTAGTTCTTATAATCTCAGTGTTGGTCTCTTCCTTTTGTGTCCAAATTACTGGGGAGAAGGGCCTTTGAGAAACCTTACACATCTTATATAGGGGATCTATGATTTATTTGTCATTATAAAAACTTGGAGGGATATCTACTCATATGCCATAAGACCTCATTTGAATGTAGTTAATCTATAATATATCCTTGTCCTTGCCTCAAATCTATCCTACAATCCTCCCCAAAAATTTTATAGTTCCATCTTATGGCTAGGATATGAATTTTGCATTAAATATTTTATTTTGCTCTTTGGATCATAGGGTTCCCTTGTGTGACTATAAAGCTTAATAAGCTTGATATTGAGGACCTATAATTCAAAAGTGGAACCTTTTTCCACATGAAAATTTGCACACTTATAAAAACCAAGGGAGAAAGGAAAGCCCACGCATAGCTTATGTTTTTTATTCATCAAGGCTTGTATCTCCACAATCTATCAATAAAACTCAACAAGATTATATTGTCACTGCAATGCATAGGAAGAGGGAAGGGGGTACTATGTGAATTATTGAGTCTGCTATATATGGATCTTGAGTTTTGAATGAATGTCATGTAAGTAAGATTTTTCCAATTGAAATTTTCTTTGGAATTTCATGATTGTTTTAATAACATATCTTACATTAGAATACGACTTAATAGTTGTTGAAGCCTGCAGGGTGGGAATCTTAGTGTGTTCTGGGATGACTGTTAGATTCTCTGGCAGAAAGTAAATAAAAATTTAAATTTTGTCAATGTAACCTTTTCAGTTAATTTTTTTATGCCATGATATCCTTTTTCATTTTGTATCCCACATCACCAGCCAGTCTGTTGATATCGGCATAAATAAATTGCATCATTCAACTTTATGAAGTGGGTCTCTGTCTACTTGATATGTAACTAGTAGGAATAACCCAAATGAGTTTATGCATCATGAATTTCCCCCATTCTTCCTTTAGTATCTAATCCTGGATGATGCACCCTAACTTATGCAATCAACCATACTACATAGGAGGTTGTATAAAATTTCTTTGTCTCCCTTATTGACAAACCTACTCATGAATCTTATCTAATATGTATTGTGCCAAGTCAAAGTGATATTCTCCTTTTAGGATGGCAGTGATATAATAGTACATCTAGGGGCTATAATACTTGGATTATTATTTCCCAAATGATTTGTTTAACATAATCACTATGTCTTGTACAACTTCCTTCAACTCACTTATGTGAATCCTGTTAGTTATCTTATTCTTAAACTTCTTGGTCTAACTTAACCAATACTTGTTCTTATGTTATTTACTATTTCCTTCCCTCTACAAGTATTGGTTCAATTCTTCATCTTATCTAGATACAAACACCTCATCATATTAGGGAATCCTAAACATTTGAGATACTACACTTGGAGATAAGTCCACCATTGCATTCCCTTTTTCATTTTTAAATTTGTGGGTTATATAGTTTTGGTGGTTGGTGATAGTAAGGATTAGCTCAAGGGATTGCACTATTTGAAGAAAGATGGTTACCTCTACCACTCTTGATAGTCCCATCTTTGCATGATATTCATCACCTTCAGGTGGGTTATCAACATTTTCCCTAATTTCATCTAGGTTAATGTGTCCAATTTCGGTGTCTATGATATTCTAGACTCTGGTCTCTAATTTGGAAGTCACGACTTGTCCCTTGTACAAGTATTTCATTATTATTGAGGTTTTCTCTAACTTTTCTTCGTGCTTAGTTCTCCTTCTAGCTTCTAAGATATCAAATTGTGATACTATTGCTGTGTACTAGAAAAAAGTACCTTCATAGGGTTAGTATCATCAATAATTTAAAATAAACACTAAATTACCATAAATAGCAATCTATTTAAGCTAATAATTAACAATTAAGCACTCTATGGATCTCTATTTAGGGATGCTAATGCAAAGCTCTCAGCAAGCCTCCATTAGTGATAGTCCTAAAATGAGAATGATATGATAAACAGAACTAAATGTTCAATTCCAAATGAAATTAACAATTAATTAGCTCTAAATTGCCTTTCTAGCTCTAAATTGCAAGAGGTTTGATGCTATTCTCAGATTTGTGGATGATTAATGCTTCAATTATACCTTACTTTTATAGATTTTGGCAAGGGTAGGGGGTGTAGTTGAGTCGATCATGATTGAGTTGGGGTTAAGTCCTTGGTTCCACCCTTTGGAGACAATTTAAATGGATTGTCCTCAAAGCTTGGGACAAGAAGACAAAATGGGTGGACAAGATTCATCCTCCAAGTGAGTGATTGAGATTCAATTTAGGCTTGATCCATGTGAGCTTGGTTCTCAATTCCTATTGGTTGAGGCTTTTTCCTCCCATGTGGTGTTGAGAGAAAATAGGAATTAATTAATTAATTTAATTTAATTTGCTTAGCCATGTGCATCCCTTGAATGGGTTGATTTGATTTAAATTGAACTATGTAATTAATTAGATTAATTACATAATTTATTGATTTATTTGATTTAAATTAATTTGATGGCTTTTGATTTTTAATTAATTTTGGATTTAGGTTCAATTACAATTTATCTTTGATTTGATCTTGATTTGATTTAATTGCATTTAATTGTGTTGATCCTTGCCTTGATTTTTCACTTAAATAATCTTGTCCATTTTCAGATTACAAATGCCCCTCTTTGAGTCGACATGCGAAGCGTGTCGATTCAAAGAATGTCCTGATTCAACTGATATAAGGTCTTGATTCCAATGATGGTCGATCTTGATGTTCAATGTAAGATGTAGATTTTGATGATAGGATTGATGCAGTTCTGATTGATTTGATGTCCTGATGGTCGATTTGATGACAATTCCTTGATATGGTACCTAATTTGATATGATTCGATGTTTGATGCCCCTTTTGATTGATAAGCGAAAAAAATTTTGATAAAAGATTACGCTCTGATTTGATGGTCGTGCCCCTGATTTGATGATTTGTTATTGTTTTTGATTATTCGAGTGTATGCCCCCTTGAAAATGAAATGAAATTTGATAGATGTTTGAAAAAGTTGATGGTTTAGGTCATTTTACGTTGATTAGGTCAATTTTATATTGAATTTTGATTTCATTTCCGATAATGATTTTGTGTTTGTGTGATGACAAATGCCCCTGATTTGGAAGATTTGGTGAAAATTTTGGGTCCCTAGGCATTTTCTGGTCAAAGATGCCCTTTTTAGGTCAAACTGACCTATATAAAGAGGTAAAAAGTCATTTTCATTATTCATTTTCACTTTGCTAGTTGACTTTTTACTTTGACTCTTTCTGAGATATTGTGATGGTGATCCTGATTAGAGAGCATAGGTTTGAGCGTGGCAATGATATCTGCGACCACCGACCCACGGACCTCCGGTAAGTGCCTGATCCTCTCTATTTTTTATTTCATGCATTAATTTTTTTTTTAAATGATTTTTTTTAAGAAAAACCCTAGTTTTTTGTTTTTTTTCCATGAAATAGCACGTTTAAACATTTTAATAGCACATATACTAGTTTTTTAGCACTTCTAGGCATTTAAATAGCACTTACGTGTTGTGAAATAGCACTTTTGTACGTTGAATTTAGGGCACATTTCACTTTTGTAATTTTCTTTAGCGCTTTTATATGCATTTGCACTTATGATCTCTGTAATAGCGTGTTCAATTTTTAAAATAGTGCTTTTGAAAAGTTTTAGCGTGTATGCCTTCAAATAGCACTTTTGATCATTTAGATAACACTTTTAATCTTTTAAATAGCGCTTTTGTGTTTAGCACTTTTAAACCTTAAAATAGTGCTTTTACCCTGATAGGAAAAATTTATAAATGCCTCAGTTAGTTTTCCAAACTATTCAATGTCATCAATCAGTTGATCAGTTTAGGTCATAAACCTGATTTGGTAGCAAGTTGTAAGATGTCAATGTGATTCAATTGTAGTCTGAATGTTTAATTGTCAATCTAGATTTAGATGATGGATGATGATGAATTTTCCATCCTCTCTGAATAGAATCAAGAAAATTGATTGTGGTTTGATATTTTGTAAATGTTTGATTGACTTAGGATAATTCAAAAGATAACTAATTTCAAAATTGATGTAATTGAACTTGCTTTTTGCATGCAATGCTTAAGTCACTAGTCGTTCGAGGTTTATACCCTTGTCCTTTTAGCATGATTGACGACCTGAGTGCTCTAGATCAAAGACATATTGGCAGGTGTGGGTTATCTTTCCTTCTTGTTCTTCCTCGATTCCAAGTGAATTAGGGTCTTCTTACCGGTATGGAAGAGCATTAGCACTCTGACCATAATACTTTCCATTTACCAATGGGTGAGATGACCATCACCCCTAAGGATGTCTACTATATCCTGTGTATCTTGACTCGAAGAGAGTTGGTTTTCTATGATCAAGTGTATGACGAGATGACATGTCAATGGGTTTCCAGGATCCTACCATTGGTGATGATCACATTCAGTGGTCTTAGTTCCATTCCTTCCCAATTTTGCCAACAATTTTGGGTGCCTTGATTGGAGGTTTCCTCGTACCAGATCGATGAGGACATGGATTTGCAGTAGGTTGGGGTCCTATTTTGGAGGATCTGATGGCTCAGCCTCAACATTTTGATTGGGGGTCCTGTGTCTTGGCACAACTCTATCACGAGTTGCATACAGTAGTGTATAGATGTTCTTCTACTCTTTCAACATGAGCTATTCTTCTTCATCTTTGGACATGGGAGCATCTCCTAGTGACATGACCTATTACTGCATGTCAACATGATCCAAGATGGCCATTTGCCTAGATGTGTGAGGGCATGGTAGTGCAGACCCATATGGGTAAGTTGGAATATTGGCATCGTGTTATCAATGATATGGATCAGGTTATATGGTGTCCCTACCTAGGTTATGAGCCATGGCCAGAGGATGTGACTGAGCTTCCCTATATGTGCAGTCCTTGCTAGATGATTGGCTAGACACCACATATCATTGAGAGATTTTTCTTCTGGAGAGTACTACGACAGTATGGTCGCACTCAGGGTATGCCACGAGGTGTTGCTATGTACGCTCAGGTTCAAGCCAAGAGATTACTATGGGGCCCTATTGTTGATTTTAAGACAACACATCAGGAGATTCAAGACTTGGGTCATTTACCATGGGATATGTGAGAGCATGTTATTGATACTAGTATGACCAATGATTACGCAAATTGGTTCGCTTGAAACCTATTTTTGAGATTCACAGATCCATCTTAGAGGGTACCTGGTATCGATGAGGATTCTAATGATGATGGTGGAGATGGGGATGGTGGTAGGGGTGGAGGTAGGATACAAGTACGTCGGGGATGACGGGGTCGTCGTGAAGCCAGAGCAGGGAGAGTATTGATTCTAGTTATTGTTGCTGCTCCCATTCCTCCTATGGGTGGTGGTCAAGTGAGGGGTCGAGGTGTGGATAGAGCTTTACACCAGGTTGCTAGGGATCCAACAGGTAGACAAGGTCATCATAGAGCTAGATCTCAGAGGCAGTTGGATGGCCAGGCCGCACAGGCTCTATTAGATCAGGCACATGGTAGGCCAGCATAGGATCCTCCACAAGTTATTCCACCGGTTGTTCCATAGGATCCTCTAGAATAGGCACCTACTTTTGCTTCTATGCCATCTTCTTCTTATTTCATTCCATTGTTGTTTGTTCCATCTTCTTCCATGCCTTCTTCTTCTATGCCTTCTTTTATGCCTCCACCACAGAATCCTGCGACATAGGTTCCTAGCTTAGAGGCTCCGATGGCAACATCAGAGGTTCAAGCTTTACAATTGGATGTTTCTTAGATTAGATAGAAGGTTAGGCAGCTCAATAGTATGATGCCAACATTCATGGCCACTATGAGTCAGCATGGGCTACAGGCTAGTTCAAGTCGTCCTCCTGATACTGGTCCTGGTCTTGATGGTGGTGATGGTGCTGGTGGCTCAGCTAGTTGATCCATATTAATCTGATATATTCTTTCATTTATTGATGATTATTTTTTATATCAAGACATTGGACTTTGTTGTATTCTTTTGATCAGTCGATGTTCCTTTATGTGTTTGATACTTATTGATACTCTTATGGACTTTGATTTCCAAATATTTTATTGATGATATCGTAGACTTTGATACTCTATTTTTATTTATGATGATGATGCCATAGACTTTGATTTTTAGTTCTGACATATTTACTTTATGTGATCTCATCATGTGTTGGACCTCATGTTTCAGGTGTTTTACTATGATATGCAAATTTATATGGTTCTATCTCCTATATGCTTTGTTTTATCCTTTTTAGAATGCAGTTTTATGATGGATGCATATGTTTTATTTATGCTTAGATGGTTGTCTCATGTATGACATATAATAGATGAATGGATGTAATTTGCATTTAATGATGTGATTTAATGATACTTAATGCTTTATGAATGCAAATGATATATAGATGTGTTAGATGGATAATGCAATGGTGAATGCGATGTAATGATTTAATGGATAATGGATGTATTTAATTTGATATGTGAATGCAATGGATTTATGGTGTGCAAATGTGATGGACTTGTATGATGTAATGTATAATGATTATGGATATTTAATGATTAATGATTCTAAATGTTATATGTGATATAGATGAATGATGTTAATGAATGTCATGCAATGATAGTGCAATGATATACAATACAGGATGAAACTAAATGTATAGATTTAAATGAATAATACAATGTGCCATGTTTTTCAATGAACTAAATGATATGCACCTAATGATGAATTAAAATGATTTTAATGGATGCAATGAATATTAAATAATATATGCAATGGTAAATGCACTTAATGGATTGATATGAATGACTTAAAGAATGCACCCTTAATGAGATGCACTTTAAAATGAATGCAATCTAACGAAATGAACTTAATGAAAATGATTTAAAGGATGAATGCAACCTAATGCACTTGATGAATTGAACTTTATGTAATATATGAATGATGAATGCAACTTAATGCAATTAATGTTATGAAGATGATTTAAACTATATCACATATAGTTTAATTTTTGGTTTGACTACACCCCCTTTCTCTTTTCCTCTTGCAAATTAATTTTGAAGTTACGAAAGGAAAATACTTTAAATGCATTTAATCTAGGATGTATGCAACTAACTGTCACTATTCATAAATTTGGAGCTTATATTGATCATTGAGCAGTTTTTGGAATCCCGATTTAGTACAACCATCACTAGTTCAACCATGATGATATGAATACTTTTTGCACCTCTTTCGTTGCTTTCCCATCTCTTTTCCAATACAAGTATCATTGATTGAAGCCAATCATGAGAGTGCGAATATCAATTTTGTCAGATTCTATGTTGCAAGTGAATTTTGGTATTATGATATTGAACATCAAAATATCCAAGGTATCCTTTTGCGTAAACAAACAAAGATCTTAGTTTTATCCTATGTACAAGTCCTCAATAATTCTTTGATGATCATGTACTTAGACAAACAATACATGCTTTAAAACTTTGATCTTAAGACAGTCATTCAGAAATCCATAAAATATCACGCTTTCATCATAGCTTGTCTAGTTTAAAAACTTTCATTGATTCGCTAGAAAGACATGATTTCATCAATCAAGTCAACACTTTAGAAAAAAAAATTGCAATGTTTTTTAAAATCCATATTTAAAGTATAGTTCCATCCATTTCATACTTTTAATCCTGATAAAGATAGGGTCATGTAAGATCTCAGATCAAATTTTGCGTTTGGTTTCAAATTGGATTGGAATGAGGATTTGATTGAGTGTTTTACTTGCATTTTTTATGAATTGATTCGATGATTGATTGAAGTTTTCTTTTGATGAATCCTTCTGCCTTTAGAGTAGATTTCCCCTAGTTTGATATGATTACAAAGTTGGACTTAGGACAATTTGTAGATTAGGTGACCAAAATCTTTAGGTACTTGCAAATGCAATTATGGGGTTTTATTATACAATATATACAAATGCTGGCGAATGAAGTATTTACAAGGATGTCTGCTAGGTATGCGACTGACTTGGACTTTCAATGGTTCTTATTTACCAAGTTTTCACCAATTGAATGGATCTTGCTTTCTTTTTTTGTTTTTAAAGCTTTTTCCCTTTTTTTGCTACCAAGGCGCCTATTTGCTAGGTTTTCACCAAGGCACTTTTTCTCTTTTTTCTCTTTTTTTTGTATTTTCTCTTTTTTCAATTTTTTTATTTTCATATCATCAAGACACCTATTTTCTAGGTTTTCACCAAGACAACATCTTTTTGAGGATCATATATGAATGTTTTTGGCTTTCTTCATGCTCAAATTTTCACTATTTTTTTTATCTTTTCTGCATTTCTAATTTGTTTGCTCTTTTTTGATTTTTAATGTTTTTGGTATTTTCAAGATCTCTTTTGACTATGTACAATAAATAGGATGCTTTCCATCTGATTTTTTGATACTCTTTTTCTTTATCCGCTTTCATCTGCTTCATGTGTAGAACCTTTTAAGATGAATGCTATTGATTGATTCTTGTAACTCTTCTCCATCACAATCAGCTAACTTATAGGTGCCTGTCCCAAAAGACAAAGTGATCACAAAAGGTCCTAACCAGTTTTCTTCCCACTTTCCTTTCTTTTCTCTTTCTGCTTGATTATTGGGTTCTTTCGCAAAACTAAGTCACTTGTTTGGAATGTTCTTGACTTGATATGCTTGTTATAGGTCCTTGACATTCGATTTTGATATACTTTCAAGTGATCAAATGCTTGTTGATGTTTCTCATCTAGCAGTTCTAGTTCAAGCAACCTAGAAACTCTATAATCTTCCTCACTTATCAAACCATGTAGAGATACTATTAAGGATGGAAGTTCTACCTCCAAAGGTAAAATTGGTTTTGTTCCAAAGACTAAGGAAAATGGTGTAGCTCTTGTTGGCATTTTGATACTTGTCCTATAAGCCCACAAGGTCGGGTTTATTTTTATATGCCAATCTCTACCTGAATTGTCCATAGTTCTCTTCAATATCTTTAAGATGTTTTTATTCGTTGCTTCGGCTTTTCCATTACCTTGGGGGTAATATATTGAAGAGGAGTGGTGGATCATTTGAAACTTTATGCATAACACCTTTAGGTCCTTATTTTTTAAGTGCTTTGCATTATCCATTATGATGGCATGAGGTACGCCATATCTACATATTATGTGGTTTAGGATAAACAAGGATATCTTCTTTCATGTTGCAGTTGATAAGGGTACAACTTCCACCCATTTGGTAAAGTACTATGTTGTTGTGATAATGAATTAATGACCATTTGAATATGGTGGATAAATCATTCCTATTAAGTCTAGACCCCATTGATAAAATGACCAAGGTTTCATCATCAGATGAAGCTCTTGTGTGGGTACATGTATCAAGTTTCCATGATATTGACACTTTCTACAAGTTTTAGCAAAGTGACAAGCATCTTTCTCCATCGTAGGCCAAAAATATTCTATCCTAAGAAGTTTCTTAGTTAGGGTTAAACCATTCGAATGTGACCCAAAAATCCCCTCATGAATTTCTCGTAAGGCTATATCTAATTCCTCTTTCTCTAGACATCTAAGAAACATTCTGTCTAGACTCTTCCAATACAATGTGTCAGATATTAAGGTATAACAAGCGGCTTGTCGAATAAAGCTTTTCTTTTGGTTCCTGGTTTGGTCTATGGGTAGGATTTGGTTTTTTAAGTGTAAATATCTCCATACCAAGGTGATTCATGTCTAGTTAGAAAACTTATAGTATGAGGATGGGTAGGGTCAAATGCGGGTTGCTCAACTTCTTCTACCAGGAATTCATATCTGGCACTTTGATCTGGTATTTGGAGAAGTGATGCCAAAGTAGCCATTGCATCTATTGCTTTAATCTTCTCTCTTGGTAATTGCTCAAATGTGATAAGAGTGAAGTACTTCTTGAGATTCTCAACCATATTTTTTTAAGGTATCATCTTGTCATCTTTTGTTTGATATTCACCATTAATTTGATTGATAACTAATTGTGAATCTCCATAGACTTGTAGTTTTATCACTTTCTACTCTAATGCCAGTTTTATTCCAATGTTCAATGATTCATACTCAGCTATGTTATTTGTGCATGGGAATATCAATTTGTATATTTTTGGAATGGTAGATCCTTGAGGAGTAATCAAAAGTATGCCTGCTCCTGATCTATGTTGTATGTAGGAACCATCAAAATATAGTTGCCATGTTTTTGCCTCCACATTCACAATTTTAGAATCTAGAAATTCCACTTGTATTGGATGGTCATCTTGTAATGGTGATTCTACTAACTGATCAGCTATGACTTGGCCCTTGATAGATTTTTGATCCACATATTCTATGTCAAATTCACTTAGCACCATGACCCATTTGGCTAGTCTTCCATTCAATGTTGTTTTGCTAAGAAGATATTTCAAGGGATCAATCTTTGCAATGAGTATAATCTTGTGGGATAGCATATAGTGGCACAATTTTTGGGAGGTGAAAACTATGGCCAAACATGCTCTTTCAATGAAGGTGTAGTTCAACTCATATATTACCAAAGTTCTACTTATGTAGTAGATGACCTTTTCTTTTCCCGATTCATCTTCTTGTGCCAAGAGTGCCCCTAATGAATGTTCAATCGCTGAAATATATAAAATCAAAGGCTTGCCTCTCATAGGTGGCATCAAATTTGGAGGGTTCATTAGATATTTCTTCAACAAGTTGAAGGCTTCTTCACATTTTTCATCCCATTTGAAAACTATGTCCTTATGAAGGAGTTGAGTAAAATTATGGCACTTTTTTGCCAATTGAGATATGAACCTTCGTATGGATTGGATCTTGACTTGAAGAGATCTCATCTGACTTATGTTTCTAGGTGCTTCCATTTCCATGATGGCTTTGACTTTAGCTGGGTCTATCTCTATTCCTTTTGCTAAAACAATGTAACCTAGTAGCTTTCTAGATTGAACACCAAATGCACACTTCTTCAGATTTAGCCTTACTTTAAATTGTTCCAATCTTTCAAAAAATTTCTCTAATATGGGTAGATGTTCTTCTCTTGAATGATATTTATCAAGTATATCATCTACATAGTCCTCCATGAACTTATGCATCATGTCATGGAATATTGTCGTCATGGCTCTTTGATAGTTCACCTTGACATTCTTTAGACCAAAAGGCATAACATTCCAATAGAATTTCCCCCATGCACATATAAATGTTGTTTTTTCTTGATCTTCAGGTGCTATTTTTATTTGATTATAGCCACTAAACCCATCCATAAGAGAGAACATTGAATGCCATGTTGTTAGATCCACTATGGCGTCTATACTTGGTAATGGAAAGTCATCTTTAGGACATGCAAGATTGAGATCCCTGAAGTCCATGCAAATTTTGATGGACTTGTCTACTTTTGAAACTGGTACAATGTTTGAAATCCATTGGGCATAGCCAATGGCTCTTATAAACCCAACTTTTAGCAATTTTTCTAACTCCACTTTTACAAGCAAAGCTATGTGTGGATGCATCTTTCTTAATTTCTACTTTATTGGTCTTGCTCCTTCTTTTATGTTCAAGTGATGCATGATTAAATTTGGATCTAATCCTGGCATGTGATCATAAGACCATGCAAAATTGATTTGTTTTTCCTTTAAAATTTTGATGAAGTCTTTTCTTTCCTCACTAGATAGAGATGTTGCTAAGTGTATGATCCTTGGTTCTGATTTTGATCCAATATTCACCTTTTCTGTTGGTTCGATCAAGATAGGAGATCTTTCCTCATAGTGCTCAAGTAAAGTATCCAAACTCCCTTCCTTAGGCACCTCAATTGGGTTTTCACCTTTGGAATCATTCTTTATTTCTTTCTCTTTTTGATCTAATGCTGCCACAATTTGGTTTTCAACATTTGATTCTTTCCATTTTTTATTTTTTTCATTTTTTATTAAATTTAGAGTTTGGATACCTTCCTTTGCCACTCCTTCCTAATATTCTATGGTAGAATAAGGTTCAACCACATTTAGGTATTGGGACAGCAAGTTGTCATTCAAAAATGTAGGGAGTATGGTAGGTTCAATGGAATCTCATTCAATTAATTCTGGATGGATTAGGGTCAAAGGATCAATGTTTTGGTTTATTCCAACTAGGTTTAAGGATAAGACTTTGTTTGAAGGTTTGAACATTGTATCACTTAAGTCTATAACATGTGCCTCTTTGAGATGTTCTAGAGAACTAGGGTCAAAATCCTCCTCACTGGAATCCTCCAAGGTTTCTATTGGGTAAAAATCTTGTGGGTTAAACCTAATGTTAGATTCTTCCATAGAAGGTCTCCATGATGGTATGTAGGGTTCTCCTACCCATTGATTTATTTCAATTTCTCAAATTGGTACATTATCTAGGACCACTTAGCTTGATCTTGAGGCTTGACTCTGATTTGATTCTGTAATTGATTATTTCTCTTTGCTAGGAGTGTAAGTATGAATGACATCAATACCTTTATCTTGACATGATTCATTTGACAAAGTATCCCATTACCAATCATTTGAGTCTTCATCACTATGTAACTCTAATTGTAATATTTGATCATAGACTTTAGGATAGTTATTTTGAGTATACTCTTGTTCTAGGTAGCCTAATCTTGTCTTTTCTTTGCTATCTCTCCACGTCATTTCAATGGGTTCAAGGAGTCCTTCATTTCTTGTTCCTAAAGGTCCTTGTCCTTTGTATCCCATTTTCTGCATAATTTGGAATCCTTTCCCATATTTATTTGTGGGAATGCTTATATTTTGTATGCACTTCTCATGGGTACTTGATTCTTCATCCTTGTATAACCAGTTTAGGATTTCATTAACATTGTATTTATGAGGCATATTAGTTGGATTTCCATATGATTTCAAAGATAAAGGTAGGTTCATCATGGATAAGGAGTATTCACCTACTCCGTTCTGTTTGATTTGACATTGTTTCTCAAAGTTTTTCATCATATGGTCCATTTTTTGATAATGATCCTCCTTAGTGTAGATTTGAACAAATCTATCTTGGTCTTCTTTCTTTGTCTCAAGAGTACTCTCCTCACTAACCTTTTCTTTTCCTTTTGTCGATGTAGCTAGGTTAGTAGGACTTTGGATGTTTTCAACAACAACTTCTTCCTTTTCTTCTTTTTCTTTTCCTGTTAAAGATGGAAGATCTTTAGAACTTTTTCCTTGCTCTATTATTTGGGGTATAGACCCTTCTGCATTATGTGGGACTAGAGAATCATTAATAGGCTTTAAGTTATTACAATATTGAAAGGGGTTTGAGTCCCCACTTACCATGATTTCTTGTCCTAGATAAGGGAATTTGAGACATTGGTGATAAGTCGAAGGCATGACCTGTATTTCATGAATCCACAGTCTCCCTAGTAAGATATTGTAAGTCAGCTATAGGTCTAGGAATTGACAAATGGTTTCTTTTTTGCATTGGGCCAACTCTAATAGGAAGTACTATGACACCCTTAGAAGCTCTCTCTTCATCATCATAGGCTTTTATAGTGATCTTTTTCTTTGGGTCAATAGCCTCCTCAGAAAATCCTAAGGCTTTTACCAAGTTTAGGGTACAAATATTTAGACCAGCTCCTCCATCAATAAGGACTCTTTTTACCTTATGCTTGTGAATTAAAACCTCTATATGCAAAGGCAAGTTTTGTGGGTGATTTAATGACTTGTCATCTTGCTCTAAAAAAGATAGGAAATGAGGTGCAATAAGATGTCCCACCGTATTTTGAAATTTGTCTGCCTCCAAATTTAGAGGTACATTCGTCTCTACCAAGGCCTTTTCTAGAATCTCCTTGTGAGTTGGTGAGAGTTTGAGCAATTCTAAAATAGAGATTTGACCAGGGGTTCATTGTAATTGATCTACCAAATTATATTGTTTTGATGATGAAGATGAGGTTTGATTTGGTAGAACAATTCTTGGAGCATTTCCAAGTAGAGCAATTTTCGAAGCTTGCCCCCTAGTTACAATATTAGATGTTGCTTCCCTTGGATTCTCTTTTACCACAATAACATTTATGGTGCTTTCATCACCACTTAAAGCATTAATTTTTTTATCATAGGTATGACCAAAGTTGACTTTCTCATTACCTCTTTTATTATTTTGGTTAGTGTTTGATGACTCACCCTTTTCATGGTTTAGAAAGGGGTTTTTGAAAGCCGTATGATCTTCATTGTTTTGGGGCCCTTCAACCTTGATTGTCCCATCATCAATTAGGTCTTGCACCAAATGTTTTAGCTTCATGCATTCATTGGTCTTATGACCCTTATTTTGATTATACTCACAATGGTGAGAATCATTCCACCAATTCGGCTTAATTTGGGGTTCATAGGGCCTTAACTCAGGTAGAGTAATGATCTTGTTGGTCACCAAAGTCCTTAATGCATTTTCCAATGGTTCACCTAAGAAGGTGAATTTTCTCTTTTGATAAGTGGAAAATAAGGGCTTAGGCTTGTTGCCATTAGCATTATTGAAGGGATTATTATTAGCATTATTGTTGTTGTTGTTGGATTTCACATTATTAAAAGGAGCTTTATTAGTCTGATTCACATTGTATGTTGAATTCACTCCACTTGATAAATTAAATGGGGTAGCCTTCAAGTTGTGAGCTTCCACAACTCCATCATTCACAAGATTTTTGTTATTATTTTTCAACCATATTTTAGGTTTTTCATTGTGATTGTTGGCTCCTTTATTGTTTGTATAATTAGATATGTAATGATTATTACTAGTATTGGTATAGGGTTTATTGTCTTTAAACAATTTGATCTCTCCCCTTTTGACCAATACATCTTTAATCTTAATCCCATTCTCAATAATTTTTTTGAATGTAGGGGGACATTGAAGTTGGAGCCTATAGTTCATCTCCATATTTAAATTATTCATAAATATCTCCATTTTCTCCTTTTCAGGGATACTTCGTGGGTACCTTGCAAAAACTATCCTCCACCTTTGAAGGAACCCTAAGAAAGATTCACCATCCTTTTGTTTTGTATCACATAGTTTTAGCATGGTAATCTCATGTTTGATGTTGTAGGAGTAATGAGTTACAAATTTAGAGGTTAATTCCTCAAAATTATTTATCCCTTGCGGAAGTTTTGAGAACCATTCCATGGCTTGCCCTCCCAAACTTCTTGGAAAAAGTCTCATTATGTAGTGTTATGCATAAATTCAATACTTAGAGCGCAAAAATCTCTAAGGTGATCCCGTGGGTCTGATTTACCCATGTATTTATCATACTTGGGAAAGATTGTATTGATAGGAAAAGGTGCCATGACTAAGCTTTTGTCAAAAGGGAAGGGGCACAAGGCCTCGATAGAGAAAGGCTTAGGTTCAACGACCTTTTTCATTAAGTCAATTTGCACTTGGAACATTTTTAGTTGTTGAGTCATAGCATTCATCGGGTTTTCATCTTCTTCTTTTTTCTTGAGATGATCCACATCATAATCATGTGGGAGCTTTACCCTTGCTTGGGCTAGAGTTAGGAAAAATTTCTCCCTATCCCTATCTATTAGTTTGTCCATGACTTAAAGAAAATTAGTATCTTGAGCCACTCTATTAGCCCTTTCTTCAAGAATTTATTTAGGCTCTTGGTTTTCATTATTAATGTTGTCATTGTTTCCTCCATGATGGTAATCATGAAACTTGGAGTTTTGATCCATTGATTCAAATCTCTTTTCAAATAGATTTGGGAGACTATCCCCTTGGTCGTGATTGTTGAAAAGACTTTGATATTCAAATTCGGGGACTTATTTTGCAATGCAAGTGTTGTCTTCTTGTAAAGATAATTAGAGTTTGTGAGAATGTGTAGAAACTGACATCCAACAAGGTTTGATTTCAAATTGATTCCCCAATTTGGTAATTGTTGGTTTTTACGAAGAGATTTTTATAAGATGAGTTTTCAAATGGATCTCTCTCACTTGTTCTATGTGTTTTTCAAACACAACAACCACAAGTACACTTGTTCTTTTTAACCCTCTACACAAAAAGTGTTTGAATTTTCAAGGACGTTATCACGGGTTTTTTTACAAAAAGATACTTCAAGCAAGCTACCTAGTTCACAATTTGGTTCATAAACATGGCTCTACAAGGCAGGATTTGCTAAGTTAACAAGGTTTTTAATCAAGATTCCATTCAAAATGGATATTAAACTTTCATTCTCCAAGTATGTTAAGAGGCTTCCCACCACCGGTATGTTGGAGTTTTGCACAATCCCGAAGGACTACTCGAGGAAGTTCAAAAATTTAACACCCTTTTGTCACACGCCCCATTAAGGATGTATGTATTTTATTTTAGAGTGGGTCAGATTATCACAACAAAGGTGATTGTATCCCACTTTGGGTTGTCCCTCTCACTGGTCTCGTTAAGGCAAATCTCGGGAGGCGAGCCCACTATTGAAATAAAGGAGGGGGGAAAATTTATTCAAACTAAAAGAGAAACAAGAACAAACAGAGAAAGGGCATCAAACAACCCTATCAAGATCAACCAAGTGATCAAATTGATGGGACAAGCCCATTGAAAGTTGAGTCTTATCAACAATGTTCCAATTACACATATGGTCAGAAGTCCACTTCGCCAAACAATCAGAAACACTATTCCATTCCTTGGGAATATGAGTGAAAGTAACAGAATCCAAAGAAGTACACAAATTATGAATTTGGTTCATGATCAAAGCTAACTTCCAACTAACAACTTCAGAATGTTGCTGATTCAGTAGACGTATCACCACTTATGAGTCAGATTCATAGATAAGCCTTCTCCAACTAAGGTCACAAGCATTCTTCACAACATACAAAATAGTTATGGCCTCCATCAGGTTGTTAGTGTGATGACCTTTATAAATTGAAAATACAAAGTGAACATCCCCCTTACTATCTCTACCAATACCACCAATGCCAGCAGGGCCTGGATTGCCCTTGGAAGACCCATCAGTGTTGATTTTAAGAACACCCTATGGAGGGGCAATCCACTTCCCCACCCTATTTATCTTTTGCAAGGGATGTCTACACATCTTTCTTAGTAGTTTTCCATGTGAGGGGGGAATATTCAGGTGATTGTTGAAAATATCTTCCCCTGGTTCCATGGCCTCAGAAGTGTCACATTTTGTAGAAACAATTTCCCCCAAAGAATGGAGAATTTTCCACCATAAGTGAGGAACCTCCAAAAACTCATCCTTAAAGATACAATGGTTCCTTTCCAACCAGTTATGGTCCAAGAGTCCAGGAAACTTGAAGAAATGAAGTCTTGATAGGAGTCTTACCCCAGTGAGGAAAGAATTCTACCAGTGAGGAAACATGCCAATAGGATTGGTTCCACACATTCCACCAAGAGTGCCAAATATGTCTAGTGAAAGAGCATTGGAAAAAGAGATGAGAGACATTTTCTTTACTAGTCTGACATAGAACACACATTGAGGGTCCTTGGAAGCCACACTTGCATAAATTATCCCATGTAAGGCACTAACTATGGACCACCAACCACATAAAAAAATTGCATTTGGGCCAGGAAAACTTGTACCAAACTTGCTTCCACCAAGGCACCTGAATGTCCCCCAATGTTTGCCAGAGAAGCTCAACATATCCTGCAGACATTGAAAATTTCCCAAACAAATCCTCACTGTCCCAAGCAAGAACATCATTACCAACCAAAGTAATACACTCATGAGATTGCAAAATCTGAAACAGCTCCTTCCTATCCTCCTCAAATCCTACTAGAGGCCATTCAGAAGGGTGTTTCCAATGAAAGGAAGGAGCCAAAAGTCTAACACACCCTATCTTATAAAAATCAACTGTGTCCCAACCAACAACACTAAAATTTTGATAGAGGGAATGAAGTTGAGGATGAGTGGAAAGGATAGGAGGGTGCCCATCCCAAGAGTCAAGCCAAAATAAAGCTTGTAATCCCGAATGACAAATCCAAAAGAGGCCATCTTTAACCAATTGAGCTCCAAAATTTAGCATATTCCAAATCATGGATCCTCTCCCTTCCAGAGGAAAGCAGTGAACTTCAAACACATCAATATCTGGAAAATACTTAAGGGTGAGAATACAAGCCCAAAGTTGATGTTGGTTAGTACACCAATGCCAATAAAGCTTTGCAATGAGAACCTATCCATTTAAAATAGATGATCATAAGCCAAGGCCACCCTCCTTCTGAGGTCTACACACTGTTTCCCATTTAACCAGACTCCATTTAGAAGTTGAAAGGTTCCCACTCCAAAGAAATTAATGGGACAAAGCATCAAATTCCTGAACAAAATACATAGGAGAAGCCTGAACAAAACACCTATAAATAGGAAGGGCTTGAATAACAGACTTTAATAGATTTAGGCAAGCAATAGTTGATAGCCATCGATGAGTCCAATGGTTAACCTTTTGTCATAGTTTATCAAGCAAAACTTGCCAGGAAGATCTAGGATGTCTACCAACAGTAAGAGGAATACCCAAATAAACAAAGGGAAGAGACCCAATATGAAACCTCAAAATAGAAGAAATACGCCTCTAAATAGCATGGGGAGTGTTGAAGAAAAAAATGGAGGATTTGTTCTCATTAACTTTCTGACCCGAAGTTGCAAGATACACATCCAAAGCATGCCTAAAAGAAGTAGCACCCTGAAGACGGACCTATCCCATAAACAAAGTATCATCCACAAACTAAAGATGTGAAAGAGGAGGCAAGCCAGCACCCCATTTCCACCCATGAATCAAACCTTGGTGAGCACGAAGCTTAAGAAAGCGGCCCAAACCCTCAGCTAGAATGATAAAGAGGTAAGGCAAAATAGGGTCCCCTTGGTGAAGTCCTCTAGAGGCACCAAAGGGATCTGAAGGAACACCATTCACAAGAATAGAAAAAGAAGTTGAAGTAACACAACTCATAATCCAGTTCACCCATTGTTGGCATAAACCAAAGGCCAAGAGGATCTTTTGGAGAAAAATCCATTTGACTCTGTCATAAGCCTTAGCCATATCCAACTTAATGGACATAGCTCTCTCTTTTGATGTATGCATATAATGAATAACTTCAGAAGCAATAACAATCCCATCAAGAATTTTCTTGCCAGCCATAAAATCGCCTTGTTCCTCCGAAATCACAACTGGAAGGCATATCTTGAGTCTGTCAGCAATCAATTTGGTGATAATTTTGTACACAACATTATAAAGAGCAATGGGACGAAAGGAGTCAAGATTGTCAGCACCTTCTTTCTTGGGGGATAAGAGTCAGTAAAGTGGAGTTCAATGAACAAAGCATTTTCTTATTCTGAAGGGATTCCTTAACCACCTCCAAGAGATCCATATTAATAATTTCCCAAAATTCCTGAAAGAATTCCATAGGGAAGCCATATGGGCCTAGAGCTTTACCTTTATTCATCCCTAACATAACCTCTTCAAGTTCTGACATCAAAATTGGATGAATAAGAGAATCATTCATTGCGTTGGTGATAAGAGAGGGAATGCAAGAAAGTATCAAGTTCTCCTCCTCAGCAGTAGGCTGAGAATCCTCAGCAAAAAGGGTAGAATAAAATTGAAGGGCTTCCTTGGTCATAGTAGACTGAGAGGAAATTTGAAGTCCTTCTGCTGTAAAAAGAGAAGAAATATACCCTTTATTACGATGAGCCTTAACAAAATGATGAAAAAAGAAGTATTTTTATCCCCTTCCTGCAGCCAATCAATGTGAGCCTTTTGTTTCTAGTAAATCTCTTCCCAAAGTTTCCATTCTTCCACATCCCGCATAGCCTAAGATTCTGCCCTGCCAAGAGCCTCTATAAGCCCAGAGTCCCTGATTTGGTGAGTAATCACTGTAAGATGATCTAGAGCATTCCTCTTTCTAGACTGAAGGTTCCCAAAGAAAGAAGTATTCCATCTCTTAAGATGATATTTGACATATTTAAGTTTCTTCTCAAAGACAAACATAGTCATGCCATAAGTTGGGCCACCCTCTCTCCACCACTTAGCCACCAAATCATAAAGGGATGAGTCTTAGAGACACATAAGCTGGAATCTAAAAGAAGGGTTCTTAGGGAGTGCAACGGGAGAAGAAGAGAACTTAATCGGCCAATGATCAGAACCTCTCCAATCAAGAATTTTAGAACTCATAATCAGGCCACCTCCAACCCAATAAAAAGAAACAAGAAACCTATCCAAACGTTGTGAGATAGCTTCCTAACCACTCTGTCTATTGTTCCAAGTGAAAACTCCATTTGAAGGCTTAACATCAATAACAAAAAGAACATCCACCTGGGCTTGAAAACTATCAGAAGCAGGGCCAAGCCTTGGCCAACCTCCTCTTTTCTCCTCAAGACTTAAAATAGAATTAAAATCACCTCCTAAAATCTAAGGAAAATAAGGAGCACAAGAACACACATACCTAATGTGATCCCAGAGATGAATCTTCCCACGAATGTCAATAGCAGCATAAACATTTGTCACAAGAATAGTCTCACTAGAATCCAAGGCAATAGCCACCATAGAGATTGAGTAATGACTAGAAATCCACCAAAGGGGAGAAATCTTTCGAGGGTCCCAGAATAGAGCCAAACCTCTAGAATTCCCTTATGAACCAATACTTTGACAGTGACCGGTGTACCAAACGTGTGGAGCATGTTGATGCATAACCTCAATAGAAACCTTAGTCTCTTGAACACAAAAGATATCCAGAGAATGAATTGCAATCAAATCATGAATAACTTTTTGACGACAGGTGCTATTCAAACCCCTCACATTCCAAGAGAGAATGATCATGGAGGGGTTTGAGAAAAGTGAGCATCAATAGGTTTAACAAACCCAAATTCCACCAACAGATCTCCAGTCATTTTTATCTTCTCAATGTTCATCTTCTGCCTTTTTGAAGAGCTATCAGTAGGACCTTTCTTAAGGGGTCGTTGTTGCACTCCCAATCTATGAGATGAAACCTTATTTTGAGATGAAACTAAAACTTCTCTAGCTAAATCCGCCAAAACAATGTCATCCTCTATGGAATTATTTAAAGTCACCCGAGCCACGTGTTGTCCCTAAATAGCCTGAACTAGTTCTAGTTCAAGAACTAGTACAACCTCCATACTAACCCCAACACTATTAGAAGTGACCACATGTGGGACTCCTTCCAAAGCTAAATTCTCCAGCACCTCAAACTTGTTAAAGCCTCCATTTGTATGTCTATCCTTGAATGTCCTCTTCTGACCTCATCCTTTAGCCTTAGTTTTAATTGGTACAAATCCTTCCTTGTCCTTTCCCTGAGGTTCAACCATCATGGGAGCTTTCCCTCTGTCCTCTTTACCTAGAGGAGGAGGTGTAGAAGAGGGGGAATGAGCTTCCTTACGAAATTTAGGGCATTTTCATAGGAGATGGCCATACTCATGACAAAACCGACATCGAAAAGGTAGAGATTCATAATCTAATTGTTGAATCCATGATGAAGAACCCATACAAATTTCCATCGAATCTGACAGGGGATTATTCATATCTATCTCAACACAAATCCGAGCAAAAGAAATCACCTTTTTATCAAGGGTTTGTGTAGCAACCGCTGCAGGCTTTCCCAAGAGACTAGCAATTTTATGTAAGATGTCTTCTCGCCAAAACTCCAGGGGGAGGCAAGGTAGACGAACCCAAATAGGAACTCGAGAAGGCATCTCTTCAGTTGAATTAAAACTTGCATGCCATGGTTAAATAAATAATCCAACCTGATTATAAAAATATGGGCCACCTTCAAAAACTCTATTGCGATCTACCATATTCAAGAAAATAACCATAAAATAGCTATTTGTTGCAAGCATAATTTCCATATCTCCTTCAATCTGTCAGGAACGCCGGATCCAAGCTTCTAGAGTGGACAAAGGAATGTGAATGCTGAGAAACTTACAGATCAGAGCATGTTTGCTCCAATATGAGACATCTTCTTCCACCAAATCAGGAGAAATGACCAAAACTAGGCGATCTTGGGTTCTAGGAAGACACCCATTAACCTTCTTCATTTTAGGGCCAGCACTTGTATAAAATGTATCTTCTTATTGTGCATGCATGCTTGAAGAGGACCCATTATGAGCCTTGTCCATGCGAGAAAGATCCACAAATGATGCCATAGAAATCTCTGCCATGCAAAGATTGAAGCCAGGAAAATAAACAAAAACCAAAACAACTGCCAACAAATAGAAAAAGTCCCCGCAGATACCAAACAGAAACAAAACCCACTGCAATAAACAAAAAACTACCCTGCTACTGAAACACTTCCATAAAACCCACACATGCATACCTACAACCAAGCTAGGGCACCTCCATCTTTTTTCCTCGGAGCCAAAATCCACAATTGGAACTCCTCGCAACCCACTATTGATCTAGCATGTTCATTTGAAAGCAATAAATTAGAATAAAGAGATAGGTTTTGGGAGTTTGATTCACCAAAAGATGAAGAGCATATCCCTATCTATTTCTCAATCCCCAAACACTTTTAACAAGGTTCAATTACCAAACCCACTAACTAATGAGAATCGAGTATTTCTACTCTTTTCTACAAACAAGGGGTTGTTGAAATTTAGTGCTTGATTTACTTAGCCTTTCTTTTAATCAAGGAGTTTAACACTTTTGGCATTTTGATTCACTTAGAAAGTGAAGAGCATAGGCCTAATGTCAAATTCCTCAAACAATAATAGGCTGCTTTAATTACTAGATTTTGAAAATGACAAAGCCACAATTTAAGCAAAAAAATGACTAAGTGTGAGGCTTACCTTGTTTTGTAGCTAGCAAAGGCTAGGGGCAGTTTTGATGAATTTTGTATTTTAATGCTCACCTAGTGGCAATCGTTCCTTTATAATTGCTTCTCCTCCAACAAGTTAGTCAACACAACCAACCAAAATGAAGAAAATAAAGACAAAATTGAATCTAAGCCTTATTTATCAAATTTGAGCAAAACTTGATTAAGGTGAATAAATCCAATTCAATGATACAACCTTTTCTTTATATGCTTCTACAACTTTTAAGTATTGTTCATATACCTTGCTTTCTTTCTGAGAATCTTCCAAAACCAGCTTGATGTGTAGAATATTCTCCTCTTTGATCCTTTTTGTCAAGGCTTTTCCCTCACTGTTGAATTTGGTCTCTGGTTTTTTTATTCTTTTATGACCAGTCATCCTGTAGAGACAGAGAAATTATTTCCTGACAGTCAGATTCTATTAATTTTTAATTTAATCAAAAGCCCTACATAATCTATTGAAAGCGCTACTTAAATGCTCAAACGCACTATGGATCGAATGAAAAGTGCTAAAGAAAAATTAAAAGCACAGAAATAGAGATCAGAAGCATTGAAACTCTATGTAAAGGCGTCAAGAATGCCGTAAAAGTGCTGGAAAATTATGCAAAAGCGCTGGCTGGTCAGGGCAAAAGCACTGAAAGAAGATTAGATAGAGAATAGAAGGAATCAAAAGTGCTAAAACCCTATGTAAAGGCACAAAAATTTGTCATCAATGCACTATTTTAGAGTTCAGAAGCATTGTAAAACCTGGTAAAAGCACTGCAGAAAGTGTCAAACGCACTATTTGACCTTCAAAATAGAGAAGAAAACAAGATTTGCAAGAAAAAATTTACTTCTCCGAATTTATAAATTTATGAGGCCTAATGCCCCATGGTGGGCTCCATTTTGTGTACTAGAAAAAGTACCTTCATAGGGTTAGTATCATCAATAATTTAAAATAAACACTAAATTACCACAAATAGCAATCTATTTAAGCTACTAATTGATAATTAAGCACTCTATGGATCTCTATTTAGGGATGCTAATGCAAAGCTCTTAGCAAGCCTCCATTAGTGACAGTCCTAAAATGAGAATGGTATGATAAACAAAACTAAATGTTCAATTCCAAATGAAATTAACAATTAATTAGCTCTAAATTGCCTTTCTAGCTCTAAATTGCAAGAAGTTTGATGTTATATTCATATTTGTGGATGATTAATGCTTCAATTATGCCTTGCTTTTATAGATTTTGGTAAGGGTAAGGAGTGTAGTTGAGTTGATCATGATTGAGTTGGGGTTAAGTCCTTGGTTCCACCCTTTGGAGACAATTTAAATGGATTGTCCTCAAAGCTTGGGACAAGAAGACAAAATGGGCGGACAAGATTCATCCTCCAAGTGAGTGATTGAGATTCAATTTAGGCTTGATCCATGTGAGCTTGGTTCTCAATTCCTATTGGTTGAGGCTTTTTTCTCCCATTTGGTGTTGAGAGAAAATAGGAATTAATTAATTGATTTAATTTAATTTGTTTAGCCATGTGTATCCCTTGAATGGGTTGATTTGATTTAAATTGAAATATGTAATTAATTAGATTAATTACACAATTTATTGATTTATCATGATTTATTCAATTTAAATTGATTTGATGGTTTTTTATTTTTAATTAATTTTGGATTTAGGTTCAATTGCAATTTATCTTTGATTTGATTTAATTGCATTTAATTGTGTTGATCCTTGCCTTGATTTTTCACTTAAATAATCTTGTCCATTTTCAGGTGATTACAATTCCTATCATAAAATATTTAAGTCCTATAGGGGAGACAAAGGTGAAGTAAATAATCAAATGTCCCCTAAGGAACCATCTTATCAAAATCACAAGTCATTCTTTTGAGTTCTTGTGGGGTTTTGGGTTTTCAAGAATTTTAGCGTTTGAGGTTCTGGATTCTGGAGATCCATTAATTTCTTCACAAAATTTGGTAGGTGGGCTTTGGGGGATGAGAACTTGACATAAAAGGTCTATCACAAGTTTTGGGGGTCTAAAACCTTTATTTGATATAGTTATAAGCCTTTAAATATTTGATGTATTTTAGGTACTTTGGGATCTCAAGATCACAAGGTAAGCTTGTTTGAACACATGACTTAAAAGTTTGGGGTTATTGATAATTTCATGCTAAAAAGGTACATGATAGACCAACATTTTTAAGTTTGAAATTTTGGAATGATTCTTTGTTAAATAGTGTGTGACTCTGGAGTTCAGGGTCTAGGTCTATGGGTAAACTCATGCTATTTGGGTACTAACAAACATGGAATTCAAAGTTTTAAATCTCGAAGAATTCAATAGTATTTCATTGTAATACCAAATTCTAGGGTTTGGGTCCATAGGAAATGTTTTTCTATTTGAGTACGAGCTTTGATATCTCAAAGTTTAAAATTCTGAAGTGTTCAAAGTAGCATTTCAATTGTATTATTGAATTTAGATTTTGGGGTTCGGGTCTGAGGGTATTCATTTACTGATTTGGAAAGGGTTGGATTGGTTCCTCAAAGTCTACAGTTCCAAAGGATTTTCTCTTTTTAGTGATAAATTTGGGATTTTGGGGTTTGGGTGTATAGTCTATGCAAGGTCTATTTGGTAGGGGTTAGATTGAAACCCCAAAACTTGAAGTTTTGAAGTGACTTGGTATTACGACATTTTATCAAAGGGGATTCTAGAGCTCCAGATTTTGAAGGTTCATTTGGTTTGGCTGGTAGAACATGACTTTGTAGTCTTAAACCTAAAGTGACTTTAAAAACTTAGTCTTTTTAATCATTTCGAGCTTGGTTTTTAAAATTATCTGGTGTCTAAGACTCTAGAGTGATGACACTTGAATACTTAATACTCTTTGACTGTATGGCCTAGGACATGACCAATGTTCTGCAAAAGATTTTAATTTTGATGAATTTATAGGACTTGGAAGGCAAGTTTATGATCTAAGGGTTTTTCAACTAGGTTTGTAGGCCAAAGGAGGCTACCTAACTACTACATTTTGAAAGGAAATCACTTATTCTTAACTATGAAAGTAGGATCCTTACACGACAAAAGTAGGAACAAAGAGCGAGAGAAACAAACAAACAAGTAAAAACTAGGAGGAAAGAAAAAATACTACCTTCAAATATGAAAACAAAAGGAAAGAACATGAGTGGTGTACAAATCCATAGGAAATGGTTGAAATGCTTGATCAATCACTTTTGAGAAGGCATGGGCAAGTTTATTCACTTGAGCTCTTGAAGATGTTTCAAAAAATTGGTAAGCACTAAATGAGCCTGTTTAGGTCTTCTATAACCTCTCTTTAATGGTGCATTAATGAAGTTAGTGACAAGACACATGGTCTAAAACCTTGGCGTGCACAAGGGGACCATAATTTTTGGTTCTATAGGAATATAACATTCCTAAGCACCCTAGGATCCCAATGTCCAAAATCTCAAAGGAAAACACTCCAAGTAGAAGAAACCTTAATAGTTCAAAATCTTAAAGAAACCAAGGAAACCCTTGAATACTCCAGAGTTTTGAGATCCCAAAGGACAAAACTAATCAAAGGGAAAACAAAGAAAAATAAGAAAACAAGAAAAAGAGAAACAAAAAGAAGGGGACTTGAATTTTGTCAAACAAAATGTGGGGATGAGTATGTAGGGCATAACAATATTTTGCTTTGGTGATTCCATCTCTACAACAACAAAATAGATAAATAAAAGATAAAAGATAAATAATAATAATATGCACGCTTTAATAAGGGATGTGGTTAATCCCAAGATGCTTAAAGATACAAGATAAATAGAAGGATATTACTTGTAAGGCTTGAGAAAGCCAAGAGAGTGAGATAATTATGTGAGATTGCCATAAGAGTGTTATAGAAAGTTAGAGGGAGCTATGCATAAACATGAGAGAGACAAGTGAGTATCTAAGAAAGATTGCATGTAAATACATAATAGATTTAAAAGTGAGAAAATGAGGGAAAGGAAGGGCAATTGAGTTATTTCAAAATAATTTTGAGTCATTTCTCTGACTTGACAATCTAATAGGTGTAACACATTTGAGAACACCTTCTACACAATAAAATATCACAAGATGCTAGTGTTACATGTAGAAACATTCCCCAAACACTAGTGTCTAGACAAATGCTGAAAAATGGTGGACAATAATAAAACTGTAAGATTGATAGAAAAGAAACACAAAAAAGATAACTTTTGAAAGGGAATTTTAAGCAACCTGAGAGGGAAAAAGGTAGATGCAAGTGCTAAAATTATCCTACAAAAATGCCAAGGGAACAAACACTAAATCAGATACAAAGTATAAGTGAAATTGCAAGGTTATCCAATTTCAGGCACTACACCTATAAATTATCTTTATTTACTTATTGAATTCAACATCATATCTTTCTCCATCTTTTCAAAATTCAAATGATGGTGGAGTATCTTGGACTTTCAAATAAAGTAAAATTTGTGCCATTAAAGGATGTTCATTTAGAATAATTGTTTTGGTTTGGAACTTGCTTGCAACACCATAAGACAAGTGATAAGGCTTTGTAAGTACATACCAAAAGTAATGGTAAAACAATATTTACATATCTAAGATAAATTCATAACTTTTTCTACATCATTCATCATGTGAAATTATTTAGAAATGTAAATAAATGTCAAGTTTACATTCTTGCTATGGGACATTTTTCTAGATAGAGGATGCCATTGTAGTTGCAATATAGATGTCTCAAACTATGTAATAGGCACAAAATTCACTACTTGATTCATACTTTATATAATTTTCACAACTCTCATTATTTTATAGTCTCCTGTAAATTCATTTTGGTATAATAATTTCTAAGATCTAAATCTGATTGTAACTTGTGGTTTACCCACATGAATGAAATGCGACCCTAGGTTTGACCTATACAATTAACTTTTGTTACATGGTAATAGAGAGACATAACTTGAAATATATGTCTATCTCATTGTGTTCACAAATGATAAGGATGCCTTTGAGCATGTCCTTTAGCCACTTGCCTAAAGTGGATATTGACATCTATTATTGTAAAACCTTCATAAACATAATGTTGGTGATTATTCTTGTGATCATTGGTCAAAGGGATTTAGTTAAATTTACAAGTGAGAGGGGAAGATTTGTTAGAGAATGAGATTGGAGACAAATATTTTGTAATGTACTCAATGCGTAGTATATTTGTGAAACAATATGTTATAGGTTGTTGCTCATAATTAAAAGACACTTGGCATGTTACTCAATAGAATATCCACAATATAGATTTGAATCATTCAACATTTATAATTGTGTAGGAAAGACAATACAATTGAATGGAGAATTAATTTTCATATTAATTTAACCCACCACCTCACAGTACAAAAAAGACTATTATGACAACTATAACCATGTTAAATATCATTCAAGAAACACAACAATATTAATAAAGTTGAAAATTGAACCATGTTAAATATCATTCAAGAAACAACACAATATTAATAAAGTTGAAAATTGAGCCTTGAATTGACATTTGTATATGAATTATATTATTATTTTTTGATTAGTAATAATAGGTATTTTATTAATAGTAATGTAAAAGTTTTACATTATTACATCAATGCCAACTATTCACAGACGACCACCACCCCACCACCACTAGCAGGGGACAAAAACCACCCTACACTGGCCCTCGGTATACTTGCAACCACCTCAAGACATACCACAAACCCAAACGCCATATCAACCTCGCCATCTTTCACATAGGTAATAACCCATCCTATTACATAGATGACCATATAGAAAATGGAGGCCGAAATCAATACCTCGACAATCATGGGTTCTGTCAACCTAAGAACAAAAATAAAACCCAAACCACCACCCAAGCAAAGGACACAAGGAGCCACAGAGACACACCACAAATTCAACATTTAACCAAAAATGGGGCACCAAAATGGGTGGGGGTTCCACCTCAATCAAAAGACCTAACCTACCCCATTACCTCCCTCTTTGGAGGTAGATGAACTTGCTTCGGTTTGCTTCTTATTCCTCGAACATCACTTCCTTTTCACATTTACTTCACGAAAAATAACCCTCGAAGCCTAGTTTGCCCTGAATTCCCCCTGCCTTAGAGAAAGCTTCAACAACTCCTAGTCAGATAATGCCCACATTCTTTTTTCATCCCTATCCACACTCGAAGGCCAATGAAGAAAAGTGATCAACTCGTAAGCCTTCGCCACCCTCGAATTAGTCACACCTTCTCTCACATTAAAGCCTACCCCTGGGATTACCCACTCAAACACCGGGTCTAGCCCAAAGAGCATATATGAATTACATTATTAATATAGTTGAAATTTTATCACAAAAAAATTATGCATTGAAAATGAAATAAAACTTAAATAACAAATTTATTTATATGTATTGGTTGTTCACAACATGAGTCAATAATAAACAACATGACTGTTGATTATTATTTTAATTGTATAATATAATTAGGATGATTAAGTGCTATCATTCTTGAAAATTATATATTCTTGATAGCACTAAATTATCTCAATGATAGATCAAGAATGTGATCCAAAATATTAATGTAAATATTAACACACAATTGTTACTACCCTTAGTTAGTGTCAAGTTATTTTCCAGATTTTATCTTTTAATAAAAATTCTATTACCAATAAAAAATATAAAATTAATACACAATTTGATCTAGAAACAATTATTTCAATTGTATATATTATAAATTTTTTTTTTTTTTAATATATATACTAATTATAACAACTCTAAATTAGATTAATTATATTGAATTACTTACCATATTTTAAAAATCTTTAACTTTGGTAAATAAAACAATAAATCTATTTTTTAACAATATTTTTATATGTCTTTGACCAAATTAATTCATTGAAAACCAATATTACATAGGTAATATTCTGCATTTCAACAAATAAACAAATAAACAAGGTTAAATGTGCATTCACATTGCTAGATGGACGAGTTGAATTTTGAAGATTCAAGACATTTGAATCTCTAGTATCTAAAATTTTCCGAGCGTTGGTCGGCTATAGAAAGCTCCGGCAACATACTGACATTCAAGGTGCTTAATCTGAACCTAAAACCCTAATGGCGGTCGCTCTGGAAGAAGCTGATGCTTACCAGATTGATTTAGGAAATTTAATGTTGTTTGATTCAGGAGATCCTGGCGCATCCACTAAGTCTTCACGGTATTTCAGCAGTAACGCTTTAATTTATTTATTTTTGTCTTTTTTTTCCTTTCCCGTTTATCAGAGTTCATTGCAGATTATTTGCTCCTTTAGGGTTTTTTTAAAAAAAAAAAAATTCAAATTCTCCGCGACGAAATTTTAAAATCATGAGATATTATATTTCATTTGCAAGCTTTCCGCTGTAAATTTAAAATCTTAAAGAAGGAAAGTGGAGCATTACATTTTATTTACTAGGCTTTTGACAAACATAAATGAAGCCGAAGATCAATGCGAGTTGAAATTTTGCCATAGATTTTGTATTTACTCTTACAGTCTGTTGATGGTTTTTGTTGTTTCAGGGAAGAAATTGTGAGTGAATGCCTAGAAAAAGGCACGAAGCTTGTTCAGGCACTCGCAAATAAGCTTTTCAGCCTACCCTCTATCGCTGACAGAGAAGGACCACTTGTTCAACTGCCACCACCAACGACTCCAATTCCCCGTGAGAAGCATGCGAGTATTCCTTTTCCCTGCATTCATGATAGAACCTAACTCAAGTTCATTTTTTTTGTTACTAGCAGTTGCACGCTTCAGACGATAGGTTTAAGGGAAGTGTCTAATTAGTTTTGTACGTCTCAGAAGAAAAAGGGAAGTGTACAATTAGTTTTGGAATTACGTCTCAGAAGAAAATAAAATGCAAGCCACTTAAGCTTTGAAATGACACCCTTACTGTCCAGGTTTTAGTAGTCGTATAAATTTTCCACGTATAATTCTTGTTGTTTATTCATTATTGCATTTCTCCTGTTACAGAATCTCGACAACATAGCAACATTATATTTACAGGGCATTGACAGTGTAACTAACTAAGGTGATTGCCAACTAACTTAAGCTATCTGTTAGTAAAGGGTTTCATCAGTGCTCGTGGTGTGCCTTGCACTTATTTTTGCCTTAGCAGCCAAGGAATGGTTGAATAAAATGAAAAATACTTGTGTACAACTTACATGCCCAAAATAGATAATATTACTGTTAAACAATTGCAAAACAGCTAGAATCTTCATGTTTTTATACGGTTCTTATGCACTGGTAAAGAGATCTCTATGGTGAAACACAGTTCGGTAACAAATCTAAATAGCTATATATCAAACATAAATCACGTTGGGAGAAGTCATCAATAAAATTGAATCCAAACAAGATAAGTTTATTGTGAGAGATTTTCAGCAGCTCATCAACTCCAGCAATAAATACAATTAGACTGAATGAATAATCTATTAAGAAAAAGGTCATTGAACTGTACAAATGAGTTGACAAATATTTTGATGAATAATTTCACCATCTTTTTTTGTAGTCTCCTATTGCCAATTGTTCCTTACTGGCCCTCCCTACTCGGAATAGTGTGTACTATGTTTCATCAGTGTACCAATATATGGTGTTTCACTCTGATGAATTCACCATCTTTCCTTGCAGTCTCCTCTTGCCTATCATTCCTTCTTGGCGCCCCCTACTCTGGATAGTGTGTGGATTGTTTCATCAGCCTACCAAAGCCTATTGTTGTTTGACCAGAAGCAGTAATGTAGAGAGGGGGTGGTACAGATTGCAAATTTAAATACAAACTTCAAAAACTCAGAGGAAATCAATCTGAACAATGAGATTACCACTTTATACATTGATTATACATGATTAAAAAGGCTACCATCAAACTGTTGAGTTCTTGTCATTGATTTCAAAGGTTGATGATCAAGGTTGTATAAATCTTAGAGAATTACTCAAAAGTAATAGAAAATTTGGTTGAGCTGCTTGCTTGTTTGCTTGAGCTGCCTGGCTATCTACCTCAGCTGCTTGCTTGTCCTATTCAGCTGTTTACTTGTTTTCCATGTCAGATTAATGGGCCACGTCAGCATTTGAATATTCAAAGGAATCGATGCATTTAAATGTATCAATGTTTTTAAGAAGTTACGGGTGCCTTCAAAGTCAGTGGCAGCTATCTTTAATAGTGGGTCCCTTCTTTTATGTGTAGTGGACATAGACGATATTATCGATATCTTCCAAGATGGAATGGTGTGTTGAACATTTCTTAATGGCTGGGCAGTGAAATTTTAAAATGGGAGAAAACATGGATATGTGTATAGTCGATACCTGAATTCACATTCAAAAAGGTAAAAATTCTTCCACTGTGCTTGAAAGTAGTGTGAAATGGTTATTATTAAAATCGTGGTTTTTCTGTTTGATAGTGCTGCATTAAATATAGCTGGGCATCTTTGTTTTGATATAATGAGCAGATATATGCGATGTCTATTTTGAAGTTGTGCGTTTCATTGTATGGAGATGGAAAGTGATTTTTAAGTCTCCTGTGTTGAATAGAGAAGAGGTATGACATATATGGCTGTCCGTTTATTATATTCTGTAGCTGAGCATTTTTGAGAGATTTTTGTTTGTGAAGAGGTGCGGGTATATGATTAGTGCTGTGTGTTACTCCTCATTGTGTGGAGCAAAGTCTTGTGAAGTGGAAGTATATAATTCTGTATGTTTTAGACAGAGGGTGGTTCGCCAAAAAAACACAGCAGATATATATGTATTTTGTGCATTGATTATGCTGATGTGATTGAGCTTCATGTTTTGAATTCCTGGTTGCTGTGTGATATCATTGAGGAGGAGAGGCTGTTACAAAATAGGGAGTTGTATTGTTCTTCATATAGATATATGAGTTGTCTTTTGATGATGTGAAGTGGTGGTGTTTCGAATTATGCGATGTTATAAGTTAAGTGTGAAGAATTTACATGGTTCAGAGCTGCTGTTATGTGTTTTTCTGAGTGTTGCCATTTCATCTCAGACTTTTTGTGTTCATTCTTAGATCCTATTTCAAGTTGGTGTTTCAGTGTTCAGAGTTGGTGCTTTGAGGAGGGTTGGTGCTCTTTGGAGTCGGTGCTTTAGTGTTCGGAGTTTGGTACTTCAAAGAGGATTGGTGCTCACATTTGTATTTTGGGTTGTTGCCCATTTCTGTTAATAAAAGTTTTTGTATACCGTGGTTTTTTTTTTCTTGAAAGTGTTTTTTCACGAGAAATCTGGTGTATGAGTCTTTATGGTTGCGCTCATTATGTTTTATGTGGTTTCATATGTTTAAAAGTGTAAAATTTTTGAAATATTGATTCACCCCTCTCCCTCTCTTAGTATTTCCTGTGTGCTCTTCAATTGGTATTAGAGCGGAGTGCCTTCGAAAATAGAGCTTAAATGCTTGGAGGTTGATCCTAATTGCACACATGGGTTTTTATGAAGGTCTGACTACAAGTAGATCACTGTTATTTGATGGCTCCAACTACGCATCTTGGAGAATTCGAATGGGCACTTACATAATGTCTCTTGGTTTGGATGTTTGGTTAAGCGTGGAGACTGCTTACACTATTCCTACAACTTCTCCAACCGATCCTGCTGAGAAGAAGGCCTTTGAAAGTAATGCAAAAGCTATGAATGCAATCTTATGTGGGTTATCACAAACAAAATTTGTGAAAGTTATGCATTGTGATTCAGCTCTTGAGATTTGGGACAAACTTCATAAAACATACGAAGGAGATGACAAGGTTATGAAGGCAAAACTTCAGACTCATAGAAGATATTCTAAAAGTCTTAAGACGCAGGAAGTAGAAAATGTTGCTGCTTATTTTCTGTGAGTAGATGGAGTTGTTAACTCTATCAAAGGTTTAGGAGAAAAGATTGAGGAGTCCGCTATAGTTCAAATTTTTTTAAGATCTCTTCCAGTGCATTTTGATGCCAAAGTTTCAGTGGTTGAAGAGATGAAAGATCTTGATATGTTGACTTTTGATGCACTTAATGGTATTTTAATATCCTATGAGATGAGAACAAATTGTTTTGATGAAGAATCCGATTCTGAAGATGCAGATTTCTTAAGAAAGTTGAAGAGAGGTAACGACAAATACAAAGCAAGCTGCCTTTCAAGTGTTTTAACTGTGGTAAGGTAGGACATTTTGTAGTTAAATGTCCTTATGCAAAGAGTGAGGACAACAACAATGAAAAGAAGCCCAAGTTCAACAAGCAGAATCATAAGGGAAAAGAGAATAAGTTTCAAAAGTTCAAAAGGAGTCTATATGCAAAGGAACAAAGCAGTTCATCTGATGTTAGTGATGAAGAGTCTTCATGTGAAGAAATTTTGTTCATGGCCTTAGAAGAAGTACATAATGAAGATCAAGAACTTGATGATCTTACGGATGAGGAAGGAGAAGTGGATTTAGAAGAAGAGCTAATAAGGGCTCTAGATAAAATCAAAAGACCTAGAAAGAAAAAACAAAATTTGAAATTAATGTTACAAGAAGGGAATGAAGTGAATACCAAGTTATCTCTAGCTCTTGGAGAAGCAGAAGGACTGATAGTTGACTTGAAGGCCCACGTTAAAAAAGCCAAGAAAACAAAATAAGAAATTAGAAAACAACTTAAGCTTAAAGAAGAAGATTGTGAAAGACTTGAAGCTGCAATTGTACCACTCAGAAAGATAGACAAATCTTCAACACAGTTGAATCATGAGAAGATAGATCAGAAAATTTTCTAGTCATTGGATAAGATTATCAGCTCACAAAAATCATCTAAAGACAAAGGTGCAGTTGGTCTTGAAGAAGGTCAAAGTTCCATTTCTACAAAAGAAGAACAACAGAAGACAAATGCTAATAGCATAAAGGATTCTTCATCAAAGGTAAAAAATAATGCTTTCAAGAAGCCTCCTATCTCAAGACAAGCATGCATGACCAAGTTTTATAATTCTTCCTTTCATGGCTATTGTTTCTCTTGCAATTAGTTTGGACACAAGGCAATCAACTGTAGAATGTTTGCAATAAATGATTTCAGACTTAGGAGTAGGAATTCTTTTGCTCCTCCAAGAAGTTACAATGTTATATGCTATAAATGTAATAATTTTGGTCACACTGCAAAAGTTTGTAGAAGTGGTATGGCAGATTTCTCTAAGCAAAAGAACAAGAAGTTTGAGAAAGAGGACAAAGCTAAGGAGGTTGCTAAGGTTTGGAGGAAGGAGGAGAAAGAAGTTTTGGTGGAATCTCTAATTGTGCAAACAACCTCTCTTACACAAAGTGGAAAAGATGCGGTATATTGACAGTGGCTGTTCAAGGCATATGACTAGAGACGAGCAAGTTTATCACTTTTAAAAGCACTAATGGAGGTATATAAGATTTGCTAGTAATACATTTGCAAAAATCAAAGGTACAAGTACACTTGTTTTGAATGATGGTAAGACAAGAGTTGAAAATGTCTTATATGTAGAAGGTCTAAAACACAATCTTTTAAGTGTGAGTCAATTGTGTGATCAATGACACAATTTAGTTTTCTTTTCAGATTGTTGTGAGATTAGAAAAGATGGTAAACATATTGCTGATGCAAGTAGCGCTGTTAACAATCTTTACATTCTTGATGATATAAAAATGGAGAAGTTGGGAGTAATTCCACTCCATTGATTGCTGTTTGGACTCAAGGGGAGTTTTCATTGTCATATTCTTTCAGCCCCATTTTAGTTATGCAGGATGGTTTCAGGTATGCAGGTTAGTTTCGTCATTGATGTCAAAAGGGGTAAAAATAAGTCGGGGGGCAACTTTGTTTCAGAGTAAGTCAGTTTGTTTCAGTTTTTTTCAGAGCATTACTATTTCAGACCTTTGTTTTAGGTTGGTTTTAGATGGGTTATCATCAATGACAAAGGGGGAGATTGTTGAGTATGTTGCCATTGATGTCAAAGGTTGATGATCAAGGTCGTATAAATCTTAGAGGATTATTTGAAGCGATAGAAAATTTGGTTGAGCTGCTTGATGTGGTTGAGCTGCTTGACGTGCTTGGCTATCTATCTCAGCTGCTTGACATGCTTGTCCTATTCAGCTGCTTACTTGTTTGCTATGTCAGATTAATGGGCCATGTCAGCCTTTGAATATTCAAAGGAATCGATGCATATAAATGGGTCAATGTTTTTAAGAAGTTACGTGTCCCTTCAAAGTCAGCAGCAACTATTTTTAATAGTGGGTCCCTTCTTTTATGTGTATTGGACATAGACGATATTATTGATATCATCCAAAGATGGAATGGTGCATTGAAAATTTCTTAATGGCTGGGTGGTGAAATTTTAAATTGGGAGAAAACGTGGACATGTGTATAGTCGATACTTGACTTCGCATTCAAAAAGATAAAAATTCTTCTGCGTGCTTGAAAGTAGTGTGAAACGGTTATTATTAAATTCGTAGTTTTTCTAGTTGATAGTGCTGCGTTAAATATAGCTGGGCATGTTTGTTTTGATATAACAAGCAGATATGTGTGATGTCTATTTTTGAAGTTATGCGTTTCATTGTATGGAGATGGAAAGCGATTTTTAGGTCTCCCGTGTTGAATAGAGAAGAGATATGACATGTATGGCTGCATGTTTATTATATCCTGTAGCTGGACATTTTTGAGGGATTTTTTTTTCTGAAGAGGTGTGGGTCTATGATTAGTGTTCTGTATTACTCCTCAGTGTGTGGAGTAAAGTCTTGTGAAGTGGAAGTATATAATTTTGTATGTTTCAGTCAGAGGGTGGTTCTCCGAAAAAAAACACAGCAGATATATGTGTCTTTTGTGCATTGATTATACTGATGGGATTGAGCATCAAGTTTTGAATTCCTGGTTGCTGTGTGATATCATGAGGAGGAAAGGCTGTTACAAGACAGGGAGTTGTATTTTTCTTCATATAGATATATGAGTTGTCTTTTGATGATGTCAAATGGTGGTGTTTCAAATTATGCGATGTTATAAGTTTGAGTGTGAAAAATTTACATGGTTCAGAGCTACTGTTATGTCTTTTTCTGAGTGCTGCTATTTCATCTCAGACTTTTTGTGATTCATTCTTAGATCCTATTTCAAGCTGGTATTTTGATGAGGGTTGGTGCTCTCTGGAGTTGGTGCCTCAGCTGACTGGACTGGTGCTTCAGTGTTCGGAGTTGGTGCTTCAAAGAGGGTTGGTGTTCTCTGAGAGTGGGTGCTCACATTTGTATTTTGGGTTGGTTTCCATTTTTGTTAATAAAAGTTTTTGTATGCTGTGGTATTCTTTGCTCGGAAGTATTTTCCATGAGAAACCTGGTGTATGCATCTTTATGGTTGTTCTCATTATGTTTTATGTGGTCTCATATGTTTAAAAGTTTTGAAATACTGTTTCACCCCTCTGCTCTCACAAAATTTCCTGTGTGCTCTTCACAAACTCGAGTGCAAAAATCTACAGCTCTTTAGTATCTTTGCACTCCTATCTCCCTAGGGCTTGTCTATATTCAAAGTCATTTTGTGAATGACATAACTTAAAACATCCGTGGTTAACAGCATAATCCAGAGAACAAGTTTAACGAATAATGTGAAACGGCGGAAAAATGTCTATGCTACTGCTCTGCTCAAAATGGTAGCAGAACTTAAATGGTACTATTTGCATCCATTGTATCTTTTAAACTTAGAGGCTGAATACATATATGTGATTGGCATAACTTATAATATCTGTGGTTAACTGCATAATTCAGAGAACAAGATTACTGAATAATGTGAAATGGTGGAAAAATGTCTATGCTGCTGCTCTGCTCAAAATGGCAGTGAACTTACATGGTACTATTTACATCCATTGTATCTTTTAAACTTAGAGGTTGAATACATATATGTGCATGGCATAACTTATAATATCTGTGGTTCACAGCATAATTAAGAGAACAAGATTAAAAGAATAATGTGAAATGGTGGAAAATGTCTATGCTGCTGCTCTACTCAAAATGGTAGCGAACTTACATGATACTATTTGCATCCATTGTATCTTTTATCTCAATTTGTATTGTGTTGCTGCTAAGTGAAGTCACTCTCCAAAAGAGACAACACTGCTGCTCTGTTGCAATCTGTATTGTGCTGCTGCTAAGTGAAGTCGCTCTCAATTTGTACTGTGTTGCTGCTAAGTGAAGGCACTCTGCAAAAGAGACAACTCTAAGTAGCAAACTCGGAGGACAAGATTGAGGAATAGTGAGAAACAGTTGAAAAAAGTCTATGTTGCTGCTCTGTTCAAAATGGTGGTGAACTTACATTGTATGATTTGAAATTCTGCAAGGGTTTCTTGAGATGTGATCCGTTTCAATTACAAAAAAATGGTAGCAAACTTACATGGTACGATTTGAAATTCTGAAAGTGTTTCTTGAGATGTGATCTGTTTCAATTGTAATTTGTTGTGTATCTGCAGTGAACAGCATACTAAGTGAAGTCACTCTCTAGAAGAGAAAATTATTGACAACAAACCCAAAGAACAAGATAAAAGAATAGTGAGAAATGGAGAAAAAAAGTTTATGTAATTACCCCATTTTCCAGCCTAACTTGAAATTGAAAATGGAAATAATAAAAAACTAATGCAAAATACTTGCAGCTTTAATTCTGATGAGCAGACTTGCCTCCACAGAACTCAAAATCTAATGTCCAGCCTAATTTAAATTTTGGATCAATTTGTTTTCAATTTGTTTTTGTAAATGGCAAGAGTATGGCAACATACCATTCACGTTTGGTACATTAAAACATTATAAATGAAAATGGCTTATGAAACAGAGCATTTTTAGGAATTGAGAGAAGGTAGTGTTGCAGGGAGCTCCCAAGATGTTAGTATTAGACTATTTTTATTTTCCAATTTCTTGCTATTTTTAGCTCGTTATTTTAGAATCTTAATTAATGATCATTTAGGTTCTATTTTTCAGTTAGCTTAATTAGTTTATATTTAGTCGTCTATATTTAGACGACTTTGCTCTTTGCTCTTTGCTTTTTTCTTAAAAGCTTTTGTAAACTCTATATATTCCATTATATGGTTACAACAATCATTTAGTTTTTTAGAGTTTCATGGTATTAGAGCAGGTGATGGGACATTAAATTTATTGTGCACTTGTACTTGGATATAATTTCCAGAATTGTTTAAAAGACTTTTTAATGGAAAAATCTGCATTGGAGAATTTTGTGTCGAGCTCTATGAAAGTTTTGTGGAGCAATTTTTCAGGACGATTTTCTACATGTGCGATTTTTTTGCATTACCTAGGGTTTTAATCTTTTAACAAAACCATGGTTTTCTGTCTGTGTGATGTCTTTTTTTTGCCGCACGAAAGTTTACTGTTTTCTGGGTTTTGCTGATAATTTTTCTGCAACCTACGGTTTGCAGAATTTTTTTTTGGGTTTTCAACAAAATTTGTGGTTTCTGATTTTTGCATGATTTTGGAGAAAAATCAATTTGTTTTATGTAAGGTTTTTTTTGGTTTTCCGAGCAGTGCCTTGAAGTCTGTGCCAACTTTTTGCTGAAGGTTTTTGACAGAAAAATCAGATCTTTCAGTTTTGTGAGAAGTTGACCTCGTTGAAAAACGGGAGGGATGGCGTCGTTGACCAACATCATGTTGGAAGGCAATCAACACTCCAACGACAAGAACTATAATACTTGGAAGCAAAGGATGCTTTCAATTTTTGAGTACTGGTGTTTAGATGCAATCGTTTTGGGTATCACTACTTGTCCTACAACAATGGACAATGATCAAGACAAGTTTGATGAGCATAACCGAGAGGCAATTATGCTATTGAAATTATCAGTCATTGATGAGATGCTTCCAGTAGTGCCATTAGGCAAGACAACTAAAGAGATTTGGGATCGCTTGAAGGGTCTTCATGAGACATATGACAAGAGTTGAGCGTTCTTTCTGAAGAACATGTTTTCCCTTATGATGGATGAGAAGATGACTCTACAGGAGCATCTTTTGAAGATCAAGGATAAATGGGATCAACTGGAGGCCATTGGTTGCAAGATAGAAGAGGAGGACATGGTGATGGTTACGTTGAAGAGTTTACCACGCTTCTACGGACACTTTATTGAGACACTCAACATTACCTCCACTAATGTTGATTTGAAATTTGATGAGTTGTGCGATAAATTGTTGAGCAAGCTAGGTGGAGACGGTAGTTTGGTAGCAACAGTGACATGGTCAGTACAAAACAAGCATTTACTGCCATAGATAAAGGCAAAGGCGTGTCCACTTAGCAGAAAAGACAACACACATATGAGGAAGGTTCCAAGAAGAAAATCCAATTTCACTTTTGTGAGAGGCTTGGTCATATCCAGAAGTTCTGTAGAAAACGGTTGGTTGATCAGAAGACCAACCAGGGAGAGTCTAAGTAGCAAGCTCCTATCATAGAGCATTTTGAAGAGGAGTCAACCTACTATGCTTTTTGATAAGTAGATTTTGTTATGTTGGTTGGGTAGTTGATAGAATGACCATTAAGGGAGGGTTTTAGACTATTTTTAGTATCTTAGGTTCTTGTTCTTGCTATTTTTAGCTTGTTATTTTAGAATCTTAGTTAATGGTCATTGAGGTCCTATTTTTGAGTTGTCTTAATTAGTTTATTTTTAGTGGTCTATATTTAGACGGCTTTGCTTTTTTCTTTTTTGTCAAAAGCTTTTGTAAACTCTATATATTTGGGTATTTTGTTAATACAATCATTCATCTTTTTGGAGGATGTTTTTTCGCAACATTTGGGGCGATAGGGGACAATAGTACATTGACAAAATTTTGCTAAAGTAGTTGAATTAGTAGAAAGCAATTGATGATTCAAGTAAATTTTGAGTGGCTTTGAGACAACCCAACAATTACAAAAAATATTGTAGTAGAATTTCTTGTTGAGGAATCCTTGTTTTGCTTATTAAGGTCCTAATTCGACCCCCTATATAGATGAAAAAATCGGATGAGTTAGAGCATTTTTGGGAATTGAAACATAGCATAGGAAAAATTGAAATTGAAGCAACAAAGAAAGATTTTCAGATTGTTTTGCTCGGAATACCAACCAAAGATGATGGTACAAGCTCATTCTTTTAATTTTTTTGTAAAATCTGTAGGGGCTTTTATATTAACCAGGCGCTAGAAAAGTATCTTAACCCGTGCTGGTACCATACTCTTGAAATACATAATAGAGTGCATGGTTATTGAAGAAAGTGTATGGTTTTTTCTTCTAAATTTACAAATAGTGCATTCTTCTTGCAAAGGTATAGTGCCGGTTGATACCTAATCTTCACCATTGATTTACACTCAACTCTATCTCAATGGTATTTCCTTTGTTATATTCGTATTATTTCATATCTCTATGCTGTGTACCTTCGATTGGGGCTTCTCTATATATTTCTACACCTCACTTATGAATACCTTGCGCATTAGGGTTTGCAAGGGTTTGAGTAAAAATTGTAAAGGAGCGTGAAGGACAGTGTGTAAGGTAAGAGATCAACAAGCATCCATATCTTCCATGATAAGTTTATGCGCTTGGTGAGATAGATTTGTGTGTTTCTAATTTAAAAAGAAGATTCTTTTGTAATCTTTTCCAATTAATTTGATAGTCTATGCTAAAACTCCCTTCTATGAGCTGGTCTTGCCTGAATGAAAAGGCTGATTTTAGCTACGGTGAATTCAATAGGGCGGCGGTTTATATTTGATTAGATTTTAGTAAACCATGCTACAAATGGGTTCTTATTTTACATTATGCTTTGCAACATTTTGTGTTTTCAAGACTTGCCAGCTTGCGTGTGGGGTTGGAACTATAGTTTCCCCTACTCTCGACGTGTAACGTACCCCATAGAATAGTGGGTGTAAATGCTAGGGTTTTAACCAAGAATAATGCAAAAGAGAAAAATAAAGAGAGTCAAAATAGATTTCTAGACGAGAAAAAGCAAAAGGAAACAATGTAGATAAGCATACCTCAAAATCTCCAGAAGTGCCCATGTAATTGCTGTTGTGGTGTGCAAAACCTTCTTGCGCCTGGTAGAAGAATGGGTTTGAGCAAAAACCTCCTTTAGCTGTTGTTGGCTAGCAATGGGTCCTGTGGATGGTTTCTCATCATGGCGATGGGTGAAGGAGGAAGGATAATCCACCGAGGTTTTGATATAACTTGCTAACAAGCAACCATTGTAATCAAATGTGGCAAGATGTGTTTGGTGCCAAAAGAGTTGCTCAGTTTCAGACTGCCAGAAAGATGTAGACAAGCAATTAAGCTAACACATTATCGACGTGAAAGCGAGCTTTCTAGGCTTAAAAACCCACACAAAAAGCATACCGGCTTAATTACTTTTGGTATTTTTCAAAGTGACCTTGTTTTTGTTATCTATACAGCTATTAAAGAATATAATACCTCTTTAGGAAAAATGAGATAAATATTTGGAGAACCAATTGTTTTGGAATCATGCAATGTATTTGCCCATTTCGACAATTACTTGTTTCATGTGTATGCTTTTCTTAACAGTTTAAGACATTTTGTCTTTCTTCTTACGTTGAAGTAGTAAAGATACAAAAAATAGTCGATTAGCAAGCATGTAGGGCCTATAGCCCGATTAATGATAATCACCTATGAATTTTTCTTGGAAAATGTCTTTATACACCAAAACCTTACAAAATCAAATACACTTGTTTATAACCAAATTGACGCCTTCAAATGTTCCTAGAGAACAAACAAAAGAATTTTTTACAATCAAATATTATGTGAAATACATGTGAACTAGAGTTTACACAAAGAGGTCAACTACAGAGGGACAACATTAACCATGAATGTAACCAAAGACATTGGATGAGTCATGAGAATATTAAGTTGCTCTATAATCTATCCTAGTAATCTCTTTCTCATTTCTGTTTGTCAAAAATGATGCATACCCATATATTTACATTGTGCATATTAACTACGAGGGAACATACAAAACTCCTTATGATGTTAGTACTGACATTGGGTTTCCTTTTCTTGTTCTCTTAGGGTGCACAACCTCGAGCTTTTTTTTTCTTGACATGTATCGTTTATGTCATGTAACCCATTTGAAACCCTAATTGTGATATCCCCATCCTTTTCGCATCATGAGAACCAAGTCCTTCAACAATTAACTTATCAAGTTTCTTCATCTTTTCAATTTTAGAAACCTTTGCATCAAAACACAAGGGAAGAGACCTTAAAATTTTTTGATCTTTAGTGGACTCAACCTTATCTCCCAAACCCTTAATAGTATTAACAAGTTCATTGCATAAAATAGGCAGAAACGTTTTCCTCTTCATGCATCTTGAGACCTTCAAAATTTCTTCTACGAGTCTGGAGGTTTGGCTTCTTAACCTTATCATCTGTATATTTTTTCTGAAGTTTCCCCCAAATATCATGATCTGTATCGCAATGCGTAACTTCCACAAATTTTGTCTCTGACAAACCACACAAGATTGCATTCATGGCTTTTGCATTGTTTTCAAAAGCCTTCGTCCCATTAGCATCTATTGGAGGAGTTGGAGGAATTTTGTAACCAGCCTTCACACTATTCCAAACATCAAAACCAAGAGACATTAGATAAATATGCGTTCAAATACTCTAGAATGCATAGTTGGAGCCATCAAATAAGGGTTCTCTATTTGTAGCAAAACCTTCATGAGATGCCAATTGAAGAGCACGCAAAAAATACTGAGGGTGGGTGGGAGGGGGCCAGGGGGTGAATATTTATTTTAAACTTTTAATCAAATGAAACCACATAAGAGGAGAAATAGAATAGAGAGAGCAAACATCAACAAGGAGAACACCAAATGTCAGATGGAAAACCCTTTCTGGTAAAAAACCACAGCACATCAATAGCTTTCATTAATGAAATGGGCACCAACCCAGATTACATAAGTGAACACCAGCTCACAGAGAGCTCCAACCCTTCTCAAAGCATCAACTTCGTTCACCTGAAGCACCAACTTTAGTTTTTGCACCAACACAAATGCTCTAAAACTTAATAACACTTTTCATAATACACTCAGCACTCCAATCAAAGGATCTCATGCCCTAGCACAGATTCTGAAGGCCTCTAACAAGGTTTCCCAATACGCACGTCTTGCTGTCTAATGAGTGCAAGCTTTTCAAATCTGTTCATAACCTCCAGCTGATCCTTGTTCAAATCTGTGTTATGCAGTGGTAGTTCACACCAATATAAAGGGGCTTCGTGCCAAATAAAATGTCCACTCTAGTAAAGAGACTTGCGCTAAAATGGAAGACCCATGTGAGAAGGTGAAAATCCACGCACAAGGATTATCTCCTACATTCAGCAAATTGCACATAAATCACCATTAACAGTTACTATTGGTCTTTAAAACATCACACCATGGCCATGTGCCAATGAAAGGAGTATATTAAACTGCCAATCCTCACGCCCAGATGTAACAATAATTTCCATGACCTCCTAATGGGATCTCACGCCAAGTAAATATTCTCCTCACATCTTCTGGTAGAGCATCTCCATAGTTACCTTCAAATCACAAGTCCTCATGCTGAGCATCCATGCTCGATTTCATTAAAACTAGATTCAATGTCACACACAGCTTAATAACATGCTCGATTCCATAATACATATTTGACTCTTAAATAACATCGCCTCCTTCACATACTCGACTCAATAACCGTCCTCTACTTAATTGCACTAAACTTAAAATAAGTATAACCATACATATCAACAACTCCAAACAATCGTAAGAGTAATGCCCAGCATAAGGAAAATTCTCACACAAAATAGAAGAAAGAATCCTATGTTACAAAGTTCTGAAGCTGCCTCACTGAGAAAACTGTTACCAAATAGCTGTCGTCTGAATCAAGCCACCACACTTGGGGTCTTTCTATCTTAACAGAAGCACCTGAAGTGAATGTGCATTTAATACAGCTGCCACAGACACTTGATATTTTCTCCACCTGTGCGTCAATATATTCTAATAAGGCACACCAATAATATTAGTCACACCAATCAGTAATGAAGCCGCTAATTTATATCTGCCCACACACACATAATAATTGACTAGAATTAATCTTTATTTTTAATAGCAATAAATGACTGGCAAATTTAACTCTTCCTTTTAGTTTCAATGCTCTTCCATCCCAACTTATAATATTAAGGTTGCCACTGACGTAGACAAGCAATCGGCACAAGCAGACAAGCAACTGGGTTAAGTAGACAAGCAACCAGCACAAGTAAACAACCAAGCAGGTGAAGCATACAACCAAGCATCTCAAACAAGTAGCTAAGTAGCTGATGAAGAACTGATGAATAATCAGCAGCTTGATAAGCTTTTCATTCCAATTCTCTATTACTTTGAGTAATCCTCCAAAATTTATATGATTTTGATCATCAATCTTTGACATCAATAACAAAATATTCAATATATTTAACAGTTAAAAGATATTAAGCATAAGTTAAGCACTGATCAAGAGATGATTATGAAGGACACATCCTTAGAAGATCAATCGCATGCAACCAAGGGAGAGATCATGGTAAGCAAACAAATGATTGGAAGTTGATCATCATACTAAGTAGGGCTTGTGAAGAATTGCAGGATCCTGATCCACCTCATAAGGAATGTTAGAGTTACGTGGTCATCAATAGTTGCCCAATCAACTGAATTGATGATAACAACAATTCTGCTCTATTCCACTAATTAGGATGGGAATTCTAATAGAACTGATAATAGCTAGCATCATTGATCACATGTGTTGGTGTAGTGCTACATAATCCCATCAGCAGAGTTGAAACAAAGGTCTGTCATGCGTCAGCAATTTCCTTGGTGTTAGAAATGGATGTCAATGACTCCACAAACATCGGCAATTACCATACTAAACTAATTAATTGTTTGGAAGGATGTGTCTAAGAAACAATTAGACTTCAAGAGAGACGCTGAACTATCAGAGAATATCAGCGACTTTAAGTGTTTAACATATCAACTTCATAGAAGATATCTAATACAATAACGGTATAACCAAACTTCAATAACAGTTAGCTTTAATATATATATCAGTGAAGCAAGTGATTAGTCATTAATAACGGTATTCTAAGGATCAAATGATTATAAAGAACAGACCAAGGCGTAGCAGCAGTATTCCCTCCACACCAAATTAATATGTTAGACAAAGTGAAGTACTGACTAAAGATAATGCTTATAAGTAGCAGACATTTGAATTACTATCTATTGCTGATAATATTAATACTAGCAATCGCACCTTTGTGTGCAATGGGTACACCGAAGAAATATGGGAGGGGGCATAAATGTGAAATTTGAAATGAATTCGAGGAAGGTGCTATTCTATCAATGTTTATAAGAAAAAATCTACTTTGACTCACCTTTAAGATAGCATAATTTAAATGTATATTATAGTTATAATTGATAAAACTAATAATAAATTGTTACATAGTCATTCATTGTTTATATTGATCGTATATTTATTGATAGAATTTAATTAGTTACCTTACATATTAAATTAAAATAAATATTTTGTTATAGTATATATTATTTTAAATTACATTACATTGGTAGGACATGCATATGAAGTAGAGGAAGGACACTAAGGATTAAGAAAAATATAAGAGACACAGTTCAATTCACATCAACAGAACAATGGTCGCTTCCAAAATTATAACACTAATCACCCAGTCTGCTAAACCCAAATTGGGGAAAAACTAAAAATATTTATTTTATATACTCTTGAATGCAAAAGGGAAACCTAGATTAGGCTCTCACTTTGGGGGTTGGAATCTCATCAAATGTTTAAATCTTTACTGCATCATAAAACTGGAAAAGCGAATTGGCAGCTGCCTAGATTAGGGTGTTGTCGACGATCTGCTCGTTCTGACGTATTCATCATACAAAGACAGTAGAATCTGTACAACACAAATGTTGTGCTATGAATCGTGTCCAATTTTTGCAGTTTGTGGAGGAAGCAAAAGCATAGTTGTGGGACAGTGTTGCTGATGAGCATGTGAATAGAGAAATCATTGATGGGTATATCTAATTCTCCTATCAAACATGCAAACGACCATAAACGGAAGTAGAGCATGGTATAGGTGTCGAAACTTATGGATTGGGAATTAAGGTTGTTTAATCTGGCTAAATGGGTGTTATTTAATGGTAAGTAGAGGTATTATGAAGTTGATCCTACTCGTCCTCACTATGTGAGACACATCAACAATGATTATCTTTAAGGAGAACCAATGTGGTCCACTTATTTTAGTGGTCCCATCACCTTATATTTTTCTAACTTTTCAAGGAATCTATCACACCGCCTTGTTGATAAATAGTGACAAGATATAATATTAATTTGAAATTCTTAATAAAATACCTTATACACAATTTTGATCAAATTTAAAAAATTTAATATAAATTCAAATATTATAATAAAATTAAATGTTTATTTAATATACTTTATAGACTAAAATGGCTTCTACTATTAGTGTGGAGGAAGTTTTTGTGTTCTACGATGCACACCATCTTGACCATTAAAGTGATTTTTATTTTCTTATTGTGTTTCTCTAAAAGTTACCTTAAGTGATTTGTCACATGTGTCACTTTTCACTGACAACCCTACCCTAGATATGCCCTCGATGCCAAATGATAAAATATATGGGCATTTAGATTTGACCTAGATGGGTTCCAATGCAAATAAATCCAAATACGGTCTCTTGCTTGGAGCTCCAATTGATGCTTGACCACCATGTCCACAATACTTCTCACAATTGGGTCGTACTTCTTGACCAAGCCCATTAGACATCGACCAAGCCCATTCACACGACTGCATTCTGATCGCTTGTTTCATTTGTAAAAATTGTTCAAAACCTCGGCGGTGAAATCAGATGGATTCGTGGTTTAATTGGGTGTCGTTCTTTCTACCTATTTTGGCTAAATCTGTGTTCTGCAATCTAAAATGGTAAATGCAATTAGATCCCTTCCAACAAGGAAATGTGATTGAGAAGGGAAAGGAAGCTATGACGCGTGAAAAACAACATATATTGCCTGTCTAGAGGAAGTAATCCTGGCATGATGGGACTTTTGAGTCGAAGTCTTTGATATCTTTTTAGAAATACATTTGTTTTTTAATGGTGTAAATGTCTCAAGAGGAGGAAGATAATGATGCGCATCCACTCGTCATCTTTGGCAAGGGCAATCTCCAAAATTGTTCCACTCTCTCAAGACGGTGTTGAGGCGGAGAAAGACATCATATTTTAGTGCTCCCCATAGAAGAAGAAATAGGTCGTGGAAATACATACATTCTTCTAGCCAAGCGAAAATTGTGTTGTGTGGTGAGTGAGTCAGAGATGAGTAGAACTCAACAATTGTATCAAATCCAAGGCAATCTCCTCCCGCTCCGAAATCGTTCCAATCTCTCATGATGACGTTGAGGCAGAGAAGTCATAGAGAGGATGAAGACGAGAAGAGGCAGAACAAGATGTTGGAAAACCTAGTTGCATTTAATTCAAGAAACTCGTAGCTTAAATTTCATAGAAAACACTCGGCTCAGCCAAAGCTTCCCATATGAAAGCTTTTTTTTGTTCAATGCGCATCTGTCAAACAAACAAAACTTGCGTGATGGGTGTTGCTGTGAAATTTACATCACACGACATCCAATAGTAAACGTCAATGTCAACTGTTTCAACCAATGAAAATAACAAAAAAATTAACAGTGGTGATCACTTTAATGGTCGTCTATGCTCTCTCCATGTCGTTAATGGTCGTCGGCGTAACTATCAGCAGCATTAAGAACAGAAACTTGTATTTCAGCAACATCCCTCAGCTATATCTAATTGATTATTAGATAATTAGAGTAATGAACAGCGATTATAATTGGAGGGACAAGTTATAATAATGCTGATAAAGAAAGCTGTTGATATGATAAACAACGATCATGATTTAATCATGGAAAGATGCGATTCAATTGATGAGTTGTAATTATGAATATTTGTGTCTATTGGAAGAGAGGTGTCTCTAAGAAAATAAAGATATAAGAGGGAGACGAAACACACTCATTCAGGGGAGGATGATAATTATTATTTATAATTGGTGCTCATCAAAGGACATGAATCATATTATATTGCTAGCAAGCATCATTTGACAGCAAATTATGCTGTAATTTATATATGAGCTAGCTAAATACTGATTTACAGAATATTAAATCTGAATTCTTTTAGGAATAAGGGCCAATATATGGTCTAATATATATCCTGTAGCATTTATATCTGTTAATAATAGTGAAATCAATTATATCTGTTAATAATAGCATTTATAAGTGCTATATATATATATTATACTTTATTGATGATACTTGAGGTAGTAGTATATTTACACCTAATCCTTAATCACTCGCTATTTCCCCTTAAGAGGACAGGTTGGTTTTGTTAGGGAGAGGTGTTGTAATTCCTCACAAGGTAGATGAATCCCAAGATTGGATATGGATTGGGTCTTAAAGCCTTGAGGGAGCCTACTTGTAGATTGGTTTCCAAGCGCCCTATGACATGTAATTCCCCACCCTCCTTGGGGTTGATGATTAGGGAAGAAGTAAGGGTTGGGGCTTAAATACAGTCACTATCAATTTTATTATGAATACTAATTGTTCTCTAGTTTAATGATCTGATTTAAGGCATTATAATATATAATGATGTGTTAATTATTGAGAAATTGGTAGTTTCCTAGTTGGGAACATTACAGAGACTAAGATAAATTTCCCTTTTTAAGTGCAATCCAAACCCTAGTTGGGAATTTTAGGGTAAATCAAGTAAAGTTTGAATAGGGGACATTACATTTTAGCAGGGCTTTGCTTTGATATTTCCAGTTATCTTATCTTTATTTATTTTTCTGTTTTCAAATAATTGTTTTCAAAGAGAAGTTTGATCCTGGATTTGTACACTCAAATTAAATACCTCGGTGAATGTTTCTAGATTTTGGACATAGCTGATTTGCCATTTAAATATAGTGGATCAATCTTTGATGAATGCTCTTTTTGGAGGCTGAGAAAAAGACTGCAGTTATCAGATGGTAATGTTGCAGAATGAGATCCCAATGTTAAGTTAAATGTACAATCTTTGATTCCTGAAGGTGAAGAGGGTACCTCATGGCCCTTGGATTCCTCTTTTACAGCAGGTTGTCTGTCACAAGACACACTGCATATGACACCCTTTTTTCAGCCTAGACAGGTTTATCAAATTAGGATTTTGCTTTGGATTTTAAAGTCAGTTATCTCTAATTATTTTTTAAATACTAATTACCCCTTCTCTTTGCTGCTCCCATATCTAGAAGTCATACTTTGTGTGCTCTTTGGTTAAAGGGGAACCCTTAATTTTCTGTCAGATGGGAAATCATGAAAGTTCTGTGTTGTTCTTTGATTTGGGAATAATAATCTTGTTGAATGGGAGAGGAGTTTTCAGTTAGGGTAAAGACAAAGTTCTAAACTATTAATGGGATTCTATCCAAGGGCTGGAGTAGAATATAAGCCATTTTGTGCAACTTCACTGTAATTTTACAACTGTCACTGTCCATAAATGCATTTATATTGCTAACAATATTTAGAAACAAACAAGTGTGTTTGCAGAATCAAATTCTAAATAAACTTAAGTCTATGGACAAACTGGAGTCTACGCCCACCAAAGCGAACTACATGTAAAAACAGTTTGCCATCTTTACGGTCTTTAGTGGGATTAAAGAAGCACAGATTTAAATTAAAGAAAAGTAAAAAGAAATAAAAATGAAAAGCTAAAACCTAATGACAAATAGCGAATTGTCTATTTCTCAGTCATGATTTGTGGTTAATTGTGTTTATTCTATGCCTGTTATGGTTAAATATAATTGTATGGAAAATTTAATTATTTTTTATATTAATGAGTCATTTGTACATCCACATCCAAGCTGTAGTGAATCTGGGTAAAATAATTTGGGGAATCACCGTACCCAAATCCTGAACCTTAATTTGAATCCAATCCTGAACCAGCAACTTAGCCTCCTCTGTATTAACAGTTGTTTTAAATAAAGGACAAAAATCTATTGGTAAAATCTAATGTGGGGTGGGTGGCAGGGTTTTCCAAACAGTAATTTCCATGAACATTGATGATATGACAATCAGACATGCATATTTACAATCTTGTATTCAGATTTGTCTAACACAAATTTGGATTTCAATTTTCAATGGTCAATCTTGACTCCACAATTTATAGCTTCTGTAAATTGGTCAATATTGTAATTTACTTTAGCTATTTAGAAAGTTTAATGATGCGTAGCAATTTAATCAAGCAATTGAAAAGGTGAAAAATATATCCTTTTGTTACTCGCCATCTCTTCACTATCCGTAAATTTGGAGATTTTTTCCCATCTTCTTGGAATTATATCCCCATGTTCTCCCATCTGCATGCCTGGGAAGCTTGGAGGAAGTTAGGATTTTTTTAATATATTCTACAAAGCCTGCTAATGTTATTTATGGACATCATGAAAACTTAACTTCATAGACAGCCTTTAAGTCATCCAATGACTTGGACTATTTCAAGCTATTGCAGGGACAAAGGTGTTTGAAATGAAGATTTATGTTCCATTGCAAATTAGTAAAGATTGTTGCTTCTTGATTTCTACTTTAATGGTTCAATTGCCAATACTCAAAGCTTTCTACACAGGCAACCATTTTACTTATTTGTTGCACAAGATTTTTCTAAAGCTGAGGTCTACAACAAGTGTCATCTTAATTAATCAGCATGTTTAATTTTGGAATATTCTTTTGCATTGAAACTTTAATTGTTTATTTTCTAGTAAGTTTGAGATTCTTAGAGTAATGCATTGTCATTCGCTGCTTCCTAGAACAGAGCTTTGAAGGAAGTGGCTGCTTTTGTGAAAAACGAATTCTTTTTTTATTGTCTTACTTTTTTAGCTGTTCTTAAGTTCACATGTTGCTGTAAAATATGTATTGACATGTTTCCATGTGCAGCTTCCAAGACCAAATCCCCCGACAAAATGGGAAATTTTTGCTCAAAAGAAAGGTTAGATCTATTGCATTGCAATCAACTTTTTCTGATGGGTTGATCTCCTTTTATGAATGTTTGTGAAAGCATGATACATGATAGTTGATATCTTACACACATCTCATTTCAATTGCTTATTCTCTGGCCATTAGGTATCAAGAAGCGTAAAAGAAGCAAGTCTGTATATGATGAGCAGTCTGGAGATTGGAAACGTAGGCATGGTTACAAAAGTGCTGTAGATGAAGATGCCATTCCAATTATTGAAGCAAAACCTTCTGATGGTAATTTTTATGCTTTAGTTTGATATCTTTTTTCAAAGTGGACACTTTTATTAATTTTGTGAAGAGTAATTAGTAGAGATGTTCCTACTGTAGTGCAGTGAATATGTTCAGATTTAGTTGCTTGGTTTCAAATGCTGATAATGCTTGTATTACAAGATTCTCATTTGTTTCTTAAAAGAAATAGTAGTTTAAACTGAGTGTCTTAATATTCTTGGATTGGTTATTCAACTACAGGGTTATGGTAATCTAGTGATATTTTGTTTGAGATTATATTTCTTCAGCCAATGTTAGGAGTTGTCAATATTGAGTTCAGAAGTTGAAGTGCTCATGTATGTTTGACTTTAATTTTAAAAACTGAATGCAACACCATTTTAAATTTTCAATGTTCAGTGTTGTAATGTAGGAAATGTTACCCTACAGAAAGAATACTATGTTCCTTTGAGAGGCAATTTCACAACATACATTCAAATATCTCCACCTAGATAAACTAGTGAATATATCTAATTATAAATGAACAATATGAAGTTTCTCATTATGAGAATGGAAGTGTAGACGACAAAGGGTTTGTTGTTTAAATCTGAGTGCCTTGCCCAAGGATGCTAGTGGAGTGTGTTGTATTCTCGCACGGACAAAAATATAAAAGATTCAGAAAGTGCAAAAACCCGAACTTGTGCTTTGGCTAACCTTTAAAACCCAACTGTCAGAAATGTAAAAAAAATACTAAATCATAAATAATGGAGACGAATATAAATGAAATAAATAAAACATAAGCAAACCCCTGTGTGGTTGAGTGCCTTAAGAAAACTGCACACACATAGAGGAGGAAAAATGGTTGGGGCTGTTTGGAGATTCACCTCAGTCAAGTCCTTGTTTTGGTGTTTTTAGTTCACAACAGCAAAATAGATAGATACATAGTTTGCAGACTTGGACTTGGAGAGTACTCGGCAAGCTCAAAATTTACAACTCGGCACTCGGTAACTTAGAAAGAACTAAAAATTTAAATCCAGTGAAACTCGGGGACTCGCACCCCCCCCCAAAACCTGCTAGTGCGTTCTGTGCTGCACATTAGAGTCTAGACAAATCACACTAAAAAATGACTAAAGATGAGAGAACACGCGGTCAACACAAAACTGACACAAAAAGGTAGCTGCTGAAATGGTGTCCTAAGCATCTTGAGAGGGAAAAGACTGATGCAAGGGCTGAAATGAGCCTGCTCACATGCTAAGGGAATGGACACTAATTAGGTAGAAAAGTGTAGGTGAAATAGCAAAGGGTATGCAATTTTTGACTCTACAAGTGTTTAATCTCTTGCCAAATTATTCAAGCATACAAGGCTTTTGACTAGTGATTTCTTGGCAGACGAGGCTTCCTTTTTGTGTCAAAATTTAGTTGGATCAATTTCTGCTTCATCTATCTTATGTTGATTTGTCATTTGTAGATATGGGCATGCACTTTGACTCTATACACAGACATGTAAGATAATGAGTTTGCAGCCTCAAAATGAAAGAAAAATAAAAAATTGTAATTTTGTTTTGAAACAATTGTGATTCCATTTTCAGCTTGTTTATAACCTTCTCTGTCCATGAGAACTACCATTAGAATTTTTGACATGTATCACAAACAGAGCTCTTATGCCCATGCTCTTTCTCCTGGTTTTCCTTCAACTTGAGAACCGCTTCTTGCATGTGGTCCATTGCTAGTGCCACATTCTTGGTCAGAGAATGCAAAGGTGTGGAAATTCAGCACACAAGTGAGTAAATTTGAACAAAAAGATCATTCCAAAAGATTGACTTCCTTATACAACAAGAAACCCTTGTATTTTCTTTACTGCCAACCTGCAAAATCTGCCTTCCTCTTCCTATTTCTATCGTCCAATGCTACTGCTCTTACAAGTTATGAATCTGACAATGAAGGGGTCAGAGTTTCTTGGAATAGGCAAGGAGCAGCTATAAGGAAGGCCTATGATCTTTGTATTGGCTGAAGAGACGATGTAGGCAACCTGTTGCTTTTTTTGTGTGTTTCATTTTATTGTTATTATATAGTCTGGAGTCTAGACCATAGTTATAAGTCCTGGTGACTGCTGCCAAAAACAGGAAAATAATAAATAATAAAAATAAACACAAAAGTTAAGTCATTACATTTGTAAACAGTCTAGTAACTGCTGAGTTTTTTTCACCAAGTCTGAGTCAAAAATTGGTTTTCTGAGTATGAGCCACATGAGCATTGTTCAGACCATAGATGGAAAATTTTAACATGGCTGACCCAAAATTCTCAAAAACTTGGGAACCAGCAAAAGCCCAGGGAAAAGTTCGGCAAACTTATTGAACATTTAAAAATGCATAAGTTTTTGAGATTTTTCTTTAAAAAGACACATATTACTGATTCCCTTCACATATAAATCAAAATTTAGAGTTCAATACATGTCATATACCAAAAAACAAGTTCAAATTTTCAATATATATGGACTTTAGGTTTCTTTTTTGTTTTTCGAAAAGGGCTAAAATTTTATTCAAATCAAAGTAGAGAGTACAAAGTAAAAGGCCAAAGGTCCAACCAAGGACACACTAAGAACGCACTAAGAACACCACAAAGAAGTTCCAAAAGGAACCCCACAAAAAGACCAGCTACAAAATCCGGTCCTCCATGTTTCTCCAAAATCTTTTAGTACTTTGGGGGCAAGAGTCCCCAATCATCCACATCCCACCTGACAAGGTTCTCTGAAGCCCATTTAGCCAAACAGTCTGCCACTCTATTACACTCACGAGGAATGACATTGAAATATGATTTAGAAAAGAACATAGATTCAGAATCTGCTTTGCCACTAAGGCCAAATGCCAATTAGCTCCATCCAATCTTTGCTCATTTAACATTTCCACCATAATTTGTGAATCAAATTAATAGATAAATCCTCTTCCAACCAAGGGAACACCCTCTCTCTCTTATGCAAAGAATAGCAAGAGCCTCCATAAGATTATTAGAATGTTGTCCCTTATAGGTAGAGAAAAAGAACACAACACCTCCATCTTGACCTTTACCAATGCTACCAATTCTCGCTTGTCCAGGATTCCCTCTGGAAGAATCATTAGTGTTAACCTTCAAAATTCCTTCAAGAGGAGGTGACCATCACCACGCTCTTTGAATCTTTTGTTTGACCTGCCTAGATCTTCTGCCAAGAGAGGAACTTGAATGACAACCAAACCAATTTAAATTACTTATAACAGCTAAATCACCAAAGTCCACTATCCCTAAAAGATCACGTTTTGCTAAAAGAGGCTCTTGAATGCTATTGACAATCTCTCGCCACAAGTTAACTCCCACCATTGTTGAATCCTGAAAGATCCTTCGATTCCTTTCTAACCAAAGATTCTAGATAATGAAATCGGGGCCAATAACCCAAGCAACTTGTAGAAAAGATGTCTTAGCTAGAGGGCGACCTACACTTTCCTAGCGCTCAACTAAAGCAGAGGCATGAACATAGGTATGATTCCACGCCTTCCACCAAAGGTGCCAAATCTCCCTAGGGTAAGGACATTGGAAGAAGAGATGTGGAGTGCATTTTAAACTATAATTACACACAAAATAGATAGAAGGCCTTGAAAACCTCTTTTGCAAATTCTCTCAGGCAAGACACTTATTTTGGGCCACCAACCATAGGAAAATGTTTCATTTAGGCCAAGAAAATTTATTCCACACTTGCTTCCACCAAGGTACACCAACCTGACCATATAGCTATCTATTCAACTCTAGATAGCCCAAGGCAACCAAATTTTTCCCCTTCGGATCAGGATCGCAAGCCAAATTATCCCCTCCTTTCAAGGAGCTAAGATCCCAACCTACTCTTGATGATCTGCCATAGTACCACCTAGTGGCCATTCTTGAGAATCCTTCCAACAAGTCACCTCCATTTGACCCTTGACCCTAACGGTCTTGAAATCCTCCACCTTACACCAACCAGCTTCAGTCAAAATGTGTCAAAGGGGCTGAAGATGCGGAAACTTTGAAATAGTCGGGGGGTGACCATCCCAAGAATCATGTCAAAAAAGAGCATCAGATCCCTTACGAAGTTACTACAAATCCAAAAAAGACCCTCCTTGATGAGCTTCACCCCTCTCTTAAGAGTATCCCAAATCATGGAACCTTTTCCCCGCAAGGCTGCAATGAGGCACATCTGAGCTGTTTACTTCCCGTAGGTACTCTATATAGCTTGGGAGTTAAAACCGGACCAACCAAGCCAGCTGGCCGGAGCTCAAGACCCCCCTCTTGCTTTGGCCTACAAATGGAATCCCCACTTAACCAAGCTCCATTTCGAAGAGAGAAAAAACTGAAAGTTTCAATATCAATAAAAGTGATAAATCATAACTTTCTTCTATGATTAAGGCTCAAAAAAGTCACTGGCCATTTTGTAAGTGTTGTGGGATTGGATGGTATAATTGCAGTATCATCAACACGAGCCTTATGCATAAAATCAAGTTGTGTATGAGGTGAACTCACTCTAGATAGCTTATAAACTTTGCCTTTCTCGCCTCATATATGGCCATATCCACTTCCCATTCTGTTGCATCCTTCTCCAAATCGTTCATATCATCAATAGTATACAGTTGATCCACATCCTCAGCAACTCAATCTAAAATGGTTCAATTTCATTGAGTTCAAGAGTATGATGTGAATCTTGCCCCTCATCTTTTTTTCATGTAACCTAAGGCTGTACCGCACAAAGGTAAGGTCATTCAAGCACTTTTGAGTGAACTTGTGTGTTTTTTTGTGTGAATGGGCTAAAAAATATTCAAATTGCGCTCACAAATATAAGTACTATTGGGCTGCGATAAAATGTTGATGGCAAGCTTTTAAAGGTTAGGCATCGAGTCACCAAATTCTTACCATCACAAATCTGTAACAACATTTAGAACTTTGTTAGGATTTAGTAAACTTAAATGTTAAAATGAATAGCAAACTAAAGTTAAACAAATTATGTTTTTTTATTGTTGTAGAGTGGTTTTTCTGCAAGTTGGTAAAGATGAAAACTACTCTTCACCACCGTATGAATCTATAACTCATTGTGAATGATGTCTGAAAGGTTTTCATTAGGGACCACCCTCTTAATATACGTGTTGAGGCTAAGCATACCTCCTCATCTGCTCAGAACAAAGAGCAGGGAAAAATGGTACATAGAGGCATGAATAAGTTAGTGTTGTTGATTTCACCTCCAATCCATCACGTGCCATATGGGTTTATTATCTATTCTATTCAACCTTTATAAATGTTGAATCACCTCTTTGAAAATACAATTTGTAACATAAAAACAAAAAAGAAGTTTTAATTGAAAACTTACCTCGGGAATCTTTTATATGGTTTTGACAAATGCATCATAAATATTGGTTCTCATGGCCCTCTTCACTTCATTTTTACTGCAATAAGGACTTTTTAACCATCTTTCACTCACAAACATGAGTTCAAGGTTGGGCAATTGCAATCACCATGCTTTGCAAATTGAGGGAATAGTGGCAAAGCATGTGACTCCTATAAGCATGAGTTCTTTTCAATTAGTTTTCTTTCATGACATTCAAGACCTATGTATGGTTGTGGATTTATTTGGCTAAATTCTTTGCATTTTCAACCATGTTCTACACCCAACTTCTTTTTTCCTTAGTCCTTGATGTGAAGGTCAAGGTAGTGGGCAGCACAAGGCCTCCAAAATAATGTAGGGTGCCTCTCTCTAGTAGTCTACCAGCCACCACATATGCGCCCGTAAAACATTTTCTACTACTTCCACCACCACCTCATCCAACAAGTTACACAAGCTCTGCCATTTTTTATTTAATTGAAAATATAAACTCTGAGAGAGAGAGAGAGAGAGAGAGGAATTGTTTGCTCACACTTATCACACAACACCACACTGTATGAGACCATGGCCAATGCACCTTTAATCTCTTTTGCAACTGACAATAATAACTGATTGAGACATTTTTGAATAATGAAATCAGAAATCCAAGTTATTGGTGTTAGTCTGAAATGTTGTAGTATTTATATCATTAACTATGAATCTGAATCTGAATCATGATATATCTATTGCTGTTATACTACAGTTGTTGTTGTCACTGCTACCATGATTAATTTAATTGCTGTTATACTGCTGACATGATATATTAAGTCTTTTTTTTAGACATTACAAAGAGTTGCTGTGCTGTAGGGGATGCGTGGCCATCCCAAGACAGTCAAGGGATGTATGAGATGTCTGCTGCCACCTTGGGGATGGCCAAGCATAACCTAGCAACTTCCTGTCATCCCCTAAACGGGGATGCATTTCTGATTTGTTTCCTGAATTTGCTTGTTGGAGGGTACAGCGAGGAGATATCCCCTGGCATCCTGCTATCCCTGAACTGCCTAGGGGGATGGGGATTGGGGTTTGGGGTTTGGGGTGTGGAGACGTGTCCCTATGTATAACAGAAGAAAATGAAAGAGACAAACTGACCAACAGGCAGTGGCAGCAAAGGTGAGCGGTTGCCATCTATATTCCTTTTGCATCAGTTCTAACTGGTTTATTCAACAGATCTATACTGTTCTCAAGAATATATGTGAAAAGAACCTTTACCGAGCCTTAAACTTTAAAGGGATGCCATGTAGTTGCTCAATATGCGAACGAAGATTGTGATCTCACAGAACTCTTACACGTCCACAAATCAGTCTCAGCTTTGCAATATGTGACTATTTCTGCAGACGTCTACCCTCCTGCAAGCTTCTGTAGCTGCACATGGAATAGATGTTACCCACACAACTTCATTTTGCTTCTTGCATTTCAATTCATCTGTTAGAGAGGATAATCACCCATAAAACGGCACATTGGTTGTGCATTGGCTCCTGTGACAGTAAAGAAGTCTGGGGGAGGTATTTCAGGGCAATCAGGCTCTCTGGTATCTCACTATCTTAGCCTGCTATTGCCTTATGAGCATGCAGATCATTAACAAGGAGGAAGAAAATTTTCTGCTATGTACACTATTCTATAATATTCTCTGCCAAATTCTAATTTGCTAACATAGGCAACTACCAAGATGCTAAACTAAGTTTTGGCAACTCATTTGATATCTTAGTTGAAACTTAATTTGCACCAACAATATGCTGCATTTTTTGAAAAAAATCAATATTTTAAAGTGCTAGATTTGGGGATGGCTGGAGGTTTCTGGGACATTTAAAGGACATTGTGAGTTTCTCGAGGATCCTTGGGATGTCTTGGCATCCCTCAATGTCTCATCAGGAGAGTTGCCTAAGAAATGTTACCTCTCTACGAGAGATGTCTCCTGCCTGTTGGTGGCAGTGGAGGCACACCAGAGGGATGTTTCCCTAGTGTTTTGCAAGCTTGGGGATGCCCCTATGTCTAGAAACATGATTTTGGGGGAAGGGGCATTGTTAGTATCAAAATCTTGAAAGTATGCTTTAATTTTCATGGTCTTAACATGGATGGTGGTATTAGGCAAGATCCATATAGGTAATCATGGTGTTTGACTTCGAACACCTGTTTTCAAGCAATACAAGGAAGGATTCAAAGGTCACATTTGAAGTTTACGCTTGCATGCATATATGCCACTAAATTTGGGGCACACCTTAAGATATGTTTTATTATTTTGCTCTAAACATGTTCTTTTATCATCTCATGTGCTATTTATTTTAAACTTTAAAGCCCTTTTGGGTCCTAGGAGATACATAAGTAAAGGTTTTAATAATTGGTTGATATGTGTCATATGTCATTTGTCTCCTAGGTACTCATGCAATTAAAAATTGTATGTCCAACCATTACCAAACAAGTGAAGAGGTTGAGCACAGAGAAAACCCATTACCAAATCTAGACAGGTGTCCTGATTTGCTTTGGAATATTGAAGAACTGCAGAAAAACTTAGGAATACTATTAAATTCATTCATTTGATTCAAATTTCATACATTCATATGCCTTGTCCAAGGTTTGACAAATGGTTTTATAAATTCATATAGTTTGAGAACTGGTCTCAGAGCTGAATTAACTAGTTACTAAGTAACGGCCGATAATTTCCTTATTTTAGGCATTTTCTCTTCTGCTGGACTATTTTCTTTCTTTTTTTAAGGATAGAATTTGTAATTCAGTAGGCTACAATTTATATCTTTTCTTGCTCATCTTAATTGAAGAGAAACTTTGCTTTTTTGAATTTTTGAAGATTTTGAAGTTTGCAAAGTTTGTCTCATCATTAGTGGAACTATATAGCTGTTGTAGGTATATGCTTACATTTCTGAACCCAAATTCCCTTGGTTAAATGGCCATTTATTTTCGTAGTTCAGTTTAAAACCGATTTTTCCTCTTTTCTTTGTTAGGGAGCCAGCCTCCAAATTGAAATAGCTTTTCTTAGTTGGCATAGGAAATACCATATGAAAATCATGACAAAAATTAGTATGGTGTAGGAAATGTTATAATCTAAGGACATACAGAATACATTTTCAGAGGTCTCACACAAATGCGCATGCACTCTCAGCCACAGCCACAGCCACACTTGCCTAAACAACAATATAAATTCAATTAGTCATCTAATTCATGTAACATATTAATTTGTTGCTACTCTTTACAGGTCATGTGGACATAATGTAGGCATCCTCTAGACTCTTATCTTGAGGGATGTGAAGGTGTCTTCTTCTGCCCCAGAAATGTGTCCGAAACCTGTTGATTAGGAGAAGGCTAAATTGATGTTATATCTTATCATTGTCTGCATACGTTAATTCTTTTGACATGAGTGCCTGCATGTCTGTCATTCTTTCCCTTCAAAAGCATGACATTCACTCATCTTTTTTCTTGCTTATATTTCACGGTTCACCAAACATTTAATAGTTGTTAAAGACTGTATAATATTACATGATTTTGTTTGTTGTCCTGTGCTTGATCTATCTTAAAAATTTGAACAGGAATTTTGCATCTACTTTCTTTCATATCTTTTATCAAGAGGGCTTTCCCTTAATGGTAATTTTATACTGTCTAATTAAGATAACTTATTTTTCTGTCTTTTTTGCATAATGTTCTGATCTTTGAGCAGTTATTTGTTTGTGCCCTTCAAATTTTAAAATATTCCCCATTCATTAGTTTCGCATCTACCAGCTTTTGAGCATCACTTTGTTCTTAGATTCTTTGCATTATTCAATTCATTACTCTTTCTTCAAGGCTTATACATGACAAGGACAAGCTACTGTAATAATTCAAGCAATTGATCATCATTTACAGCTGGAGAGAGTCCATATTTACATGGTCTAGGACTTTTTAGAGCAATTGAGAAATTTGAAAATTGTTCTTTGTATGCCATATATGTTCTATAGAGGCTGGGTCATATCACAAACTCATTTTACCCATTTTTTTGTTTTGTTCTGTATTTCCTCATGCATATAGGATTAGTAGGAAAATGCTATTTATGTACAACATTATGTTGTCAAATGCATGACAAATTTGCACTGATTATTTATGTAGAACCTGGTGAAGATCCCTTTAGTCGTAGAAAAGGTAAAAAGAAAGAACGGATTCAGAAGAATCAAAAGAATCAGGTAGAGAACCTGAAAAAGGCAGCAAAAGTTGATGCTCTACCAAGGTAATTTTCTCTTAATGCATCTCGTAATTTTTTTAATGAGGAAGTAGTTAGTGGATATTTTATCAGTTGCAATGGCAGTATTTTGTTGTTTTTAATTTGTATCCTGATTAATTCCTCAAATTTATTTTTTCTAATGCTTTGAATTGTTCTCGCATCTTATTTTATTTTGGTAACAGTACGGTTCAACTAGCAGCAACGAGTTTACCTATAACAGGGACAAAGGACACCCCTAGGAAAGTTGGCAAACATGAATTAGGTTATGCAGCAGGCCTTGCAAGCTCTTCAACAGCCAGTATTGGGAAATTTGATAAGAAGCTTCCAGGGGAGAAAGTTCCAAAACACACTGGGAAGCATCGTAAGGTACTGTTTCTTCAAGCAGCTTTATTTTTTGTGTTCTATCTCATTATTTAATAATGTTTTCCTGTTTAATATTTAATTATAATTGCTTTATACAGTTTCTACCAGTAGTGGAAGGATCAGGAATTGGAAATATGGAAAAGCAGCAGAGTGATAAGATTTTGCAGAAAGTGCTCTCTAGTCATAATCATGATATTCTTGACATCAACAAGGTGTGTTTTTTCAAAGAACATATTTCTATGCTTAATGTGGTATCATTGATTGACTGCTCTTATTTATGATACCGACTTCTGAAATTGAGAGATAAATGTCCATTGTACAATTACTTTCTGTTTTCTATTACCCTGAAACTTTCCCACGTGTTCTTTCAGGCTGTAACTGTTTTTAACATTAAAAAAGAAAGGGATGCTCATAAAACACGCAAGGATGGAGGTCATCCCAAAGCTTCTCAGCGGAATAGACACGTATCAAAGAGGAAATCTGTTAACAAGGGTCAACAGAAAGAACGGGCGCGTAAGAAGTGAACATTACAATTTTTTCAATGAGACTACAATGAAAATATTTTATTCAAATCAGGAAAAGATTATTACCAGTATGATTAATCAAAGATGTTGGCAATTCACAGCGTTTTTACTACTCAAGTATAGCTAATAGCTACCTGCAGTTTTGTATTGTATCAATTGATACTTGTCTCATCACGTCTATACTGTTTTGAGGATTGAAGACAGATAAATATTTGAGGCATTGGCCCTGTATGGCATGGCTCATAGGGTTGATTTTGGAAATGGACAAAAATGAACCCTTGGTTTTGTCTGAGTGTTACATCTAAATGGTAAATTTTGAAGTACGGAATATTTCCAATTCAATTTTGTTAAATAATCTCAACATTGGTCCTATATGGCAAGGCTAAGAGGGGTAATTTTTTAGGACCCTTGATTTTGGCTTTTTTTTTGGTTATCGTCTAGAAGTCATTGTTTTGGTTTGAAATGTTAAGGGTTATTTGACAGCATACAAATATGCACCAAGTCAACTGGAGATTAGTTCTTTGCAATAGCTAAATAACTCATTTTAAATTGTTGAATCTTTAGGAGTGGACTGTGAAAATTATTTCAATTCTATTTTGGTACTTTAATCAGTAATGCTGTTCACTTGGAGAATATGCATGAAAATAACTCTATTGCTTTACTTGCATATAGAGTAGCAAGTGATAAAATCTGCTATTATTTATTCTGAAGATGCTAATAACAGAAATTGGTTGCAGTATAGATACTGCATGTGCTGTCCGTGTCGAGTTGTCTTGGAGTTTATTAGTTTTTTTGTTTTTCCCACAACATAAGTTAAAAATAACTATTTTCGGGACAAGTTTAAATTTCATTTGATTCACCTTTTTTCACCTGCCAGGGAGATTACGTTTTCAAATGACATGAACTATATTGGAGAATCTAGTTTTTGGTTCTTCCACCAAATGTTCCTTGGTATGGCTGAAATTCTCAGCCATATGTTAGAGATATATTAAGTGATTTTGGGTACAGTCAATGCTCTGTTTCTATGAAATGATATAATCAAACAATTGAAACAGTCGCTTGTTCTCAATGTAGTATTGAGTGAAATATAACACTATTTAGGATAGTTATGATAGCATTTTCAAAATGCACAGATTATTGAAAAAGGATGGTTACACTAGAAAAAGTTCATTTTGGTTATAAATTGAGCACAAGGTGAGTTATAGTATGTTTCAATAATCGCTACATTAGAAAAAGGCTACGTTGGTTATAAACTGAGCACAAGGATGTTTCAATTATGGTTACATTAGAAAAAGTTCATTTTAGTTCTAAATTAAGTGAGCACAAGGTGAGTTTTGTTTGGGTTGCAGCATGAGTAGGCTTGCCAAATTAGGACTAACATTGGGGAATAGAAAGATTGAAATCAATTTGGGAGGTACATTTTTTCTTGCAGGGTATAAGCTCATTTGAAATAGATTAAATACATGTGTGAAATTGACAGGCTTAGTTGCTAAGAAGCTCTCATGAAGGCTCTCCTTTGTATTAGACACTGTTAGAGTAGAACGTAGGCAAAGATTTGCAGAGTGAGCCACATGCTCAAAATGTCAGTGCGACAATCCTGGTATCCATGATATATTTGACACCAGTAATTTTTTTATACAACATCGTTGTTAGTCTCTGCCTATATATAGGTGGAGACTAATGTTATCATTGCACTATTTTGACAATAGTTTCTGCCTTAGAATTGGTGCTGGAGACTATATAATCTGTTAAACTAAAGTTTCATCTTTTCAACATTTTCAAGCTAATTTCATCTGATTTTCTGATTGATGGGCGATATTTTGCTGGGCTTTTAAAGATTTTTTCTATTTATAAATTTGAAAAAAAAACAAAAAACATTGGACACATCAAAGTCGAGGAGATAAAATCTAACCTGAAGTTTTCACCGAGCCTCCAAAATTGTAGAAGATGGTATACATTCAAAAATCCACGTCTTGACTATGCTGCCACATTTTGCATGCTCATTGAGACGTGACAAATGCTGAGAAAAAATAGTTATGTTCTCTTTTGGAGCCTCTTGTGGATGTTTTTCTGAATTGACATTTTTTGCACTAGCTGAATTGTTGGCTTCTTCAGTTTTGTTTGATCTTGCATTTCCAGAAAATCTCAACCCCACAGTTCCGGCCAATGCATAGGTCTCCAAAGAAAGGAAGCTTGGCTGCAACAAATACGCAGATTATTACGTACAAAGATCTCAGAAGTAACCTCACATTTGCCAATTTCTTTTTTGAGATTTCATAGGTCACTTGATGGTACACCTTATTTTCCATCAACAATTAGTGGAGGATTATCACCATTAACAGAGTCAAATTAAAGCAAAAAGGATACATCAGCTTGCCAGTGCTACAGCAAAAAGCTGTAAGAGTATAAAATCACAGCAATAAAAAGCAAGCAAACAAGTACCAGAGCTATACTCTCATCATCTTGCATAAGATTTTTCAATATGGTATAACGGACATTATTGCCAAATGCCTAGTAGCTTGATACTGCGACACTGTAATATGTTTCCATTATTACTCCATAGCACATGCATAGCTCTTTCATCATCTTCTTTGAAACTGGAGGGGCATGTGTTTGCCTCTATAATTTAGAGAATGAAACACAATTTCTTTAGGCACAATAATGACTCTCATAATCTAGCAAATAAAATCTTTAATCAAGATAATCTTACAAAGCCAAAACACCCATAAAAATAATCATAAACAAGCAGATATGTTTTATAGAATCTACACATATTATCCCAATGGACATCTAAGTCATCTCATCACATCTCAATAGCGAAAGTAAAGCAGGTGGCATTTAGTTGGAAATTAGATGATAAAGAGAATAAAGTTTAGGGCCCAACCTTTATTTGTGGGAGAATATGGACACAACTTTAAATCCACTGAAAATACGGATGTTTTTTGATCAAAGAAATAATCTTTTGACTGAGCTTCACTTGAACCACCTGTCCAAAACAGTATAATTTTTTATTTTAGTTTTTCTTTTCTTGCTTTTGATTGACCAAAAATGATGTAAATGGAACTTGCAAAATCAGGAATATTGACTTTGAAAATCATATTGTATCCACACTAGTTTATGTAAGAGCTATATGCCTAGCTCAGAAGGATGGATCAATTTGGTGTTCATCTTGTTTAGGTCTTCATGAAAAAAACTGAAGCAATTTGGGTTTCCGTGGATATTTTTCTGGTTTCCACTTTCAGGTTTCTAAGAGAAAGAAGGCTTGTTTTCAATTTTTTTATAATTTTTATTTCTTGTTTTTTGGGCATTGTTTTCAATTTTTTTATAACCTTGCATCTCCCTTTGCCTCTTAACCCTCACCACTCATCTCTACCTAACCTTGCATCTCCCTTTGCCTCTTCATCTCATCCACTCATTCTATTGCCTCTTAATCTCCACCCTCCATTCTTGAGGCAATTCCTTTAAAAGGAAGCTCTTCCCTTGCTCAAGGGTCCATAATCTTCATTGTTATCTAGATCATCTTAAGCTCTAGCATTCTCATTTTCTTAGAATAATCTTAATAATTTGAATTCTTGGCTCTTAGTTGCTCTCATTTCTTAACTTAGCTTCATTTCTAGCATAATATTGCATTGCTAATCTAGTTTCTTTCTTGCATTGTTCTTGCATCTCATTCTTAGATTACTAATTGTTTGCATACATTCTTAGCTCAATTTCTCATTTATAGCTTGCATTCTTGCATCTTAGCTTCATTTCTTAGATTTGAATCTTCCATTTTGGAGTAGTCAAGTCACTAATCCTTCATGCCAATTTGATGAGCACCATGAGAAGGATTAAACTCGCTTCAATTAGGAAGCTATGAGCCGCTTTTTGGGATATTATCTTCCATAGATTTCTTTCAAGAGTAATGGTTCGTAGAAGCGTGTCACACTTTTGATCACACAGGAGTTGCAGACTTATTTTGTGTCTCATACAAGACATTTTATGACTTTACCAGAAATTATCATTAAAAGTTATATAAAACATAAAAATATAATATATTATAAAAAATTCACACACACACACACACACACACACACACACACACAACTGTCCCTTGTCTCCTATTTTTGGCCTTGTAGAAAATGTCCTAGAAATTCGTCCCTTGCAGTCCTTCGTCCATGTCCTTAAAACACCATAAAACATAGTTTTTTGTGAAATGCACCGCAAGATGGATTTTATTGTATAGAAATTTGAAATGGAGCTTTCAAGCGTTCAAAGCTATGTTTCACAACGTTTCGGGGACAAGGACGAGGGGACGACATGGGATGTGTTTTTGAGACATTTCCTAGAGGGCTTTTTTTAGGGGACAATGTATAAATTCATAAGAATATAGATACATACATATAGTTTTTTAAATATATTAATATATTATAAAGGGAGGGGGAAAAAGAGAGATATGTCAATAGTTATAACAACAATATCAACATGTAAATAAATAATCAAAGCAATAGTATAACAACATAATAAATTTCAATAAAGCATTATAACAATAGTCTCAAACATCAAATATCTATGATCTATTAATATCCAAAAGTCCCAAACATGTATCTAGAAGTCTTAAACATCAAATACGAGAATCTATGAAACTAATTGGTGTATGCGCTCTAAAATGGTCGCCTAGACTTTGGGCCCCCATTCAGCAATTTATCAAATCCCTGAATCAATATTTTAAAAAATCAACATTTTTCAATTATATCAATTTCCTTGATCAAGTCCTATTTTATCATTTTCGATTATTTTTTGGGCTAACCATTTTATCCTAAGTTTTTATTTGTTTAAAAAAAAAATTTCCTCCTCTTTTAATAAATAAAAAACTCCCACTTTTCCTCTTATCTTAAGTTGCACAAATAAAGCATTATTCCTATTTTATAAAAATGAGAAAAACACTTTTTGTCTCATATGGACACAAAAGTCAACTCTTATTTTCTCATTGGAGGATACTTATGCACATGGATTGCTCCTCTTTCAAGCTCCACTTTTGATTAAATCTTTTGCCTCTTAATCTCCATGGTCCATTATTTCTCATTTCCTATAAAAGAAGAGCTCTTTTCCTCATTTTCATATGCATTTTTGAATACTAATGTTATGCTGCAGGTTTTCTAGGTCACTTTGGAGCTTTTGAAAATTTGGAGCATTTTTGGCTTTTGCATCTACATTCCATTCTTAGTTTCATTTATGCATAGTAGCTTCATGTTTATGCTTTCATAGTTTAGATATCCTTTCAAGCTTTAGAGTAAATCATCTAGTTTAACTATGAAGGCTTGGTAATAGCTTGTACTTTCATTTCCATAGCTTAGCTTGCATCTCTCATTTCTAGCTTGCATATTCATCTTAATCTAACTTGCATTTGCATTTCATAGTGATTCTTGGGGATATTGATATTCTTGCCCTTGTCTTCATTTGAATCTCTCATTGTGTGGTTGACTAGCAAGGTCATTAACTTAATAGCTCTAGCTGAGAGCAAACTTAAAATAATCTTGCAACTCCATTCATAGAGAGCTCTAGGTTGCTTTCTAAGGTTTCCTCTTCATGGATTCCCTTGGATGTAATGACCTAGAGAAGTGCACCATCTTAGTGTGTACATTTTTGGCGCCCACCGTGGGGCAGAGCATTATTATTTTGTCCTTAATTTTTTGCATTTTCGTCAAATTTTTCATCAATTTTTAGCTTCATTTTCGGCTTTCGAATTTTTTAGTCTCAAATTATTGCACAATAGTTTTCCAGTATCGCGTGATAGTTCACGTGCGGTCGCACGATACTTTACCAGTTAAAGTATCCCCCCATTTGAGACATTCTGTCGCCTGCAATAAAGCGAAGTATCGCCCATAAATATATTATTGCTTCAGTATACTGTAAAGTATCGTGTGATATTTCTAGCGACTGTACTATCACCCAGACCTGAAAGTGGTTGTTTTTTAGCTCTTTTTAATTTTTTTGAAAATTTCAGCGTTTTCAGAATCTGTGACTCTGGAAAACTGACACCCATTTAAAAAAAAATTTCACATACGGTATCGAAAATTTAAGTGTGATATATCGTTGGAAAGCTCTTTCCAAGCCTAATCCAACCATGTTGGTTTCATTTTCAAATTTTTCCATTTGATCAGCTATTTTCCTTGCAGATTATGTGATTTTTGATGTGCTAACTATTGTGGGGCTAACAAGTTGTGCTTGTAGGTGCCTTCATTGCTTGATTATTTGCTTAAAAGAATACATGTTAAAGTTTCAAATGCACAAGGGCTACTAACAGTTTTTGTAGGGCTTCCCAAAGCATGAAAACTCAATCAAGTGCTTGTTGTTTATTTCATTTCAAATGTGGCATATACTAGTTGTTTCATTTCATAGGCACTTAATATCTTGTTGTAAGAATTCTTGGGTGGTAGGAAAAGTATGCTCTTCACCCTTGTGGTGAACTAGAAAATCTTGACCCATCTTTGGATTTTGAAAGCAAGAGGGTAATTGAACATTTGCTTGGTGTCTTTGGGAGAAAACTTTGAGATAGGGGATTATGCTCTTCACCCTTGTGGTGAAACAAAAACTTTGAACCTCATAAGTTGATTCACTCTTTGTTTAGATCTTTAGAATCTTTTAGTGGGCCTGCTCTTGAGCAATCAAGAGGAACGACCCAAGTGGGGACAAGCTAATACCGAGCTATTCCAACCCACTATAATCTCAAGGCTATCGAGGACACAAAACCTTGGTAGACATAGTGCTTGTCTTCACTTGATGTGAGTACTTGTGAGATTGTGACTATGAGAAAAGTGTTGAGCAAGAATGCTTAAGGTACTCTTGAGGCCGCGAGGTCCCAGTCCTTTTTGAGGAGCAAGAGGGGTACTACGAACGGAAGCCCTTACTAAGAACCATAGATAGAAGCCACTTTATTTTGCCGCTTAGCTTCTTGGTGCAATGATTGATCCAAGTGGAATAACCCAGATCACCCCAAGATTACTCACCATCTGTGTTCCTTTGGTTGTGTCATTGACACTTCCACGACAAAGCCAATATCTATTGTGGGCAACCACTTTGTGTGAGGCAATGGGACATTAAGTGTGGGCCAAGTTGCTAAGTATTGAGCCTTTGTCCTTCTAGGCTAGCAAGTGCTTGAATTGTTCTCGTTGTGATCTACTTGTGTAAACGTTCTCAAACATCAAACATCACAGTAGCATTCATAGGATTTTTTGCTTTGATATCACAATTGCTTGTCTTGGCAAAGTTGCTTTTGCTCTTGCACAAGTGTTCTATGACATGTTTGATCACCTACTGTTTGCAAACTTGTCTATTATCTGCTATTACTGTATTCTGGACTGTGAAATCAAACTTGCTAAACTTACAACATTGACCAAATTGCCTTTAAAATTGAGTTTTTCACATTCACTGGTCAAGAGTCGCATTGCTTGCCTAGAAACTATCACACAGAGTCCTTTTGCTGTCTCACTGCTGCTTGCAATCCGAAGTTGATTTGTGTCACTTCCAGTCTTCCTTAGTTAGTCTAGATCTCAGATCTTAGGTGCTGTGACATGTTGCTCAATATCCAAATGAATTTCAATGGTATCAAATTGCAAAAAATGGCTCTTGGTCTTCTTTCTTCCACTTCTTCCATGTCTTCCTAGTCTCCCATTTTCATCCTTTCTCTTCTTTCTTCATGATTCTTTCTAAATTCTGTTAAATTATTGTGTTCGAGTTTAATAATCGATGGAACAGTCATGATATATATATATATATATATATATATAATAATAATAATAATAATAATAATAATAATAATAATAATAATAATAACCAAGGGAATTGTATTCTACTGCATACATTCAGTTTACATCTTATCTTCTGATTTATAATTACTTAACATGGTATTAGAGCCAAGTTCCTTCTGTAAAGCCTAATCGCTTGAAGGAAGATCTTATGAACATATAAAGGATGAATACTTCTGACACTCACATTACTCGTATGGCTACAAAACTTATTTTATTGAGTGTGAGCCTTATAATTGAAGTACTAGAAATTACACAGCGTAAACACCTTACTCAATCGCAAAAGTCAAATAAGGTTCCGTTGGCATCACCAATTTAGAGAAGTGAAAGAAATAAATTAAACAACTTGGGGGAGTACTGCAGGAAATAGAGACACCTATTGATGGAACCAACGAACAGGAAGAATAAATAAAACAAAATCTAAGTCTGCAAATTTAGAGTCCAAGTCATCAATCCTCACCCATTCAGACTTACTAATTTCAGACTACAATAAGACATAGAATCTACCACGAGAGACATAGATACAGAACAATCAATAAGGAGTATACACAAACCAGGGGAATACATGCAGAACTTATATCCATATTTAGAGCATTCAATTTCAGCAATAGCTTATTAGAGTTTGGACAATAAGGAAGGATTAAGGAATGTAAGAATGGATTCGAAGGAGGTTTTGTGCAGTGATCGTAGTAACAAATATGATACACAACGATCAATATGGGAGGGGATTCTCAATAACTACAGACATGAATCAATACTAGTGCAGATTATATACACATGCTGCTGGTCTTACCGCTAAAGATATAGGAGAATAAGCGATCAACATAGGAAGAGAAAGAGTAATAAGAAAAGATAAAGAACACATCCTTATGTGGACACAACATTTTTTATTGAGAAAATTATAAGTATAAGACATAAAGCTTATGTTGAATACAGTCTAAGAATTGATTGAATAGGAGGACCACTAAATCTCTCTCCATGATACCTTGGAGATCACTCAGTATATAGATAGTAAATAGAATTTGGTTGCAACCAGTAAACGGGGAAGAATATAAAATAATCCTATAACATATTCTGATCACCAGAAGAATATCAGAAAAGAGAAACTATTAGTGTCCATCATTTGAAAGAGGTGCTCATTAGAGCCATTCAACCATATTATACTGTTTGCAAGTAACGTGGATAGCAAATAGTATGGAGGAATAACTTGCAGTAAAATCTAGTATTAGGTTCGATCATTGGCATCATGAACAAATATTAATTGAGTCAGAGATTCAAATACTGTCGACCTGGTCTCAAGAAGTGGCATTTATATTGAGCAAATGACTGCATTTATCTCAATGTTCTGAATAGTCCCATAAACTATATCATAGAGATGATTGGGGAATTATCTTATGAAGTTTTGTGGACTGCTGAAATGATAAAAATTATCAAACATAATTTTTTTTGAAATTATTAATATCTACGGGAACTTCTTACCTTCCACGACAATGAACACCATGCTTGGACATGGACTAGAAATCCTGAGAAGAGATGGTGATTAAATAATTCATTTGTGATCCACAGTAGCCCTAATGACAATATTGACAAATTTATTATTGCCCCTTTAATGCCAGTAGAATTCTAACTTTGAAAAATCAACTTCTAAATATGAAAATGAACAAAGAAGAAACAATCACTTCTTACTTCTTGAGAATCTCTGAAATAAGAGACCAACTTCTTTGCATTGGAAATATGGTATTCACTTGGACCTTCTTCAAAGCTAGGCATTCTCAATTTTGAAGATGTGGATGGTGTGTTTTGAATTTATTTACAATCTGCCTAAACCTGTTGGTTCATAACGATTCAGTTCCTTATTAATTTGGAATATTGAAGGGAAAATTGTCTACAATTGGAGATAGAGGGGCCTACCCCTGTTGTCCTTAAGGACTAAGTTGAGACATCATTAATTATAGAGCATCACCTCTCTTGGAGAAATCAAGTCATTTTATAAGAAGACATAAAATTTGTTCAATGATATAAGAGTGGGAATTGAACATTGTGGGGGGAAATAATAACCAATGTTACATTCCCATTTGAACCATTCTTAGTAAAGAGGGGATGTCTCTCAAATAATCTGAGAAGGTATTTTTGATTTGATATGGACCTTCTTTGAAGAAACTTGTGTCAAGGATGTTGATATGCAGATAAGTATCTATTATACTTGAATATTTATCTACTCATTATAGTCTCTCTCTCATCTATAATTCTATATATACTATAAGATCTATTTGCCTTGATCTTTTCCAATGATGCTCTTGCAGGAAAATAAGATTGATATCAGATTCAGAGGGAGTCTGACACTTTAGAGGTAACTTTGGACAAGGAGCTTAGAAGATTGAAATCAAATTTCGAGAGAGTCTAACAATCTATCAGAAGCAACCTTGGATGAGAAGGTCAAGAGGTTGATGCATGTACTTGGAGCTTCAGATGGAAGCCAAATTATCATGAATGTTTGGTCTTGCCAAGCATGGGGATAAATCCTCAGTTTATTACATTCACTCATGTTATTATGGAATCTGACAAGCACATTTGTGTACAAGAAACTACTCATATGAATAATGTTATGATTAAAATTTTAACATGATCATGTATCAGATGATGAGAGTCTCTTGGAGCAAGATATTTTCATGATGCAGTACCATGTATGTGAACTAGAAGGCTTTTATGAAGATATCTAAGTCATGATATTCCTAGATAGATGGTTGGGAATTCAAGAAAAGAGTATAATGCAAACTATAGGACAAAGACACGACTTCCTCACAGAAGGTTGATATTAGATTTAGAGGGAGTATAATAGTTCATCTAAAACAACCTTGGACGAGGAGGTGAGGAGGTTATTACAAAGACCTTAAAGGAAGCATCCAAAAGACTATGATCATGAGATTAAGTCTCATGTGTGTTGGCTAAAATACTTTTATGCTATCTATTACATAACTTGGGGTTCACCTAGAATGATGCAAACTATATAAGAGATATAGTGCACAAGTATGCTATTCAAGATACATTATCCCTACAGAACATATGGCTGATATTCTCACCAAGTTTCTTGCTAGAGGTAAGGTTGTGTACCTTCGAGATAAACTTGGCATGTTGGAGAATGAAGCCTTAGATGAAAAGGAGTTTCATCTATCATCTGGTATGTTATTTCATTCTTCTCTTTGAGAGAGAAGTCTAAGGTGATTCCTCATATCAAGGTGGTATGAAAATTGGGTATCACATGTCAGGTGATTCCTCATATCACATGTTAGGTGATATTGAAAATTGGGTATCACATGTTAGGTGATATTGAAAATTGGGTATCACATGTCAGGTGATTCCTCATATCACATGTTAGGTGATATTGAAAATTGGGTATCACATGTTAGGTGATTCCTCACACCACATGTTAGGTGATATTTCATATCACAAATTATGTAATATATGATTTCTTAGTATCCATATGAATCATATTAGGATCCTTTTGAACTTAATAAAACATATCACATAGTGACATGTCTCTACATAAACTTAGTATCCACAATCGGTCAAAACACATAGAGACCCATATCACTATGTGAGAGATATGGTAGATAGGAAGATCATTAAACTAGTCTATATCCGTACTGAAGAACAAAATGCAGATATCTTTACTAAACCTCTTGCAAAAGTAAAGATAGATTTCTTTAGAAGGAAAATTGGTTTGATCAAAATCTGAATGTAATTATTAATGTACATTTTTTATTCATGAATAAAATATTAAAATATTTCAAAATTGTGAAGATGATGATCTTCTGTGTATATAGGTTACTATGTCAAGGTGACGATCTTGACTATAGTAACCAGGCTTGAAGATCGACTCCTGAAAAGGGTTTGTCCTGGATAGGACCGGACATCTTGTTGCTTATGTTATTACTTGTTGGGTAATAAAGTTGTTAGGATCGACTCCCAAAAAGGGTTTGTCTCGGATAGGACTAGACATCTTAACATTTACATCTTGTTGCTTATGTTATTACTTGTTGGGTAATAAAGTTGTTAGGATCGATTCCTGAAAAGGGTTTGTCCCAGATAGGACCGGACATCTTAACATTTACATTATTGCTTATGTTATTACTTGTTGGGTAATAAAGTTGTTTAGATCGACTACCAAAAAGGGTTTGTCCCAGATAGGACCGAACATCTTAACAATTTACATTATTGCTGTATAATAACTCATCATGATCAATGTTCTGTAAGTGTCCTAAATTGGGCCAAATATCAGGATATGAAATGTTCTACAAATTCTATTAAACTCTCTCTCAAGAGGGAGTGTTAAATTATTGTGTGTTCGAGTTTAATAATCGCTAGAATAGTCATGATATTATAATAATAATAATAATAATAATAATAATAATAATAACCAAGACAATTGTAATCTATTGCATACATTCAGTTTACATCTTATCTTCTAATCTATAATTACTTAACAATTCTTCATGTCTTCTTGATTCCTTTCCTCTTATTATCTAGTCTACCTTCTATTCATCAATTCTTTCACTTCCATGCTTGATTCCTCCTCTTCTAGAACCATGAATTTCAACTATCTTGTTATGGAACCTCTCTTGAGAATGGATGATCTTGAACTCATTGCTCAATTCGAAGAGTTTTATTCCTCCAATAGTCCTTCTAGATATCTCATGGGTGACAAACTTAAAGCAAAAATAAAAGAAAAGATGATTGAATCAGACGCCTTTGCTAGGATCATAGACATGATCATATCACGACCTCCTTTTTCCAAACATTCTTCATCATCTAAGTCTTCTCATTCTTCTTCACCTTCCAAGTCTTATCATAACTCTTCTAGACACCATTCAAATTCTTCATCTTCCAAGTCTCGCCATGATTCTTCTAGACATTATTCGCATTCCTCATTATCCAAGTCTTCTTCCTCCACTAGGTCTTCACTTTCCTCTTCTTCACCATCTCATTCCTCTTCTACTTCTCCCAAGAGTCTTACTCCTCAATATGAGCAATATAGTAATCCTTGTGATACCTCTCCCACGAAGAGTGACACACCCACCTTTGATGACTATGATGACTATTATGATGGCTATGATGATGAACCATATAGTCATACCTATGAAAGCTCTATTCCCAAGAGTCCTCCTCGTTGTGTGCTCATGCTTACTAAAGGGTCATCTTATTGGGTAGATCGTGATGGTGATCCGTATGACTCTGATTTTGAAAAAGATTGATGATTTTTGTGAACAATACCTAGATGATACATCTACTTCTATTGAGGAATATAAAATGTACCGTGCTGATTTGAAACGTAAATATTATAAGAATCCTTCCTCTAAGAACTCTCATGCTGAAGATAAAGATTGCACTCTCAAACAAGATTATGTTAATGATGGACCTTTGTCTTGTGATGGTTCCCTTCCATCCTTTACTTCCTCCAATACCCATACATTTCCTAAAGCTTCCGAGTCTTTCAAACCTTTCACAAATCCTTCATCCAACAAAGATCCCAATAATTTTCATGTGGTTCCCTATAGTTATCCTCAAGGGCTACCTCTTAAAGAAACTCAAGCTAACCTTCACCTGGCTGCAAATACTTTCAATAATGTTAAACCTAAAGAGCCTAAGCCTTTACATGCTATAATGCCTACTTCAGCTAGTCCTTCACCATCTATTCCAAATTCTTCCATAAAATTCCAACATGCTTCCTTGTCCTTAGAAGTGGCTCCATGTCAAGAGGACTCTAAAAATGATAAAGAAAATAACATAAAGAAGGATCAAGATCAAGAACCCTCCATGTCATGTAATCCTTTTCATGATGTCTCTCCTCCGTTTCATGGTTCTTTTGATCCTTTATGCCCTTTCTCATTCATTCCACCATGTCTTAAGTCTTCTCCTAAGCAAGATCAAGCTACTACTTACACCATTGAGCTTATTGACAATCAAAATAACCTTACTCCACTTGCGCTTTCCAAAAATGATACTTCCATTAAGGTTATTAAAAATAGTGTTGTTACTTCTAATTGAAAATCATGAGAAAAATTATATGCTTATGCCATCCAAAGCAACTTGTCAAGATCAAAGTCTTCCATCTTCTTGTTCTACCACTCCATGTTCACTTCCACTTTCTACTCTTCCTAAATTTTTGCAAGCTCCGAACAATCCTATTAAAGAAGTTGCTCCTATTCAAGATGTTCATGATCCTATTGCAAATCCTAATGCTCACTCTAAAGATGTTGATGTCCTTGGTTGTCATATAGATGTTGATGAACTTATTGATTATCCTTTTGTATCTTCCACATCCATCCTTGGACCTCTTCCACCACCACTAAGGCCTTCACGTCTACCTTCCATCTTGGGCCCTTATGTCCCTTCACTTTCCCCTCCTAGCTCTCCTAATTCATCATCCATCTTGGGTCCTTATGTCTCTCCATCTCCTATCTTTCCTCAAGATCAACATAGATGCATACCCTTGAATCCTTTTCATCCACCCACCCATCTAAACCAGTCATATACTCCTTCTTCCACAAGTCCCAAGTCTTTTGGAAGTAACTTGAATGTTCAATACAAGAAAAAGAATCAATACAAGAATCCATCAAAAAAAGAAGATCACCATGTCTCCTCTAATCGACATGGAAGCATAAAGTCAAAAGAGATATCTAAGAAGAAAACTACAAGACAAGTATGGGTTCCAAAATCCATCATTGAAGATATTCTCTCTAAATCATCAAAAAGAAATGAAAAGCCTAAGGCTATATGGATTCCAAAGTCTCTCTTGAAAGAGTCTAATGTTGAAAAAAAAGTGAAGTTGACATTCAAGCTTCCAAAGGCTTCCACTTCATCTTCTTCCAAAAATATTCTTCCATTCCATGTGCCTAAACCGCAACCTCTGCTAAATATTCGCCATATTCCTTCTTGTATTCCTTCATTCACATTTCCTCCATCCTCTCGCTACCCTTCAAAGTGTGTGTTGACGTTGATCTTGCATTCCTTTCCATCTACCCTGTCACAATCCTTCCATTCATTATCCTTCTACCTTCTATCATTTTTCCTCATTTGCCTATTCCTCCTATCTTCCAATCTCACTCGCTTTACATAAAACCTTATCCTCCATTTTTCTCTTCCATCTTCCTTTCCCTATCAGTATCTTTGAGCATATCATTTTGAATCCTTGGCGTATCATGATTTATCCTTTCAAGGAGCCTTATCTAAAAAGCTTGCCTTCTTCAAAAAAAAAAAGATCAAAAAAAGAAAAAAATAAAAATGAAAAAAAAAATAAAAATTGAAAATGTGCCTTGGTGGAAACCTGAAAACAGACGCCTTGGTAGAAAAAGTAAAGAGAAATAAATTCATCTTATGGTGAAAACCACTCCCTTGTGGCGCCTTGGATAAGTACCGTGATGAAAACCTGACAATCAGGCATCATGCGTAGTTCTTCTACATATTTCATCCATTTTGTCTTCTCTCTTTGATCTTGACAATGTTGACCTTATGCACGAACATTTGGCTATCTTGTGAGCTATCTTACGATGGTCTTACTTTCATTCCATTCATGGTTAGCCTTCATATTTATTTTCCTCCATTCATTCCTTTTCCCCTTTGGTTTTGATCTAATAAAAAAGAGTAAAACACGATGTTATGAAGCCTCTTGACATGTCTACTCTTTTGGACTGCATCCTTTCCTTCTTTTGCATTACGCTTTTGTGACTTATCCTATGCTGGCCTTTCATTGCTTGTCCAAATGTGCTTTACATGATAATTTTTCTCTAGCTTGGGTACTCTTGAGGAGTTGGCCTTTGGGGATTTCTTTCCTTCATTCTCCTTCATTCTCTTGTCTTCCATCTCTTCCACCAGCTTGCTAATCCCTTTTATTCTCCACCTTGCTAGACATTGGGACTACACGATTTGATCTTGCTTGGAAGTTTGATGCCCGTTCTGTCTGGGGGCATCCTTTGTACATATTTATTGATCTTGAAAAAATCCAAAAAAATGGTATATTGTTAAAAATTCTAAAATTTAAAAAATGCTCTGAAAAAATGATCATCTTAGTGGAAACCTAGCGATAGGCACTTTGATATATCTCCAAAAAAATTATATATTTAAAAAATACCAAAAAATAAAAAAATTTAAAATCTCAAAAAATAGTCACACTTACCCAACTGTGTTTTTCAACACTCCCCTAGCGTCTAGTGTTTCTCAACACTTATTAGATATCCTATCTACAGTCTAGAATGATGAGATATTTCTCATCAGCAGATGCGATACTCAAAGTTTGACTCTATGACCTACACACACAAACACTTGACTCGCTGAGACTTGTTTGACTTTGTTTTCCTTGTGTGTTGTCTATGATGATTTCTTTGATGAATGTTCTCTCCCTATGATAGTTTTTGATGATGCATAGCTAGAAGACCTAGGGCATGAGGACATGTTTTATTTCTTTTTCTACTGGTGGGTATATTCTGTTGGTCCTAATTGTCATTAGCATTTATGCTTGATCCACTTGACACCTAGGATCTACAAGGTATTATCCTTGACTGTTTTATGCGAGTGCATGCTTATAGCCATCTTGACCCTCTTATGTCCTAATGCAAGCATAATCTCACTATAGAAAACTTAGGTAATCTCATTGCACTAGTCATCTTGACCTACATGTCTTTGGTGCCTAGGTGGGATTTCTACATTTCATCTGATATAGGTCATATTCATATACCCATAGTTATACTAGTGTTTATTGTATGATCTTGCGACGCTACCAATAATGCTTGATGATGAATATTAGAGTCTAATGGCGTTGTGACCTTGCAAGTCAGCCACTTTCATAGTAGCTTGCATTTTTAGATTCATGTTAGATTAGTCTTGCATCTTGCATATGGAGAGAGCTCTCCTTTCATCTTTCGTGGACTTATTGGTTAACTGCACTCACCCCCTCTTCTTCTCGATCATATCTTTCACTCCTTATCTTTTTCATCACAACCTGTTCCTGTCATCACAAGGGGTGAATCTTATCATCATATATAAAATGACCTTTTTACCCCTTTTATGACATTTTGACTTTTTGACCCAATTTTCAAAACTCCTTAGAATTGCATGAAAATTGCACCCCTGGCTAATTTCGACATCCTGGATCCATTTTTGAACTCGAAATTGAAATCTGAGTTCATCTTGATAGTCAAAATCACATTTCAAACTTTCACCCTCTTCTGCGCAGTTGGTTGACCATTTGAGGCTTGATCCTTCAATCTTTGTTGGGGCATCTTTATTTCTTCACCCCCATCTCTTTTGACTTTCTAGTCTTTCATTCATTTCACCTCTCCGTGGTTTGACTTGATTTTTATCCTATATCTTTCCCAGTCAAACCTAGTCCCATGGGGCATCTCTTCATTGCTTGATGGTTATCCTATCATCTTTCACCTTCGATTGTGATTTCTAGTGACTTGATCAAGTTTATTAGTTTGCTGTTTCTCCTCTCCCTGATTTTGATTTCAATTCTGAGGGGGTAGTACCTATCAGCTTTAACCTTTGATTCAGCTTTATCATTCAGCTCAGCTTGAGATTTTTATTTTGAGACTTGACTATCACTTAACAACAACGGTGTTGGTTTTGTCTTTCGATTCTTATCTCTTATTTTTAGACTTGATTATCACTCAACAACAATGGTGTTGATCTTGTCTTTCAGCTTATGCTTATGCTTGTCCTGATGTGTTCCCATCCGTCGAACACACATCTGGGTTGTTTTGTGATCCCAAATCGATCTCACATTTCAATTCCATTCTTTGACCACATGTGTACCCAAAATGATCACACATTAGTCAAAGAGGGGCAACTGTATGCACCCTAAAATGGTCGCCTAGACTTTGGGCCCCCATTCAGCAATTTATCAAATTTCTGAATCAATATTTTCAAAAATCAGCATTTTTCAATTATATCAATTTCCTTGATCAAGTCCTATTTTATCATTTTCGATTATTCCTTGGGCTAACCATTTTATCCTAAGTCTTTATTTGTTTAAAATGAATATTTCCTCCTCTTTTAATAAATAAAAAGCCCCCACTTTTCCTCTTATCCTAAGTTGCACAAATAAATCATTATTCCTATTTTATAATAAGGAGAAAAGCACTTTTTGTCTCATATGGACACAAAAGTCAACTCTTATTTTCTCATTGGAGGATACTTGTGCACATGGATTGCTCCTCTTTCAAGCTCCACCCTTGATTAAATCTTTTGCCTCTTAATCTCTATGGTCCATTATTTCTCATTTCCTATAAAAGAAGAGCTCTCTTCCTCATTTTCATATGCATTTTTGAATACTAATGTTATGCTGCAGATTTTCTAGGTCACTTTGGAGCTTTTGAAGATTTGGAGAATTCTTGGCTTTTGCATCTACATTCCATTCTTAGTTTCATTCATGCATAGTAGCTTCATGTTTATGCTTTCATAGTTTAGATTTCCTTTCAAGCTTTAGAGTAACTCATCTAGTTTAACTAGGAAGGCTTGGTAATAGCTTGTACTTTCATTTCCATAGCTTAGCTTGCATCTCTCATTTCTAGCTTGCATATTCATCTTAATCTAACTTGCATTTGCATTTCATAGTGATTCTTGGGGATATTGACATTCTTGCCCTTGTCTTCATTTGAATCTCTCATTGTGTGGTTGACTAGCAAGGTCATTAGCTTAATAGCTCTACCTGAGAGCAAACTTAAAATAATCTTGCAACTCCATGCATAGAGAGATCTAGGTCACTTTCTAAGGTTTCCTCTTCATAGATTCCCTTGGATGTAATGACCTAGAGAAGTGCACCATCTTAGTGTGTACAATTGGCAATCAATATCCAAACACAAAACCATGTGAGTCACTATCCCTCTTTGGTAGAAGTGGATCATCCAATTGCAACCACAATGGTCAGTGCCAAAAAACAAACATTTTGAAAGCAAATAAAGTAAAATCATACAAAGAAATATAATAGTGCATCTTTTTAATTTCAAAACTCAAGAATGAAAGTTTTCAAGCATTTTATTGAGACTGGGACTTGGCATGACTCAAAAAACTAAACATATGTAATTTCTAATTGTGTATTTCATTAATTATATTTGATTTTCATACATTTGAAATTAAAATAATTATTTTGATTCTCATGTGAAAGTATATAAGCAAATAAAATTAAAGATTTTTTTGTTTTGTTTTTCAATGCTAGGAAACATCCCCTATTGTTTGAGGACCACTAGCCATCCCTTGGATGCCCCCTAGATGTTTTAGGGATCAATAGCCATCCCTAAACAACATGGGGCATTTCTCGGTGTTTCAGAGGGTTGAACATGCATCGAGGATATCAAGGGGACGTTTCCTCGGTGTCCCCCCATTCCTCGAAATGGCTAGGGGATGAGAAAAATAAGTTTTGGGGAAAGGGATGCGTCCCCATGTATCCTTGGTTCAAAGCCCTACAATAAGTGTTGTTAATAGTTTTTGGATTTTTAGTAGCAAAAACAAACAAGTTTTGTTTTTGGCCTTAGACTCTTATAAATGTGAGTGATAGTGGCCATATGTAGCTGTTCATATGCTAATCTGGGTATAAACTTGACTGTACATGGCCAACCTACATATGACTGTATAAGTAGGAGATATTTTCCACAACAAGTTAAACTGTGATATTGCTATCGGGATTCAACTGTGTAGTTTTTGAGTCAATCTCATTGGCCCAAGTCTCATGACTAGTGGTTCACAAGAACCCACCTCTCATGAGAATGAATGGAACACTTAGCACTCATTGCATCTAGGTGATGCTTATAGAGATGAAGCACCAAGACTTCCTAGGAGCTCACCCATCCCAATACTACTCCAGTTCAAGTGTGCTTAACTAGAGTTTCCTCCAAAGTTAAGCCCACTTTGGTTGCAACCCCATTTGCAAAACCTTTAGCAAGGGTTGTGCATTATAAACCATTCATTAGAAAGCCCCTTAAGCTCATCAATTGATAAGTAGGACATATTTTCCATAGCAAGCCAAATTGTGATATTGCTATTAAGATTCAACTATGCATATGACTAGTTTTTTTGTTATATTTATATGCATGTGGAGGTGCATATGGAAAGTTCTTTATTAGCTATTTGTAGATTAGGAGAGAAACAACATAGGTATGCTGACCCTTTTGAAATAGCGAAGAGTGATCTACCACAAAATAACTATTTTTACATTTTAATTATTTGTATTGGTCAAATCTCTTACACAAAATAAATTTTCTATATTTTTGACAAAATATAGGGATTTTAGCTGCATTAGCCCTTGTTGATCTTGTCACTACATAATAGAGTAAACATTGATTTTTATTTTTTGAAATTAATCATAGATAGGATGAAAAGACAAAATAGTTTGGGGGGCTTCAAGAAATTGAAATGATTAAGATTGAGTATTGCTAAAGAATCTTGGGATATTTTATGATATTCTTGTAATTCATAGCATGGTAGTTTTCATTGGTTAGTTGAGTTGAGTTTATTTTCTTTTGTACCATCATAAATTGTAATCATCTTATTGGTGTATACAATTTTATAATTATTTAGCACGTGTTTTCATTTTAACATGCATAATGGGACTTCATGTTGCACCTAAATTCAAATATGGGTCCTATGTTATCTCAATTTCACCAAAAAATGATGTGAGCCCTTATTTCTAGGTGTGCTCCTTTATTATTTCTCCAATTCAATCATTTATTAGCTAACATGGGCCCTATGTTACCATTTGGTGACCTTTGTGCTTCTTCCCAACCTTCAAATCAACTGTGCTTCATTATCTGACATCCCCTTGTTATATGGAACCCATGATTTTGATTTGAGCCTTGATCGGTGGGAAAAAATACCCTAGGCAATCTATTCCCAAGAATAGAATGTCTCGGGCAATTTGTACATTGAGGTTTGTGTTGGTTCTTTTTCTTGCAACCCCCAATCCTAGGTGAAAACATAAGATCTAGTCTATGAAATTTGAAACCTAGAACATACATTCAACACCCTCAACAAACCAAGGACAAGAAAACCCAACAATGACAAGGTATGAAAACCTTCACTTCGAGCTCCACACATAGGAGGGTTTTCCTAATAACACAAATCTGCACATATAATAAACCTTTTCATAAACAACACTATGCAGATACACAATTGTGGATAGTTCTTAGACCTATAGCTAATGGTTATTAAAACTTTACCATCCTATGCGCAATCCCACTTGTATTAAGCATGCTGAGAACTAGTTAATACAACTCCTACATTAATCAACATGAAATTAAAAATGACATTTAATGATTTGAATTGTTTATGAAAAATATAACAAGTCATGTAAATTAGTGCCTAATCCTAGCCACAGAGTCACATATAAGACTTAAAGGGAAATTCCATCTACAAAGCAATTTTTTGAATGAATTCCTATCTATTAATGTCTTACATTAATAGTCCTTCTCTTATACAGTCATAAAGTTCTACTTATGATACCAGATAATGAACTTGAAATCACCAACATATTATCAAAACAATTTAACTTCCTTTTGGAAGAAGACTAATGAACAAACATTACATTCACAACATGATTGAGATGATAGATTCATATATCCTTGATAATCTGAATGTGTGTGATAGTAAAACCAAAATATGGAGACAACTTTAAGAAATATCAATAATGCCTTGCATTATTAATGGTCATTTGCATATGCAAATAACACTTACATCCTACACATTCTACCTAGGACACTTAGAAAACACACTGCAATATTTACATACTTGAGAGAGAAAAATTTAGAACCTCTACGTAAGAGAAAAAGGAAGATTAAATAGAAGAAGAGAGATTCAGATTGATATTGTTGATGACACATGTTCTTCCTTCCCCAATCTGTTTTGCATAGTCACTCTTCTCTTCAAACTGAAAAATATTCTATTTGTTCTCTAATTTGAAAATATCCCAAGTGATGTGTCCTTGCCACATCACATTGCTTCAACTTGAAAAATCTGATTTATTGTGCTGCCCTTTTATAGTGATATTTCTCACAACTATTCACTCATTTGTTGGAATTACATTCACCTTATGTGCAAATATATTTTCTTTTTTTTGTCTTATTTGCAATTTCACCAAATTAACACATTATGTAAAATACTTCTAATGTCATCTTTACCATATCAGTAAATAAAATAGATGAGTAAAAATAATACCCCAGGGCGAAACACAAATACCTTCTAGATATGCATATTACATTTCCCAGGATAGCAAGAAAAAGTAATATTTTAAGTTCATAATTTTTCTTTGCAAATTCTCCTGCTCCAAACTTTAAAATATCTTCTTTTTATTTTCACCAAAGTGAAAACAACTTACCTTGTAAAAGGCCACTTTTCACATCTCTCATTTCACCCCTACTTCACATGGCACTCTTGGTGAAAATTGTATCACTTTACCCCTTTTCTCTGTTCATGAAAAATATTTCACCTTCAAGCTACAACATTATTATTTATTTAGCTTGAACATTTTCTGTACTAAAATCATTCTTCTAAATGATAATAAAATAATTCTCAACGAAACTATATTTTCTGTCATCATTTGTGTTGCAACATTCTTTCTGATTTTGAAACTATTTTTATATCCATTCTTCTTTGTAAGTCTTCCTCTATGTTTGTATTTATTTTCTCCCAAACAATACACAACCACTTCTTTGTCAATAAAATCACACTTGAAAAGAAACCATAATGTATTTGAATTAAACAAAAATACGTTTTGATGGGGTCCTGAAATCCAATTCAAAGAAAGATGAAAGATAGGACAAAAAAGCTCAACCCAAGACAAACAATGCTCAAAAGTATAGGTGAGCAAACACAACAAGAACACTGCACAAAAGCAACATGCAGCCAAAGCCAGACATGACTAGAGAAAACCCCAACCAAAACCCCCACTTAATATTTTTCTTTAGTCCTTCTCTTTTGGGAACGAAGTGTCATATTGAAGGAGGGAAAAGATCTCTTTGAGTTTTTTTCTTTGACCATACACCAACCCTCCTCCACCTTAGCAACAACATCCTTCCAAGCCAGTGCTGAACCAAAAGAAGAATCAAAAGTAGGATCAACATAACCAGAGCTAGCTACAACCAGGGAACTAGAGGCAGCTACAACACTAGAACCAGCCAGAAAAGCCCATAACCAACAAGATCCCTACCAAAAGAAACATAAATATGAGACATCGAAGGAAAAACATCAACATTACCAGCCGAAACACCAAGGGGGTGTCTCAACAAAAGATCCAACAATGCCATCACAACCAAAGGTAACCGCATCAATAGTCTGAGGCAGACTGACCTCAGGACAAACTGACAGAGGAGTAGAAACATCGAAGCGCCCACCGTTAGAAGTTGGAGCCTCTATAGGGGAGGAAGAAAAAGCTAAAGGAACCTACGCAACCAACTAGGAAAAGCTCTTCTTCTCAACCGTATAATGCTGAGAAAAAGCACCACTCCACCATGAGGTAGAAGACCTCTTAATCTGAAGACCACAAAGGGCCGCCACATGCCCAATCTTAAAATATTTATTGCATCTAAAGAGAATCCCTTTGTAATCTAGAGGCTGAATCCAACTTCCTTTAGAATAATTAATCAAGATCTTAGTAGGTAGACCCTTAGAAATATCTGTCTACTAGGATACGCGCGTAGGTGGAGTGAAGAACATCAGACGACTCATTATCCACCATAAGAAAGTCCCCAAGGACATTCCCAACCTCCTCAACAAGATTATGAATCCAAAAGTGGAGGGGGAGATAAGGCGATCGAACCCAAATAGGAATCGAGTTAAAAGTTTCAGAAGAGGGATTGAAACCAACATACCAAGGCTTTACCATGAACAAAAAATATTTTCTCAGCTAAAGAAATAATCACACAACACTTTATCTCTGTCTTTCGATACTTCAAATTTAGCAACAAAAAAACCCTTGGCCATAGAGTAGATGTGTACCGTACCAGCAAAAATGGGCTCCCAATGCTGCAAAATCCAAGTGTGCAGCTTCGGGAGACTAGGCAAAAACAAACCAAAACTGACAGATCAAAGCATGGTGATAAAAAATGGAATCTGAGTGATCAAATTCCTCCTCCAAATCCTTATCTAGGGTAATCAACAAAGACTTGAGACAAGAATATACATCCGAATAGGTGTCTTCAAGCCAGAATCCCTAGAAGCAACAACAACCTTTGCCATCACAACATGAGAACCCATCTCGGGAGGAGGTTCCCTAGCCATAAAGGATGGAAACCGTAGGGAAAGAAGATGGCACAATACCGCCAACGTCCAGCACAATAGTTGTAGCCGAGCTGGAGACATAAGACAGAGGTAAATGAAGGATTATTCCCACATGTAGAGGAGGACAGAGCATTTCGAGCAGGAACCAAATTTTGAACGAAGGCCATCATAGTTGAGACTCTCGAGGGTCAAAAGTAACCATAATGTTCTTCATTATTCACATCTCCATATTGTGAAAGCCCATAATACATAGAAAGCACATAGGCTTGGACAACTCTTATTTTTATGATATGAATCAGTTAGCATCAACCCAGACTGCCAAAGAACTCAACATTACTTGCAGGTCGTGAATAATAAACCTGAGTTGTTTATCCACTTCCCATCACTCCAAAAACATTAAAAACACAGTCAAAATGTCTGCAAAAGTAAGACAAATAGTCTGGGTAGCCTTTGGGAGACCAAAAACATCATTTACAACTTGTAGACAGTCCCAAAATGTTGTCCAAAACATTTGCACGGGATAGATTTTTTTCATTATCATTTATGATTCACTGAATTTGGATGCTGCTCCAGAAGGCCTCATTAAAACAAATTCTTAGAGTTTCCTATCAAATCTATTTCGTGTGTTTGGAATTATTTCAATTTGCTGCTCCAAATCTCTTTTGAATTTTTTCAACAAATCAAATTTGAACAACTCTAACAAAAAATGACATCTCATGAGACCATACTTAATTTGAAAGATTTTATCAAGCAATTCACTTGTCCTGTGTGTGCATCCACTCTAAGCATATTTGTATTTTGCAAATAAATCCATTTTGTGCTATAGTCATCTATGATTTGATCGACTCTACCAATTCCTTGTTACTGCGGCAATGGGATCACACTATGTTCGTACTTTGCATACATCTATGCCAATGTTTGTTTAAAAAATGTCTACTATGATCTTTGATGAATGTCGAGGCCTGGTTCTGTTTGCTACACTTCCTTTTGATTCAATCTTCATGCGGGTATGCGAGGAGTAGTCACGCGGGGGCAAGGAAATTTTCTATTAAAATTTCTTCTTCGTTCATTGCATTGGGCCACCTGTATTTTGAGCGAAAAATTGGGGAATAATATATATGTCTTGCATTTTATATTTCTTTTGCAATGCACAACACAGTGTATACAATAATTTTTAAATAAAAAATGATTTAAAAAAATATTTTTCTTTTGCCTTATTCGTGCACCATTCAAATTTTTTGAATCATAAAAAATGATTTACAAAACTTTAGGCCTTTATCCTTGTTTACATATTTAGACCATTTAATTCCTCATGCAATCGAATGTGTTAAAACAAATAGAGACCTCGCTAAAAAACTTGATCTTAAAAATACTGAATACGACCTTGAGATATCACCACTCGACACATTGATTCATTGAAGTACAAGAAATAAGTGTGTAAAAGGGATTTCTCTGATTCCAATATTAGTGCAAGATATTGGTGACCAAACTTGACCACTTTGAAACCTTCTGAAACTGTATATGCAAAAACACTGTAAACTGACTTTGGATTTAACCTCTTAAAAATAACAAATCATATTCTGAGGCTTTGCCACTAATCCCAGTAGTACATTTAGATAAACAAACAATATAAAGAACCAATCCATTTATCCTGACAGTCACATGGTTTGAAAACATTAATATGCAAAGTTGCCCATCTGGGTGATTGATCATAGTGCATACTAAACACAACATAAGTTGCATCCGGATTCGGCTAGGGAAATATAGCAAATGAGCACACTAGGGTCTCAAAATAGATATGGGGGCTCTTTGATATGCCTATAATATAGGGGAACACTCCTTATGTCAAAAAAGTCAATTGGGTGTGAAATATGAAACCTCAAAGTAGGGTACTTCTTTAAATCTGAAAATGTGCAATGCAGTCTTGTGTAAACCCCATAAAATGGTACTTCAAAAATTGATCCAATCTGAGTATGGGAAGATGGATGGTCAAACATGTTTAATGATAGTGGGTAAACACATTTCCAAGGCTAATCGACATAAAACTCACTAGGGATCATGTTGGCTCCTTTTTTCCTTTTCTACAGATTTACAATTTGATTGACAAACTAATGTCTCTGACTCTTTAAACCGACTCCAAATCTGACAAAAAAAGGACCAATTAACAAGGACTGAGATATTAGTGTTGATCCCTAAGTTTTGTTGTCTATTAGTGTCTTACACTTAGTCATTTTCTAGGCAATGTTGGTTGGTCATCACTGCGACCGGGTTATCATGTATAGGCCGAGTCATGTATATTGTATAGTTACTGAACAGTAGTTACTTCTGAGTAAGACAACAGTCACCGAGTACTTCAGAATTAGCTGAGTCAACTTATGCCGAGTTATGTAAAGATTTCAGCGCCGAGCACTAGGGTATAAAGAACAATGAATGCCCGAGCAAGCCAGATTTGTCATATGTGTTTGTTATGGCACAAACACTTAGGTAAACCATTTTGGCCAACATCTATATTACATTTATTATTTGTTGAGGAAACCACAGAGGTGATCATGCTTTAGTATTGTAATCATTAATCCCTATATAATTCATAGAACCAATCAGAATTAGGGAAAGGTTAAGCGGCAAAAGTAAACAATCCAGATCGTAGATCTTAAATCTTGGAGATGATTAATTGTCTATATAATATGTGATCCGAACCCTATAATGTATCATGAGAGGAGTAATGTATGAAGGAGATCTCATACTCTTAAATCAGAACAAAGTTCAGTGACTGAGAATAATAGAGCAGAGTAGTGGAGGATAGAACAAAGACATATATGATAGAGGAGATCAAATCTATAGTGTAAGGAGAAGATTTGTCATCAGCATCATAGTGCAAATTGAAGGATCAGGCACTAAGACATTCTAACAGGTGTATCAGGGTAAATCTCTTAACATAGTAGTTTTTACAGACCTTAGTAAATCTCTTAACTGAGTTCTTACTTAGTTGTAAGTTTTTAAATCCTTTTACAAGGTAGATTGTATAAGTCTCAAAGCTCTTAACAGGGCAGACCGCTCATAGGGTAGATCATATTTTGTGATCAAATTTGTAGCCCTAATAGGAAAACTTTAATACTGCAGTAGTAAAGATTTATGGGTGTCATCCCCACCCCAGTTTTACCTTTCAAGGGTTTCTGGGTAACCAAAATCATTGTGTTATGTTTATTTTCATGGATGATGATTAGGATATTAGATCTGTTACAGTGTTGAGTTTTATGCTTATACTTTACAAGTTTGTTTATGTCAAAAGTGAACAATTGGTTGATATCTGATTCACCCCCCTCTCGGTATAACACTTTCCCAATAGCTTTCCAACAATTGGTATCAGAGCTTAGTCTCTTAAAGAAGTGTAACCACTTGTGAGTCAAATATCTTGAGATGGAGGTCTACAAGTTGGGAAAGATTATAGAGAATCAGAAGATTGACATTAAGCTTGCATTACAACAACTTGAAGCAGCCAGAGGTGAACTGAAGAAATCCCTAAGCAGAAGAAGAGAAATAGATATTCAACAGAGTGAAACACAATATCAAGAAGAGGATACCACAGGACTATTTGATGGTGGAAAATCTACTGAAAGTGATAAAGCCATAAAAGAACTGCTAGAGAAAAACAACATACTGAATGAGGACATCAGAAATCTGAAGAGAGAATAAGAAATACAATTTGTAAGACTCTGTGAAGTTGTAGAACAGAAAAAGAAAGCTAAAGAAGATAAGACAATGGCTAAAGAAGATAAAAGATAAATATCAATGAGACTTGATGAGAGGACAAGCGACATGCAAAGATTGACAAACAATTAGCTGGACATGGTAAATCAACTGCTACTTGTTAATAAAGAATTGGGCAGGAAAGATGTGGAAATCACAAATATGAGATCAGAAAATAATCATTTGAGGAATGAACTAAGATCTGAAAAGGAGATCAATGAAGGAATGAACAAGCCTAATGAAGTTGTGAGATATTTTGAAGAGATGTTGAAGTCACCTAGAAGATCCAGTGATATATCTAGACTTGGACATGATGAGCACTTATCATCCACTGAGGAAGGAGAATCATCAAAGAGTGGAGAGAAAATGAATGAAAAGCCAAAGAACAACAAGCCCACATGCCATCATTGTGGAAAGCTAGGACATACATCCAACATCTGCAGAAGCAAACATGGTGAGTCTGATCCTAAACCAAAATTCAATGGATATTTTTTAACTATAAAAAGCATGGACATCAGGCACATTAATGCAGGTCAAAGGTCAATAATCTACCTACCTCACCTAGATTTCAAGGACATTGTTTCAATTGTCAGAAATATGGACATAGAGCATATGAGTGTAGATCCAAAGCCAAGTGATCATCCAATCAATAGACTAAGGCACCTAAGAAGGGTAATACATACAATTGGGACTACAAAACTTGGTACAGCTGTCATTACTATGGAAAATATGGTCACATTGGAGAAAATTATTTGAAGACACATTTTAGAGGCAAATCCAAGAGTTGGATGAATGGAAGTATGGTATGCTATAAATGCAATAAGATTGGTCACCTAAAGAAAGATTGTAGAGCACATATACCGAGAAATGATCAAAGCAAGAATGAAGAAACTATTGAGCAAATGAGAAATTAGATGAACAAGACACAAAAGAAGAAAGAAGAAGTAAGCAGTAGTGAAGCCAATGTACCTGAGGTCACCCAATCCGATGGATCAGGTGATCACACTACTTTGAACTAAGAAAAGAAGGTATGTGTGGAACTGAATCTTATAATGTTTTATTTTACATCAGTTCCTAACATTTGATAAGAAAAGGTCCATATCTGCATAGATTAAGATGCATTAGGACATATTTGAGAAAAGAGCTACATTGTATATTTGATGCCGAGCATCAGTATTTTAGCCTATAGTGACCGAGTCACTAGTGTTTTTCAAGCTCTTGTAATAGCCGAGATGTGATGTACACCAAGCTGCAACCGAATGGTTGTATCAACCGAGCTTATGTTGACCGAGTTGACATGAGATTTTTGAGACAACTGTATCTCACCTAGAAAGTGTATAGATCATTAATAAAGACCTAATCCGACCATTTGAAGTGTATAAAGTGGGAAGTTACCATTTATTTTCATTTCACCAATGATTTGAGAACTTTTCAGAGCAATTCAAGAGCGAGTAACCAGAGCGATTAGTGCTAAGTGTGATTTACAAAAATCTTCACAGCATGTCATTGACAAATATATGAGAAACACTTGTGTAAGGTATTTTATCGAGCAACTTCTTTTAGAATTTAAACCCTTAAGTTTGAGGAAATGGCATCTTCATCATCGGTTGTAGTAAAGAAGCAAGGGAAGGAGGTTTTCAATGTTTAATTAGTGAGGAACGATGCATGGGGGCCACAAACATTTCAGGCCATTCTGGAAAGTGCAATTATGGGAGATTTGATCGAAGCCCTATCATCAATCCCTCAGAAGGTTTTAATGATTAATGATATTCATTCATGTTACATGTGTAAGATTGGGGAGATCAGAGACTATGAACTCAGAGAAGCATATGATAAACTTTGTAGCAAAGGGGTGTTGAAGCCGAAACACTAGAAGGTTGCCGAGAAAGGGTTAGTGCATGCTCTCAATTTTCCACAAAATTTCAAAATTGAGTGGATCAAGATTGTACTGAGAAGAATACATGATATGAAGATTTGGCTGGAGGATGGACTAGTCCAAATTACCAAAGATATGATTCACTAGGTAAATCGATACCCTATGCTCATTGGAAAGAAGACAATTATATGTTAAAGTAAGGAGGAAATCCAAGCAAACACCCAGGTAGTATGGAACAAACGAGGTATGACTATTTCAAATATCACAAACCCAGAAATTGAATTTGCAGTAAGGGTGATAGCACACAAGATTTATCAGTCTAGTCAGTTGGATAGTGTCCCATGCATGGCAGTGGACCAAGCTTGGAAGATAATAAAGAAGGATCATATATATGACCTTGCCGATATCCAACTGACACAGTTGGCCGAGAATCTACATTCAAAAAAGTTTTCCCACTATTGGAGGTGTAGAATGGGATAAGAATAGACTAGTGACAGTTCAAATTAGTGAGTTTATTGGCCAAATGGGTGAAAATTTTGAGAGTGTAATGGAGAGTTATTTTGTTGAGTTCAAGAAGAAAATTAGGAAAAGAAGAAGAATCCCTATATCATTAGTGGATAAGTAATATAAAGACATATATTTTCTAGTTGATACAAACTATACATATGCATAAATAGTTATACCGAGGGTATCAAGGCTAATGCAATTACCATATGGGGTAAATATTGATGAGATAAAAACAACAATCACAACCCTATTAGTTGAGGAAGTTGACAAGAAGGCCACACATTTTGGAACCTATGAGGAAGCTAAGGCCAAGATAACCATGGGATTGAAGTCTGCTACAATGGAGAGAAAAAGAAAGAAGATAGTGAGAAACATAGAGAAGATGATAGGAGATGAAGAGGTAGATGCACCTCTTGAATTCACTCAAGGATTAGGAGAGGACAAATCTAGTGAGTCGGAGGAAAGTGAAGAAGAGGAGAATGTGGTAGTAAAGAAAGGCAAGAAGGCATTAGTTTTCGAGCTTATAAAGAAGATAATACAAAAACCTAAGCCCACCTCCTCACCAGTACTTAGGCTGAGAACTAGAGGAGCTTCTATTGTAGTAGCTACCGAGCCACAAAATAAAACCCTTGCATTTGGGAAAAGAAAACCAGTTCAACCTAAGGCATTGCTGAGCCAATTAAAGAAGAAACCAAGGAGAAATCTCATCTTGGAGAAGGATGATGAGGAAATAAAGAAGGTACCATCACAAAAGAAATTACTAACTGTGGATGAAATATGCCACAACATAAAGAGCACTGCTGGCCTGGCAGGTTTTAAACAAATAAGATTTGAGAAGCTGAGTATTGAAGACAAGGAGAGAGTAGAACAAGCTATTCTTGAGATGATTTGTATATTCAAGATGACACCACTTCAATTGGGGAACTTGATTCCTAATGAACTATACCAGAGGATAGCTCAGAAATGGGAATATGCCTTAATGACCGAGAAGAAAATTAGGGAGAGCACTCTTGCTCAAGTCATGCCTGACTTATCCCCTAAATACATTTAGAAGTATATGGAGTAGTATAGGAATAGATTTTTTCCCAAGCTCTGGGCATACTCCATTCATCAACACAAGGTTGAAGATATTGTGCAACAAAGTTTAAGGTTTTGGAAGATAATTTTTGGTCTTATAATTGATAAGAGTACACAATAGGATGCGAGAACATCTAAGGGAGTTGAATTTGATAATAAAGAGGATGTCAATGAACATCAGATTCAAAAGGAATCAACTCAGAAGGCTGAAGAGAGTCTGAAGAAGGATGAAATAACCATTGTTGATATCATCGAGGACATTTCATTGAAAACAAACATATTGACCAAGGAAGAAATTCAACTACATATGCAAGCCAAGGCAGCCAAGGATAAATTTCTACCGAACATCAATTCGGTGTTGTTACAAGTGAAAGACTATCCATGGATTGAGGACTCACCAACTATTGAGATTCCATTAGTGAGTCCCCATATAGTCACAGTTGATCAACTAGTTTCATTAAGTGCCAATACTCAGGAAAAGGACAAGTCGACAATCACACCAGAGCCTACATCTTCCAAGGAGACAAGCAAAGAGCAAGCATAATAGTTTGCATTGGTGGTAGTAAATCCTCATGTGGAGGAAAAGGAGAAGGAAAAGGAAAAGATGGAGAAAGAGAAAGAGCATGACATTCAAGAGCCTAAGAAGCAAGGCAATAAAAGCTCTTATACAGATGTCGAGTGGTACTACACCTAGGGAGAAGTCACAAAAGAAGAAGGATAAATCTCCTGCTACACAGGTGACACTCGAATAAGTTATAGTGATTCCTAAATGGGACACTGATAACTTGACCTACAAAAATATGCAAATCTTGTAAGATCTACTAAAGAAGAAGAGAAAATAGGAAGAGATGAGAAGGGAACATCAACAAAAGAAGGTACTTCATGAGATAAAAGGCATTTTCATAGATTCTTTTGACATGACTGATGTAAATGAGTCTGACCCTATTTTGGAGCAACTTGTTCACATTGTCAAGAAAGTGACTGATGATAACAATGAGGCTAATGACAAGTTGTTGCAGTGGTCAGAAAGGAAATTTGAGACCAGGGTACTCAATAAGGTCTCTGCAGACATTGCAGTGAAACGGTAGAACTCTCTACCTTAGTATCAAATTTAGAAGAAGTTGTACAAAATGCACATACTTTGTACAAGAAGTTATGCAATGTAGAAGTTTTTACAAAGGACAACTAGGATCTAATAGACAAATTATAGTTAGATCTAAAGTCTACAAGTCACTCACTAAGCATGGATGCAAGTTCCAACTCTATGCATTTTACCAGATTATTACATGCCCAAGGAAGATTAGCCGAGTTGGTGGCTAATGATGGTAAAACAAGGGCTAGACTAATCTCTATCCAAATAGTGTTAACCCCTCATCTTGAGGCTATGCTAAGGGAGTTAGTCACAACAAAAGAGTTAGTTCAGAAAGATCCTCATCTTTCTATTGCCGAGAGCCTAGTCGACCTAGCTGCCGAGCTAGAAGTGAAGTCCAAGGTTTTGAGGTCTGTAAGGTCCGGTTCGGAAAACACATTAGGTATGGTCATGCAGCTTCACAAACCATTCCTAGACAAATATTTCAAGACCCCTACACCCCAAGAACTTCAAGTGACAAAAATAAGGGGGAAATAGAAATAACATGACATAAGGGGAAATAACATGTAATGGATATGAATATGCAATATCAGATATATGGAAGATATCAGAATGCAGAATAAAGGAAAAACAATGGACAAATGGTATGACATACTAGTTTTGCAAATGTATATATATATTTGAGCCTATGTCAAATAAAGAAGTCTTATGTAAATATGTAATTTTTTTAAAGACTGAGTTAAGTTTTAGGGGGAGTATTCTATAGAAATTGTTGTTAGTACTAAGTACTCTTGTAAATGTAATGAAAATGTCATGACAAAGTATTTTTTCCACTAATGTCAAAGGGGGAGATTGTTGATCCCTAAGTTTTTTTGTCTATTAGTGTCTTACACTTGGTCATTTTCTAGGCAATGTTGCTCGGTCATCACTGCGACCGAGTCATCATGTATAGGCTGAGTCATGTATATTGTATAGTTACCGAGTAGTAGTTACTTCTGAGTAAGACAGTGGTCCCTGAGTACTTCAGGATTAGCCAAGTCAGCTTATGCTGAGTTATGTAAAGATGTTAGCACCGAGTACCAGGGTATAAAGAACAGTGAATGACGAGTGCCAGAGATATCAAATGCTGAGCAAGACAGATTTTTCATATGTGTTTGTTATGGAACAAACACTTAGGTAAACTGTTTTGGATGACATCCATATTAAATTTATTATTTGTTGAGGAAATCACATAGGTGATCATGCTTTAGTATTGTAATCATTAATCCCTATGTAATTCATGGAATCAATTAGAATTAGGGAAAGGTTAAGCAGCAAAAGTAAACAATCCAGATCGTAGATATTAAATCTTGGAGATGATTAATTGTCTATATAAGATATGATCTAAACCCTATAACGTATCATGAGAGGAGTAATGTATGAAGGAGTTCCCATACTTTCAGAGTAGAACAAAGTTTAGTGACCAAGTAGAATAGAGAATAGCAATAAAGGACATAAAAAAGACATATTTGATAGAGGAGATCAAATCTATAGTGTAAGGAGAAGATCTATAATCAACATCAAGTGCAAACTAAAGGATCAAGTACTGAGACATTCTAACAGATGTATTAGGGTAAATCTATTAACAAAGTGGTTTTGATAGACCTTAGTAAATCTCTTAACAAAGTGCTTACTTAGTTGTAATTTTGTAAATCCTTTTGCAAGGTAGATTGTATATGTCTCAAAGCTCTTAATAGGGTAGACCCATCACATGGTAGATCATATTTTGTGATCAAACTTGTAGCCCTAATAGGCAAACTTTAATACTGCAGTAGTGAAGATTTGTGGGTGTCATCCCCACCCCACTTTTAATTTTCAAGGGTTTCTGGGTAACCAAAATCATTGTGTTATGTTTATTTTCATGGATGATGATTAGGATATTAGATCTATTTTTGAATAAGGTAAAAACAAGTTTTGAATGGAACTCGAAAACATTTACATCAAAGCAAAAAGATAAAGGATTATAGTTTTTCAAAATGAAAAGCCTGCTAGAAAGAACAAAGCAGGAACCAAAAAAACACTAGATATGAAAACAAAAGCAAAGAAAATAGATCTAGCAACACTACTAGTAGCACCCAACAATGAACATGACACAACTAATTGCTTATCATTTTGTCCGCCTTCATCTTTAGCTCCTCCATCTTCTAGATAGCATTTTTTAGGTCCTTCAGCTCCTTAGGCTTCTCAAGGATCTTCCTCTGAATACACCCTCTGGTTCTAGTTCCTGGGCCCGCATTCCCAACACTGTCATCAGTAGTAATGGTCATGTTTTCCAGCTGGTTTTTCTCCAGGTAGTTGTGAAGTATAATCAGGTTGATGACAACTGCATTGAGCCCATCATTGCTATGGCTCAGGACTTCATTAATCATTTTCCCATTGTTGCTAACTTTGACCTTAATTTCCTTCACCTTGTTGTCAACAATTTTGTTGATCTCGATAGTTATCTCCTCCTTCCAGCTTTTATTGTTCACCTTATCCAGAATCTTTTTCTCCAGCTTCTCTAGCTTCATAATAAGGGTTTCTATAGTTTTCTCCAGAGAATTAAGATGGAGCTTAATCTCTTGAATCTCTTGACTGATCCAATCCTGAGGAATACTCTGACCTTCATCTTTGTTACCTTTTTCCATGATCATAGCATCCTCCAGGGGGGCAGTAAAATCATCTTCTTGGATTTTTTCCTCCTTAGTGGCATTCTGATCAGTATTAGCACTCAAATCATTTTGTTCCTCCTGATTTTCATCAATGTCAGGGGAAATATGGCCAGTCTCAATTTCCTCTTCATCCTACCCCTCCAGAGAGCCCAAAGAGTCTGCCTTAAGGGGTTCCCCATCATCTTTACTAGCCAGGTCTAACCCTTCCTCATTATCCAAGTGGGCATCATTTTTTTCCCCTTCAACAAAGGGGTCCAGGGCTTCATTCTTATCATCCTTAGTAGGGGAAACCTAGGCTTCATCTTCCTCCTCCTTAGCCCTTTCCTCATCTTTTTCATCCATCTCTTCTTCTTTCTCACCTTTTTCATCATCATGGTAGTCCCCATCTTTCCCCTCATCCTCTTCCTCCTTCTCATCCTCAGTTATGACAATCCTATCTTCTTCCAGCTCAGTGTTACCAGGACCCATATCCACATTTTCTTCCTCATCATTTCCCATTTGTAGAGAGTTAGGGCTTTTTCCCTTAGTATCATCTTCGCTGCTATCAGAGCTCTTTACTTTCTTTTTCTTCATCTTATTACCGTCATCTTTCCTACAGTCAAAGACAATTTCCTTGTTTTTCTTTCTCTTTTTGCTGGATTCGGCCTTACTATCCCCCTCAATAGTCTTTGAAGTTTTACCTTTGAACCTTTTAGGAATAGGGTCCAAGATGATATCTCTGACGTAGTCAGAAATAAGGAGGATCAACCCCTCATGTAACATAGGGTTATTCATCTTTTTCCTATGCTCGGTGATGCTACTATTGAGGGAGCTCAAAAGAAAAAATGGGAAGGATATCCTCTTGTTATGCCTGAAGTGGTTCACCAGGATGAAATGTAGGTTGTATATTTTGGAGTAACGCCCATCAAGCGTGAAATAATCTATCATTACTTTCAACATTTTGGCCCAGAGATCCTTTATCTTAGTGATATCAACACAGTCCCCCTTCCCTTTAGTCATGAGGGCCTTTTCATCAACAGTTTTAGGGAACAGATTAAAAGCTTAAGAGCCTAGCCTATGGTTACCTCTATGAAAATGGGTTCCTTCTAGGGGTAAGCCCGTTATCTCAGCCATAAGATTAAGAGTAAGGGTAAAAGATTTACCCCATAAATTTACTTTTCCTCTAACCCAAACCTCAGTGAATAAGGAAGTCACCTATTTTTCATAGCCGTGGAGCTTCTCAATAAACTATGAGACCCCACCCTTTTTTAAATTCTTCCAAATTTTCCTATCTTGCCTCCATTTGTCACAGTCAGCTGACTCCTCTCTTCTTAGACCACCACCCATCTTGTGTTTTCTACTACTGTCCTTTCTTGGCTCCTTACTTCTAATATTCTTCTTACTACAATGATTTCTTATGATATCATGCTTATTAGAATTAACCCAGGCACCGTAGATCATTAAAACTAGAATTATTATCCCACACTTCACATTACATGCAGCCTTCCTCAAGAATTGTTTCATCCTTATCATCATAAAATTAAGTGACATGCCCTTCATTGTGATTAATTTTATCGAATGTGATTATACTCATCATCTCAGAGTTTAGATTCCCTTCCCCTCTCCAAGATTTGATGATGTCACTTTGGGTACCATCGTTAGCTAGCCTATCCGTTGACTTATTACCTTCATGGTAAATATGAGTGACGTGGCACTCTTCAAAGGTGGTGACTAACATTTTGATTTTCTTTATTGTATGGGCTATAGTCCAGGAGCACTCCACTTTCCCTTTTATACAGTTGACAATATTGAGGGAGTCACCTTCAAGCCAAAGTTTCATGCAACCTATGTCTTTGGCCAGAGTAACCACAAAAAGTGCCACTTCAGCCTCCACCACATGGTTAGTTTGAGTTCCCAACGGAACCGCTATAGCCCCTAGGCAATTTCTAGCCCAGTCTCTTATGAGGCCTCCCCCTCCAGCTCTTCCAGGGTTTTCTCTAGAAGAACCATCAAAATTCCCTTTGATCAACCCCAGCGAGAAGCAGACCAAATAACATTGTCTCTAAGATTCAGGTCATTTTTGTTCTTCAATTTCTCCCAAGAAATAGATATATCCTTCTAAAGGCTAGGACTCCAGGAGTTACAATCCTTTCTACCACTACTTCTATAGTTCTCCATTAAGCTTCTAGTGACAGAGTTGGCAATCAAGAGGGGAGTAGCTTTCTTGTCTCTGAATATTATATTATTCCTCTCCTTCCATATTTGCCAAGTAAAATGAGGAAAAATAAGTTTCCAGAGGATCCTAGCATTTTTATCATAAAAAGGGCTCTGCCACTGTTGGAAAAAATCCTGGATATTTTGAGGGTTGACCCACTTTAGATTCATAGACAGGGTAATGGTGTCCCAAACTTCTGTAGCAAAGGGGCAATGTATCATCAGATGATTGCATGACTCAGCTTCCTCACAACACATGATACATCTATTTGGCATTTGGAAGCCTCTTTTCATAAGGTTATCCATAGTTAGGATTTTATTCTGTACAAGTAGCTAGAAAAACATGTTAATTTTAGGGGTAAGATCTTTATTCCATACCTAGAACAAAAGGTAGATCTTCAGAGGGAATGAGGAGAGCTGAAGCAGAAGAAATCAAGAATTTACCAAAGATAGTAGGCCCCCATATCAGTTCATCACACTCATTATCTCTAATAAACCAGTTATTCAGCTATTTATTAACCTCTTTAAGTCTGATGTCCCTCAACCCCAAGTCAATCCATTCTTCATTTATCCAGTAGTCACTCACAAGGATGCCAATAGAATCTTTTCATTCCTAAATCATTGAGCTCCACTCCTCAATCTCTATGAGGGGCTTGTCCAGGATCCATTTATAATCCCAGAAGAGGATTTTCCTACCATTTCCCAGCTTCCATTTAGCCCCTTTACTAATAAGTTTCCTTCCCTTACTTATACTATTCCAGATAAACAACCCTTGGATGAAATTAGAGGAGTGGAGGGTGCTATCTAAATAAGTGAGGTGGTATTTACTTTTGACAATTGTGTTCCATTCTTTCCCATCTTCAAAGATCCTCCAACATTGTTTAGGATATTAGATTTGTTATAGTGTTGAGTTTTATGCTTATACTTAGCAAGTTTGTTTATGTCAAAAGTGAACAATTGGTTGATATCTGATTCACCCCCCTCTCAGTATCACACTTTCCCAATAGATTTCCAACAATTAGTCCTCCTACACTTTGAGCCTTAATGCTCAGGCGGGTATACCTATGGATTAACTTCTTAAAAGGAATCAGTAAAACCTATTTGCAACTATTCAAGACAAATATTATGCATTAGTATCCTTGACACATTAACTGAAAGATTTTATCATATATAAGTTGATTGATGATGAAGGACTACTTCCTAAGAACATATTAGTATCTTATTCTAAGGCACAAAGTCAAATACAACATACATTAACAAGAAAATTAACTCAAACACAACCACAACCCAGAATAAGTGCTTTGCAGATTTTTCCTCTCACTCTCACACTCAGACATCAAATTATCACAAGAAACATGAATTCTCTAAAAATTATTCCTAAGAATTACCCCTCCCTTGAAAGGAACTCAGAGATAGTTTCACAATCTACTTTGTAAACCATACATTAAATTGCTTGGCAATATTAACATATAAGAAGTCAAGATCATTTCAAGAAGACATCAACAAATATGAGATGGAATTCCAGTGTATTTTTATTAAAATTTCTTAGTATCAGTACATTGACAATGGCAGAATGCCAGAACAAAAATTGGAGATCAAAATTTTCTCTCTATTCAATTGCTAATTTCACCATCCTTATACAAATACAACAACCAACTATATATAACACTCACCTGCCATCTTGGAATCCTGAAAGAATTAGGATACACCAAGCTTCAAATTATTTAGGGAAAAATTAGGGTTTCCAACAACTACAACAACCAGATACAACAAGAAATAAAGCAGTCAAGAAATCCTGAAAACTCGAGAAGGATAAGATCAAATCTGATTTACAATATTTGGGTTTCATCATCATAGGCCAACTGTGGTTACAAATTCAACAGGTTTCTTGTTGTAGACAATAATTTTAATCCCAGAACCATCTCAAAAAATCCTGCGTGTACTCAGGCATGGAAATTAATGACAATCACCACACCCTAGCTGCCCTTCTCAAAATATCAGTCCTCTACATTAAACTTGGCATGGCAGTTCAAGAAAAAAAATCAGATCAGGACAACTACCTGACACCTTACTCATCAATTTTCACTTGTAACCATCTTTGGAACAAAACAAATTTGATTCGGCTCATGTTTCTAGCTCACCGACTTCAACCCTGTTGAAAATATAACCCCTTAAATAATTCAAAAATTGGGCCACAATAGTTAATCAACAAGTTTAAAACTTGGCCGTCGATCTCCAATCTTCGTGACACATCATGCGATTTTCATAAAATGGAAAAGCAGTCAACTGAGGGTTTGAAATTTACTTTACACATCACCCTCCTTGACAACCAATAAAAAATGAGCAACTCAACATTACCTGGCACTGAGGACACACCATTTTATTGACTCATCGGGCTAGACACGTGGTAGCAAGGCGTGATCCCACGATCACTAACCTTCGCTCATCTTTTCATCGAGGCAACATTCCTGTCATTGAACTTCCTTTCAAATTGTCAGTCCCTTAACACTTTTACAAACTTGGGGACCCACTTACAAATGGAGACACACTTCATCAAAATGTGATCCCGTGAAGGATAAAAATTCTTGCATCTCGTCTTCGTAGAATAGTGTCAAGCATTGGATCTTCTTGCAGATGGAAACCCTTTATCTCTCAGAGGACCTTGGCCCCATTGACATCATTCCACGCTGACTAGAAGATCTAATGACTGTCATGATGCCGCAATCACTAACACTTGGTTATCTTTTCATTGCAGGATCACACCGACCATCAGATCAAAATACACTTGTCGGTACTTTAATCCCTTTATTGATTGGGACCAATCAACATACATCATTAGATGATCACAATTGGACGGTGGATATAAAACCTATCAGACTGGTCCCACTTACTTTGTTTCCTTCGTTACTGATGCATCCAACGACTGTCGTGATCCTGCGATGGCTAATCTTCAAGCACTTTTGCATTACGGCACTGCACCAGCCATCAGATCAATGTGAAGTTTAACATTTTAATAAATCACTGGGACTTTGGAAAAGCCTGTTGAGACTTAGGAAAAATTAAAAAGGCGTTGGGGTTTATAACTTAGGAAACATTAAACAACCTACTAGGTAAATCAAACTTAAGGACTTTGGCCTCGCCCGACGATGAAATACAACACATGTTGTAAAAGGAACTTAAGTGACCAAAAAAGGTAACGGAGAAATAGACTCGGGGAAGGGTTTTATGGATTTAAACTAAACTTTTGAAACCCTTGCATGGATAAAATCCTTTTTTTCACACTAACACAAGAAATGGAAATTACAAATATTTTTTGCAGGGATGAAGACCATTTCCAAAAGATTTTCTCTATGACAGGAAAATGGGCTAACAATGGTTTTTTCTGGGGATGATGGGTAACTTGTGCCCATGCAAGAAGTTGGAATTTACCCGAAGAGAAGACCACAAACTTGACAATAATGATAATTGCAGAGAGAACTGGGAAAAGCCTATTTACAAAGACCAAACTAGACAAAAAGGAAACACACCACACCTATACAAAAATCAACAACATATACAAACTTAACTATTGTTTATGGAAAGAGAATACCTTCAACAAAAGTATTTCTTCAAGAACTATCCATGAACAAACAATTATTGAATGTCACCAGTGAGTTCTTTGACAATGTATGAATTTGGTCCCTAATTCTCATGGGTCAAGTATGGCCCTAGCCAAATTGGATCAAATTTTCCATGTTTCCATTTGTCTTCCAATCTGGCATTCCAGAGTAATACCAAGTCATTTAGTTCAAATTTTCTCTCTACAACTTTCTTGTCATACAAGTTCTTGACTGTTGGAAACTGCAATTGAAACAATTATTGTATTGTCATTGATGTCAAACCTTAACTGGTAAGACTATTGCTACTTAGGAAACTACTATATCTATGGTGAGAAGGGAAAGAAAGGTTGGTAACAATAGCACCTAAGGAAAGCTTGAGTTATCTTGATACTAAAAAGTGTACTTGACTATGTTGTACAATGATGAGACAATGTATTGTTTATCTTAGTAAGATTGAAGACAAAACTGGTAGGCTTAATTGAGCAAAAATGAAGAAATCATGTTTAAGTAGAGTTATGACAGAGTCGACCGAGTTAGTGGATGCTGAGCAAAAATCTAGTATCGACTGACTATCAGTAAATTATCGAGCAAGACAATAGTTGCCGAGGAAATAGTTTTAGTAGTGACCGAGCGTTTTACATGGAGACCGAGTGGATGATCACAGTATTGACCGAGCATTAGCAATTTTATATTTGAAGAGAATTCAAATTTGAAGCTGACATTATTGAATTCTTGGATTATGTAAAACGTGTTGACTTTATTTATTGATTGTATATATACAAGCATTTAATGCTTTGTAAAACATTTTATGGTAAATCTTTATGAGATTTGAGATGATTCTAGAAGAGAAGATGAAGAACATGAAGCAGGTAGATTCAATGTATTTGACCTAACCCTAAGATCTACGAAGGAGGTTAAGTGGCAAAAGAAAAAGTTAACCTAATAGAGGAAAGTATTAAGGGAACTGAAGCACTAGGTATGAAAATGCATGGGTGAAGGAGATGTTGGAAGAACAATAAAGTTTTATTGACTGTATAAGCTAAAAGGCTGAAGGAAAAGTGTGGTGATTGCTTGTAGGAAAGTTCCGAGAAAATCAGAAGTGGAGATGGAAAAGTTTCAAAGGCAGTAAACCAACATTTGTGTACGGAATTGGATCTGATATTTTGCAAAGTAAGTTGTACATTTTCAGATCAATACTACTACTACTTTCTAACCATTGTAACAGTCAAAATCCTTTTAATAGAGGTTGACCTAATAGTCATATGTTAAATCCTTTGAACAAGGTTGCATTCTAATGGACTGTATGTAAGTCCTTTGACCAAGCTCACTTTTAAAATGGTGATTGAAATCCTTTAATCGGGTCACACTTGACAGTGTGTATTGTAACCTTTGACAGGGTTGGCTTTTAACCGAGCTCACTTCAGAAGAGTGAAAATAATAGTAGCATGTTACAAAGTGGTTTTTCCCATATTGGGTTTCCACTATAAATCCTGGTGTCAATACTTGTGTGAATGTTTTGGTTTGAACATTTCTGTGTTTCACAAGTTAGATACAACTGGGTAGTGGACTGTTGAGTTATATGTTTCTATTATTGAATCAGCGATGACCGAGTTTGTTTTGGTTGCTTGATCTGATTTAAAGAAGAGTTTTTGAAGTTATTTTATACATCAGGACCTGAGAACAATTGATTCACCCCCCCCTCTCTATTGTTCTAAATCTTATTAACAATTGGTATTAGAGTAGTGTTGCTTATTGGTGTTTACAGAAAGCAAGTTTAAAGGGACTTGAAGCAAATGATCAAGATGTATAAGAAGGAGGTACCGAAGCTGAATAAGGAAAATTTCCCTGCATGGCAAAGCTTGATGAAGCTGTATCTGGCCGGTATTGGTGATTCTGTAAAATACTACATTGAGCATGACTATGTCACACCTGTTGCACCTTTGACTACCGAAGAAATGAGAGTTAAGCAAGAACACAATCAGGTAATGTTGGAAATTGCATCTGCCCTAAGCTATCCAAAATTTGAGGACATTAAGGATTGCAAAATTGCTAAAGACATGTGGGACACTCTTGCAAAGACCTGTGGTGGTGATCTATATGTATTAAAAGCTAAAGCCGAGAGCCTTAGAGGTAAGCTTGATGAAATGAGAATGAATGAAGATGAAAACATTGTACAATATTATGGTAGAATAAAAGAAGTTGTGAATCCTATTAGAGGAGAAAATGGAACTATTGATGATGAGACCATAATTGGAAAAGTGTTAAGAACAATGTGTCCTATATATGCTATTAAGATCTCAGCTATTCAGGAATCTAGATGTAACTCTGAAAATGTGCTTACTTTGGAAGGTTTGATTGGCAAGCTGACTGCTTTTGAACTGTCTAACTATGATAATTTCACTGTTGGTAGTATTGGAAATGTTGAATCTGCTTTTAAGTCATAGTTAGTCCTAAACAAGCCTAAAAAGGAAAATGAAAGATGCATCAGTGAAAGTGAAAGTGAGGGTGACAGTGACACTTCTGATGAAGATCTTGAAGATCTAGAAGCTCTTATGGCTAGAAGACTGAGAAGAGGAAAAGGAAAATACAAAGGTAAACTCCCTATTATATGTTTTGCATGTAACAAGGTCAGTGATATAGTTGCTAGATGTCCTAACAGGAAGGATAAAGATGAAGAAAGAAACATCAGACACAAAGATAGAAGATATGACAAAGGCTACTGAAGGTACAAAGACTACAAAGGAAAAGGTAAGAAATCCCGTTACATTGTTCAAGAAGAGACTGATACTGATAGTGATGATTTTGAAATTGAGGTAGTTTATGTTGCAATGAAAGATGAATTTGATGAGGATGAGAAAACTGCATTGATTTCCTATGTGAAGAAGAATGATCAATGGATTATTGACAGTGGTTGTTTGCATCACATGATTGGTGACAAAAGTAAGTTTGAGACCCTACATCATTATAAAGGTAAAAGTGTAACATTTGGTAATGGTGCATCATGTCCTGTTAGAGGAAAAGGATTGATTAAACTGACTGATAAGATCTCTTATGAATATTCTTATTGGGTTGAAGGATTGAATTATAATTTGTTAAGTGTTTCTCAGCTCAACAGAACTGGTTACCGAGTAGAATTTCATCACAAGAAAGCTAAGATATTTGATGCTACTGCTGAACTGATTAAAAGTGGTGAGCAGATTAGAGATAATTTGTTCTATCTTGACCTATCTAAAGAAATATGTTTGTTTGCACAACTTGATGACATTTGGTTATGGCATAAGAGGCTATGTCATGTTAACTTTGACAATCTAGTAGAGATAAGTAAGAATAAGAAAGTAAGAGGCCTACCTAGATTGAAGAAACCTGAGAATGTGATGTGCAAAGAATGTCAGTTAGGAAAAATGACTAAGTCAAGTTTCAAGAGCAAATCCTTTACTTCTGAACACATTTTAGATTTGGTTCATACTGAACTTTGTGGACTTATGGGTATACAAAGTTATTGTGGTGCTAGATATTTTATCTTGTTTGTTGATGATCATACCAAGATGATGCATGTAATGTTTTTAAAAGAAAAATTTGATGCTTTTCAAATTTTTAAGTGGTATTTGGCTAAGGTTGAGAAGGAGACAGGTAGGAACCTAAAATGTCTTAGATCTAACCCTGGTGGAGAATTTACATCAAGTGAATTTAATCTATTTTGCAATAATTGAGGAATCAAAAGATAGATGTCTACACCTAGGACACCTCCATAGAATGGTGTAGCAGAAAGAAGGAACATATTTATTTTGGACTGTGTAAGCACATTATTGATTGAAAAGAATGTGGCATAGAAACACTGGAAAGAAGCTATAACTACAACTATTTGCACTCTTAATTGGGTACAAATCAAGAAAGGTACAAATTTGACACCCTATGAATTATGGTATGGGCATGCACCGAGTGTTAAATACTTTAGAATATTTGGAAGCAAGTGTTACATATTGAAAGACAATAGGAATGGAAAGTTTGATGCTAAAAGTGATGAAGGCATATTCCTAGGGTACTCCACAAAAAGTAAAGCTTATAAGTGTTTGAACTCTAACACTAAGAAAATTGTGGAAAGTGTGAATGTAAAAATTGATGAGTATGTAGAAAGAAATGAAGCTGACAGCAAAAGAGAACCAGAAGATTATAGATCTTTTGTGTACATTGAGGAAATAGAAGAGGCAGGTAACAGACCTGCACCTGATGCCGAGTCTCAGGAAAGCAATGCTGAGCGACAGACAGATGATGCCAAGCGTCAGGAAAATAGTGCCGAGAGAGAACTAGAACATGCCAAGCTACAAGATAATGCTGCCAAGGATTAGGAAGAGGTTGCCGAGCATTCAGAAGCTGAATCTGACAATCTTGTTGGGGAACCTGATGAAATAGAAGAGAAAAATGCTGAACCTATTTTGGCAAAATATGTAAGAAGACATCACAGGCCTAAAAAAAATTTGGAGATAGAGACACTCAAATTCAGACCAGAAGCAAGACAAAAGATCCAACATGCTTACTATGTGAATTTGAACCTAAGACAACTAAAGATGCATTAGAAAATGAAGACTGGATACAAGCAATGAATGAAGAGATTGACCATATTGAGAAAAATGAAACTTGGACTCTGATGCTGAGACCTACAGATAAGAATGTTATAGGAACAAAGTGGGTATTTCAAAACAAGTTGAACGAAAAAGGAGAAATCACTAGGAACAAAGCTAGACTAGTATGCAAAGGCTACACACAAGAAGAAGGAATTGATTATGGGGAGATATTTTCCCCTATAGCTAGATTGGAAGGAGTAAGAACTTTTCTTGCATATGCCGCTTATAAAGATTTAACGGTATATCAAATGGATGTCAAGTCTGCATTTTTAAATGGTATACTAGAAGAAGTTTACATAGAACAGCCAGAAGGTTTTGTTGATCCAAACAGAAGACACATGGTATGCAAATTGAACAAAGCTTTATATGGATTGAAACAAGCTCCAAGAGCATGGTATGAGTGGTTGCATAATTATCTGATATAGATTAGATTTTGTAGGACAAATGACACAAGCAATCTGTATATGAAAGATGAAGAAGGTAGAGGTATTTTGTTGGCCAAAATTTTTCTTGATGACATTATTTTTGGTGGACAAGATGCATTGTGTAAAAGTTTTTCACATGAAATGAAAACTAAATTTGAGATGAGTATGTTTGGTGAGATCAAATTCTTTGTTGGTTTACAAGTATATTAGATGAAGAAAGGTATTTTCATTACACAGTCTAAGTATGTTAATGATATACTGAATTTTTTTGGAATGGAAGATGCTAGACCAGTGGGAACTCCTATGGTTACTGGACAAAAGTTATCTAAGAATGATGATGCTACAGAAGTTAACCAGACTTTGTACAGATCCATGAGAGGAAAATTGCAGTATGTTGTACATAGTAGACCTGATATTGCATTAGCGGTTGGGATTGTGGCAAGATTCTCTGCCAAACCTAAGGAAACACACATGATGGCAGTGAAAAGAATCATGAGATACTTGAAAGGAACTGCTGACTATGGGTTATACTACAAGAAGATTGACAAATTTGAACTTAGAGTATATAATGATGCTGATTGGGCAGGAAATGTAGATGATAGAAAAAACACTAGTGGTGGCACTTTCTTTCTTGGACAAAGATTTGTCTCTTGGACAAGCAAGAAACAAAATTGCATTTCCCAATCTACTGCTGAAGTCGAATATGTTGCTGCTGCAGTAAACTGTTCAAATTTGATATGGATAAAATAGTTGTTGATAGGCATGAAAGAAGAAATCATTGAACCTGTTGTTATTTTTTGTAACAACACAAGTGCTATCAATATTTCTAAGAATCCAGTGATGCACACTAAGACCAAACACATAGCAATCAAGTATCACTATTTGGGGGAATTGGTACAAGACAAGGAAGTCCGAATGGAATATGTGAATACAAAAGGACAATTGGTAGACATATTCACTAAAGCTTTAACTAAAGAAGCTCATGAGTACCTGAGAAGTCAATTATGGGTCCTTCCCCTAACTGAGGCTACCTAGCCAAGCTAGGTGCACTACATCAAATATGCTACAACAGAACATTTGATACATTGATGTAGAAGACTGTCACACTTTAGGATTGTCCTAGAGCTGTGAAGAAGAAGAAAAGACAACAAATCAGTCATAAGCAAGATGACATAGGAAGAAACACTGTGTTGAACAGATATATCTACATTTGTTGGATGTATGTTTGAGTTGCTGCTTTGGCATTTTTGTAAAAGGAGATTGAACTAAAATAATAACACGACATTGAAAGTAAGAGAGATTGCACTGAAATGAAAAATCAGAATAGAAGGAGATTCAGATACTTCTGAGGGTCACAGAAGTGAGATTTACAGATTCTGAATCAGAATGAAGCTAAGGATATTATAAATTTTCTCTGATGGACAGATAAGTTTTTTTTTGGATTGGTTGGTAATCCATGTGTTATTCAGGTGATATCATATGGTGTTTCCATCAATGCCAAAGAGGGAGATTGTTGGAAACTGCAATTGAAACAATTATTGTATTGTCATTGATGTCAAACCTTAACTGGTAAGACTGTTGCTACTTAGGAAAGTACTAAATCTATGGTGAGAAGTGAAAGAAAGGTTAGTAACAATAGAACCTAAGGAAATGTTGAGTTATCTTGATACTACAAAGTGTACTTGACTATGTTGTACAATGATGAGACAATGTATTGTTTATCTTAGTAAGATTGAAGACTAAAATGGTAGGCTTAACTGAGCAAAAATGAAGATATCATGCTTAAGCTGAGGTATGATAGAGTTGACCGAGTTAGTGGATGCTGACCAAAAATCTAGTATTGACCGAGTATTAGTAAATTGCTAAGGAAGACCGTATTTGCTGAGGAAACAATTTTAGTAGTGATCGAGCATTTTACATGGAGACCAAGTGGATGATCATAGTATTGACCAAGCATCAACAATTTTATATTTGAAGAGAATTCAGATTTGGAGCCGATATTGTTGAATTCTTGGATTATGTAAAACATGTTGACTTTATTTATTGATTGTATAGAAGCATTTAATGCTTTGTAAAACATTTTATGGTAAATTTTTATGAGATTTGAGATGATTCTAGAAGAGGAGATGAAGAACATGAAGCAGGTAGATTCAATGTATTTGACCTAACCCTAAGATCTACGAAGGAGATTAAGTGGCAAAAGAATAAGTTAACCTAACAGAGGAAAGTATTAAGGGAACTGAAGCACTAGGTATTGAAATGCATGGGTGAAGGAGATGCTGGAAGAATAGTAAAGTTTTATTGACTGTATAAGCGAAAAGGCTAAAGGAAAAGTGTGGTGATTGCTTGTAGGAAAGTTCCGAGTAGATCAGAAGTGGAGATGGCAAAGTTTGAAAGTGAATAAACCAACATTTGTGTACGGAATTGGATCTGATATTTTGCAAAGTAAGTTGTATGTTTTCAGATCAATACTACTACTACTTTCTAACCATTGTAACAGTCAAAATCCTTTTAATAGAGGTTGACCTAACAGTCATATGTTAAATCCTTTGAACAAGGTTGCATTCTAATGGAGTGTATGTAAGTCCTTTGACCAGGCTCACTTTTAACAGGGTGATTGAAATCCTTTAACCGGGTCACACTTGACAGTGTGTATTGTAACCTTTGATAGGGTAGGCCTTTAACCGAGCTCACTTTAGAAGAGTGAAAATAATAGTAGCATGTTACAAAGTGGTTTTTCCCATATTGGGTTTCCACTATAAATCCTGGTGTCAATACTTGTGTGAATGTTTTGGTTTGAACATTTCTATGTTTTACAAGTTAGATACAACTGGGTAGTGGACTGTTGAGTTATATGTTTCTATTATTGAATCAGTGATGACCAAGTTTGTTTTGGTTGCTTTATCTGATTTAAAGAAGAGTTTTTGAAGTTATTTTATACATCAGGACCTGAGAACAAATAATTCACCCCCCCCTCTCTATTGTTCTAAATCTTATTAACAATTGGTATCAGAGCAGTGTTGGTTATTGGTGTTTACATAAAGCAATTTTAAAGGGACTTGAAGCAAATGATCAAGATGTATAAGAAGGAGGTACTGAAGTTGAATAAGGAAAATTTCCCTGCATGGCAAAGCTTGATGAAGCTGTATTTGGCCGGTATTGGTGGTTCTGCAAAATACTACATTGAGCATGACTATGTCACACCTGTTGCACCTTTGACTACCAAAGAAATGAGAGCTAAGCAAGAACACAATCAGACAATGCTAGAAATTGCATCTGCCCTAAGCTATCCAAAATTTGAGTACATTAAGGACTACACAACTGCTAAAGACATGTGGGACACTCTTGCAAAGATCTATGGTGGTGATCTATATGTATTGAAAGCTAAAGCCGAGAGCCTTAGAGGTAAGCTTGATGAAATGCAAATGAGTGAAGCTGAAAACATTGCACAATATTGTGGTAGAATAAAAGAAGTTGTGAATGCTATTAGAGGAGCAAATGGAACTATTGATGATGAGACCATAATTGGAAAAGTGTTAAGAACTCTGCGTCCTATATATGCTATTAAGATCTCAGTGATTCAGGAATCTAGATGTAACTCTGCAAATGTGCTTACTTTGGAAGGTTTGATTGGCAAGCTGATTGCTTTTGAACTATCTAAGTAAGATAATTTCATTGTTGGTAGTATTGGAAATGTTGAATCTGCTTTTAAGTCATAGTTAGTCCTAAACAAGCCTAAAAAGGAAAAGGAAAGATGCATCAGTGAAAGTGAAAGTGAAAGTGAGGGTGACAGTGACACTTCTGATGAAGATCTTGAAGATCTAGAAGCTCTTATGGCTAGAAGACTGAGAAGAGGAAAAGGAAAATACAAAGGTAAACTCCCTATTATATGTTTTGCATGTAACAAGGTCAGTGATATAGTTGCTAGATGTCCTTACAGGAAGGATAAAGATGAAGAAAGAAACATCAGACACAAAGATAGAAGATATGACAAAGGCTACTGAAGGTACAAAGACTACAAAAAAAAAGGGAAGAAATCTTGTTACACTGCTGAAGAAGAGACTGATACTAATAGTGATGATTTTGAAATTGAGGTAGTTTATGTTGCAATGAAAGATGAATTTGATGAGGATGAGAAAACTGCATTGATTTCCTATGTGAAGAAGAATGATAAATGGATTATTGATAGTGGTTGTTCACATCACATGACTGGTGACAAAAGTAAGTTTGAGACCCTACATCATTATAAAGGTTAAAGTGTAACATTTGGTAATGATGCACCATGTCTTGTTAGAGGGAAAGGATTGATTAAAATGACTGATAAGATCTCTTGTGTAAATGCTTATTGGGTTGAAGGATTGAATTATAATTTGTTAAGTGTTGCTCAGCTCAACATAACTGGTTATCGAGTAGAATTTCATCACAAGAAAGCTAAGATATTTGATGCTACTAGTGAACTGATTGGAAGTGGTGACCAACCTAGAGGTAATTTGTTCTATCTTGACCTATCTAAAGAAATATGTTTGTTTGCACAACTTGATGACATTTGGTTATGGCATAAGAGGCTATGCCATGTTAAATTTGACAATCTGGTAGAGATAAGTAAGAAGAAGAAAGTAAGAGGCCTACCTAGATTGAAGAAACCTGAGAATGTGATGTGCAAAGAATGTCAGTTAGGAAAAATGACTAAGTCAAGTTTCAAGAGCAAATCCTTTACTTCTAAACACATTTTAGATTTGGTTCATACTGAACTTTGTGGACTTATGGGTATACAAGGTTACCATGGTGCTAGATATTTTATCTTGTTTGTTGATGATCATACCAGGATGACGCATGTAATGTTTTTGAAAGAAAAATATGATGCTTTTCAATTTTTAAACTGGTATTTGGCTAAGGTTGAGAAGGAGACAGGTAGGAACCTGAAATGTCTTAGATCTGACCGTGGTGGAGAATTTACATCAAGTGAATTTAATCTATTTTGCAATAATTGAGAAATCAAAAGACATATGTCTACACCTAGGACACCTCCATAGAATGGTGTAGCAGAAAGAAGGAACATATTTATTTTGGACTGTGTAAGCACATTATTGATTGAAAAGAATGTGGCATAGAAACACTGGAAAGAAGCTATAAGTACAATTGTTTGCACTCTTAATTGGGTACAAATCAAGAAAGGTACAAATTTGACACCCTATGAATTATGGTATGGGCATGCACCGAGTGTTAAATACTTTAGAATATTTGGAAGCAAGTGTTACATATTGAAAGACAATAGGAATGGAAAGTTTGATGCTAAAAGTGATGAAGGCATATTCCTTGGGTACTCCACAAAAAGTAAAGCTTATAAGTGTTTGAACTCTAACACTAAGAAAATTGTGGAAAGTGTGAATGTAAAAATTGATGAGTATGCAGAAAGAAATGAAGCCGACAGCAAAAGAGAACCAGAAGATTATAGATCTTTTGTGTACATTGAGGAAATAGAAGAGGCAGGTAACAGACTGGCACCTGATGCCGAGTCTCAGGAAAGCAATGCTGAGTGACAGACAGATGATGCCGAGCATTAGGAAAATAGTGCCGAGAGAGAACAAGAACATGCCAAGCTACAAGATAATGCTGCCAAGGATTAGGAAGAGGTAGCTGAGCATTCAGAAGCTGAATCTGACAATCTTGTTGGGGAACCTGATGAAATAGAAGAGAAAAATGCTGAACCTATTTTGGAAAAATATGTAAGAAGACATCACAGGCCTAAAAAAATAATTGGAGATAGAGACACTGGAATTTAGACCAGAAGCAAGACAAAAGATCAAACATGCTTACTATGTGAATTTGAACCTAAGACAACTAAAGATGCATTAGAAAATGAAGACTAGATACAAGAAATGAATGAAGAGATTGACCATATTGAGAAAAATGAAACTTGGACTCTGATGCCAAGACTTGCAGATAAGAATGTTATAGGAACAAAGTGGGTGTTTCAAAACAAGTTGAATGAAAAAGGTGAAATCACTAGGAACAAAGCTAGACTAGTATGCAAAGGCTACACACAAGAAGAAGGAATTGATTATGGGGAGATATTTTCCCCTGTAGCGAGATTGGAAGGAGTAAGAACTCTGCTTGCATATGCTACTTATAAAGATTTAAAGGTATATCAAATGGATGTCAAGTCTACATTTTTAAATGGTATACTAGAAGAAGAAGTTTACATAGAACAACCAGAAGGTTTTGTTGATCCAAACATAAGACACATGGTATGCAAACTAAATAAAGCTTTATATGGATTTAAACAAGCTCCAAGAGCATGGTATGAGCGGTTGCATAATTATCTGATACAGATTGGATTCTGTAGGACAAATGACACAAGCAATCTGTATATGAAAGATGAAGAAGGTAGAGGTATTTTGTTGGCCAAAATTTTTGTTGATGACATTATTTTTGGTGGACAAGATGCATTATGTAAAAGTTTTTCACATGAAATGCAAACTGAATTTGAGATGAGTATGTTTGGTGAGATCAAATTCTTTGTTGGTTTACAAGTATATTAGATGAAGAAAGGTATTTTCATTACACAGTCTAAGTATGTTAATGAAATACTAAATTTTTTTGGAATGGAAGATGCTAGACCAGTGGGAACTCCTATGGTTATTGGATAAAAGTTATCTAAGAATGATGATGGTACAGAAGTTAACCAGACTTTGTACATATCCTTGATAGGAAAATTGTAGTATGCTGTACATAGTAGACTTGATATTGGATTAGCGGTTGGGATTGTGGCAAGATTCTCTGCCAATCCTAAAGAAACACACATGATGGCAGTGAAAAGAATCATGAGATACTTGAAAGGAACTGTTGACTATGGGTTATACTACAATAAGACTAACAAATTTGAACTTAGAGTATATACTGATGCTGATTGGGCAGGAAATGTAGATGACAGAAAAAGCACTAGTGGTGGCACTTTCTTTCTTGGACAGAGATTAGTCTCTTGGACAAGCAAGAAACAAAATTGCATTTCCCAATCTACTCCTAAAGCCGAGTATGTTGCTGGTGCAGTAATCTGTTCAAATTTGATATGGATAAAATAGTTGTTGATAGGCATGAAAGAAGAAACCACTGAACCTGTTATTATTTTTTGTGACAACACAAGTGCTATTAATATTTCTAAGAATCCAGTGATGCACACTAAGACCGAAAACATAGCAATCAAGTATCACTATTTGAGGGAATTGGTACAAGACAAGGAAGTCCGAATGGAATATGTGATTACAAAAGGACAATTGGTAGACATATTCACTAAAGCTTTAACTAAAGAAGCTCATGAGTACCCGAGAAGTCAATTAGGGGTCCTTCCCCTAACTGAGGCTGCGTAGCCAAGCTAGGAGGACTGCATCAAATATGCTACAATAGAACATTTGACACATTGATGCAGAAGATTGTCACACTTTAGGACTGTCCTAGAGCTGTGAAGAGAAGCAAAGACAACAAATCAATCATATGCAAGATGACAAAGGAATAAACACTGTGCTGAATAGATATATCTACATCTGTTGGATGTATGTTTGAGTTGCTGCTTTGGCATTTTTGTCAAAGAGGGAGATTGAACTGAAATTATAACACATGACACTGAAAGTAAGAGAGATTGCACTAAAATGAAAAATCAGGATAGAGGGAGATTCAGATACTTCTGACGGTCACAAAAGTGAGATTTACAGATTCTGAATCAGAATGAAGCTAAGGATATTATAAATTTTGTCTGATGGATAGATAAGTTTTTTTTTGGATTGGTTGGTAATCCATGTGTTATTCAGGTGATATCATATGGTGTTTCCATCAATGCCAAAGAGGGAGATTGTTGGAAACTGCAATTGAAACAATTATAGTATTGTCATTTACGTTGAACCTTAACTGGTAAGATTGTTGCTACTTAGGAAAGTACTATATCTATGGTGAGAAGGGAAAGAAAGGTTGGTAACAATAGCACCTAGGGAAAGGTTGAGTTATCTTGATACCACAAAGTGTACTTGACTATGTTGTACAATGATGAGACAATGTATTGTTTATCTTAGTAAGATTTAAGACTAAACTAGTAGGCTTAATTGAGCAAAAATAAAGAAATCATGTTTAAGTCGAGTTATGATAGAGTTGATCGAGTTAGTGGATGCTGACCAAAAATCTAGTATCGACCAAGTATCAGTAAATTACCGAGGAAGACAGTATTTGCCGAGGAAACAGTTTTAGTAGTGACCGAGCATTTTACATGGAGACCGAGTGGATGATTATAGTATTGACCGAGCATCAACAATTTTATATTTGAAGAGAATTCAGATTTGGAGCCGACATTGTTGAATTTTTGGATTATGTAAAACATGTTGACTTTATTTATTGATTGTATAGAAGCATTTAATGCTTTGTAAAACATTTTATGGTAAATCTTTATGAGATTTGAGATGATTCTAGAAGAGGAGATGAAGAACATGAAGCGGGTAGATTCAATGTATTTGACCTAACCCTAAGATCTACGAAGGAGATTAAGTGGCAAAAGAAAAATTTAACCTAACAAAGGAAAGTATTATGGGAACCAAAGCACTAGGTATGAAAATGCATGGGTGAAGGAGATGCTGGAAGAACAGTAAAGTTTTATTGACTGTATAAGCTAAAACGCTGAAGGAAATGTGTGGTGATTACTTGTAGGAAAGTTTTGAGCAGATCATAAGTGGAGATGGCAAAGTTTCAAAGTGAGTAAACCAACATTTGTGTACAGAATTGGATTTGATATTTTGCAAAGTAAGTTGTATGTTTTCAGATCAATACTACTGCTACTTTCTAACCATTGTAATAGTCAAAATCCTTTTAACAGAGGTTGACCTAACAGTCATATGTTAAATCCTTTGAATAAGGTTGCATTATAATGGAGTGTATGTAAGTCCTTTGACCAGGCTCACTTTTAACAGAGTGATTGAAATCCTTTAACCGGGTCACACTTGACAATGTGTATTGTAACCTTTGATAAGGTTGGCTTTTAATCGAGCTCACTTCAGAAGAGTGAAAATAATAGTAGCATGTTACAAAGTGGTTTTTCCCATATTGGGTTTCCACTATAAATCCTGGTGTCAATACTTGTGTGAATGTTTTGGTTTGAACATTTCTGTGTTTTACAAGTTAGATACAACTGGGTAGTGGACTGTTGAGTTATATGTTTCTATTATTGAATTAGTGATGACCGAGTTTGTTTTGGTTGCTTGATTTGATTTAAAGAAGAGTTTTTGAAGTTATTTTATACATCAGGACCTGAGAACAACTAATTCACCCCCCCTCTCTGCTGTTCTAAATCTTATTAACACTTGACTTGCAACTACATTTTAGCATTTCTTTGAAGCTGATTCTCTCCTGGTTTCATCCAATTTAATCAAGTTCTCAATCCTCAACTACATTTCATCACCTAAGTCCTTATCATACAGTTGGAAAAACTTGTACATCTCTAATAAGTTATTTTGAGGCATCCTTGCATGTATTCCATATACCAAATCAAATGGTGCACACTCAATTGCCTTCTTAATAGTTACTCTATCAGCTCACACAACTAATGACAATTTTGAATTCCATGCTTTCTTATTCTTTTCAAGGATCCTCTTGAGAATCTTTATCAGGATTTTATTGGTTGATTTTGCTTGTCCATTTCGTTGTGGATGATAGGGTTAAGAATATGACATCTGGATCCCTAAAATTTTATAGAATTCCTTGTACTCATTAGATTTGAAGCACATTGCATTGTCATAGAAAATCCTTTCAGGACAACCAAACCTTGTAACAATATTATTCAGTAAGAAATCAGTCACCACCCTGCTAGTTGCATTCCTTGTGGGAATAGCCTCTAGCATTTTTGTAAAATAACCAGTGGCAACTAAGATCCAAGAATGTCCTCCACTAGACTTGTTTGGTATCTCTCCAATAAAATCCATTCCCCACTGTTGGAAATGGGCTTGCACTTCCACTGGATTTAGTGGCACGTTTCCTGAAAACTTTAGCTTGCTAGAAAATCTTTCATGACAAGTATCATACTTCCTCACCAATCTTTCTGCATCTTTGAAAATTGCGGGCCACAAAAACCCTGCTCTCATAATCTTTTGAGAAGTAGTTTTCCCATGTATTATCCACCACATATCCCTTCATGCATTTCTTTCAACAATTTGTCAGTCTAACTTTCATCTACATATTTCAGCAAAATGTAATCTAGATTTCTTCTCCATAATTTTGATCTGATGATAACATACTTAATTGCTTGTAGCTTTAGAGCTCATTTCTTGCTATCATCCAATCCTAATGGACACTTCATATTCCTTAAATAATAAATAACATCTTGATACTAGATACAATCATCCATATCACATGTGTAATCAATTTCAATTTGATTTATCTGATTTGCATCAAGATTAGACTGAGCCATCAACCTTGCCAATCCTTGGCCTCTAACCAATTTGGTAATCTAGATATCAATGTTAAACTCTTGTATTCTATTTATCCACCTGCATCTCCTCCCAGACACTTGTTGTTGTGAGAAAATGTCTTTAACTATAGAACTTGGTACAAAATAAATCCCTATCACTCCCATGAGGTAATATATAAAAGCTTTCATAGCCTTTACAAGTGCATAAGCCCACTTTTCATTAATATCATACTTTAGTTCAACAACTTGTAAAGATTTATTGAAGAATGAAATATGTTGTTCAAAAGCCTCACTATTTTTCTGTAATAGGACTACAACAACAGTGTGAAAATAAGCAAAAGAGAAAATATGCATTGGAATACCATAGTTTAGTGCCTTAAGTACAAGTGCATCCTTGATTACCTCTTTGATATTCTTGAAGGCATCATCAGGTTCACCATCCCATTTAATCTCAAATCCTTTCTTAAACATTTTTTTATATAGGCCTACTAATCTCAACGAAATTTGTAACAAATATCCTCAAGAAGTTCACTTGGCCAAAGAAGGATTGGATTCCTTTTACATTTTTTGGTTTCTAAATTTTGTCAATGGCCACTACCCTTTCTAGATCAATTCTTACTCCCTACTATCCAACTAGGTGGCCCAATAATTTTTCCTTAGTCACACCAAATGCACATTTCCTAGGGTTCATTGAAATACCATATTCCAGGGCTCTTACAAATATCTTCTCTAAATGTAAGCAATGATCTTCCTTCCTCTTGGAATAAGTAGTCAATTCATCTTGATAAACCATAAGAAAATCATTTATAAACTCAGCAAATGCAACATCCATTGCTCTTCTAAAAGTGGCACCAACATTTGTTAGACCAAATGGCATTCTCGCATACACATAGGTTCCCGAAGGTGTTGTAAAGGATGTCTTGAACTTTTCTAATGATTTTACAATCACTTGATTGTAACCAAAGAAACCATCCATCATGGAGATTAGGTTAGACCCAGTTAATCTTTGTAGCATTGCCTCCATGTTAGGCAAGCAATAGTTATCCTTGAAAGAAGAGATGTTTAAATTTTTGAAGTTTACACATAATCTGATATATCCATTCTTCTTTCTAATAGGAACTAAGTTTGACACCCACGAAGAATGTCTGATAGGCTCTATGATTCCAGCATCTCTTAGCTTCATCAGTTCTTCTTGTATTTTAGGTGCTAGGGTAGGATTGATTGGTCTCTTCTTTTGCCTAAAAGGTTTAGCATCTTTCTTCAAAGGAATGATATATTGAAACAAATCTTCTCTATAAACCTTTAGATCATCATATGACCATGCAAAAACATGCCTAAATTTTCTTAATAACTCAATCAAAGCCTTTCTCACCTCTTGAGACACTTCTTTTCCAATGTACACTCTTTTAGGTGTTTATTGTGTATCAAGATTAATTTCCTCTAGGTCCATCTGGTCTCTCTTTCTTGTATCCACTTGGACTCTATCTTGATTGTCAAACATAGTTTCTAAAATAACAAGTCCCTTGGGAACCCTTTTAGTTTTGAGCTACAAAACTTCATTTCCAAGAACAATTTCTTTTCCTTTTGCAGTCTCAACTAAAGCTAAACAGTCCAGTCCCTGACCATAATATTTATCCTCACAATTCATAAACCTCAAAATATCTTGGTCATCCTAAAAAACCTACCGATTCTCAACATTGTCTGGTACACTAGGTCTAATATGAGTTTCAACTTTAGAGACACCTACAAAAGTGATGTCACTAGGATTGATTGCAATATTGGCTAATAAGCCATTTTATTGTTGCTCCTATCCTTCCATACAACATTGAATGCATCAAAACTTTCAATCATATCCTAGACAACATTCCTATATTGCTTCAATCTTTTGTTCTTAGAAGCATATACTAATCTCACTTGAGACACAACTAACTCAAAATCACCAACAACCTTTATACATTTGATTCCATGTTTGTGTGCCAACCTTAATCCTATTAACAATGCTTCATTATCTGCTATATTATTGGTACATAGGAAGCTTAATGTGAAAGAGAAATTATAAGTATTTCCATCAGGATAAATGAGTAGAATACCTGCTCATGAACCATCTTTACAATTTGCACCATCAAAGTACATCATCCACAACTCACCTTTCTCAAATTTGGTTGTCACTTCCATAGTGATAGGAGGCAAGATAGGTTCTCTTTCAAGCACATTGACTTCTTCTCTGAAAGCATTGACATCAGTATCTACAAAAAAAGTAATCTCATTATCAATATTTTTCTGAATCATATGGGTAATTCTTGGCTCCCTTTCAACCTTAATAGATTGATCATCTATCTTGAAAGTTGCATATGAAAAATCACATTGTAGAATTCCACCCATGGTAGCACTCCATTTCCTAGATAGTAGCATCCCATAATGAGGAGGAATGTCCACTACCAAGACACTTATAGTCAACTCCTTTTCTGGATAGGCTGCTAGTTTGTAGGGTAGTGCATTAATAGTCCTAATGACTACTACTTCTCTCTGATTCATTGCACAACATCTGTCTTGAATATTATCAACCTTGAGACCTAATCTTTCCATGATTTTAAAATTCATAACAATATTTGAGGCACCTAAATCAATCATGCAAATTTTTATTGGCATTTCATTCACTATGATACTTAGGAAAAATGGATCTATGTTTTCTAGGAAAGCATTGACAGAGTTGTCCAAATACATAGGTGGTATTTGAGATATGACTCCTTGATCTTCTATTTCTTTCATATCTTCATCTTGGGGTTCATTGGTATTACAAGCATCATTATTGTTGTGAACACTATCTACCCATGCTAAAGCTCTATCCTTATGTTCAAGGATTCTCAATAACTCTGATAAAGGAACCTTAATAGTGATCTGAGATAACAATGACAACATATCAACATGAGAAAAAGGAGGAAATTCAATTTTCATTTCTCTAGTATCCTTTTGCTTTTCTAATACATCAGCTGTTGTTGTCACCTTCAGTTTTTTATTTTTGGTGATTGTACTAATTGGCTTCTCAACTTCTTTTTGGATGTCTTTGTCATGAACAATAGACATATTTATAGCTTCAACTCCCTTTGGTTCCCACTTCTTACCTTTGACATTTTTTATTTTCACTACATAATCATTTTTTGATTTGTTTCCAGTGGGTTCCTTGGAATTGGTATTTTTTATGAACATACCTCTAGCTTTGCCAGTGGTATAATTTTCTGTCATGCTTCTAGTTTGCACTTGGGCTACCATCTCTACAATGATCCTAGTAATTTCCTCCTTTGAGGGTCTTCTCAAATTTAATTGGTTTGAGGAAGAGATCATGTTACATGTCCTTTCATCAATGTTATTATCATCAGAAAAGACTTCTTGATGGAATAATGCTTTATTGTGTCTTTTCAAACACACATCAGTTTCTTCATCAGTGTCAGAAACATCTTCATGTCCCAAATATGAATCAGTCAGGTTACAACCAATGTCATCATTATTTTCTTCCTGGCCTAATTCTTCAATACCATCATCTTGGTATGAAGCTATAGACTATAAAACTACACATTGTTTTGCAAAATGAGGAGTTTGACAAGCCAAACACCATGGTGCATCTTCAACAACATTCACAAAAGTTTTTTTTAAGGGATTAGGGATGACCTTGTCATTATTTCTTTTTTCAACCAGGAAAATAGGTTTTCCATCCTTCCATTGGGTGTTATAAGGATAATTTTGCAGCCTATTCTACCTATTAAAATGATTGTTGAAGTGGGGCTTTTCTACAACAAAAATATTATCATTTATATTGCTGGGTGTTTTCAAGTCTTTCAATGCGTTTAGCACTTTATCCCACTTGTCTTCTTCTTGCCTCTTGTTTCCAACATTTCTTTCATTATCCTTCTTATAGTTCTTGTTCCCAAACAACTTAGGATCATCTCTTTTCCCACCCAATTTACTAGATATCTTCATATTATTTTCAATGTTTACTGCAATCCTAAAAGAATATCTAAGAGTTTTTGGTTCTTTGTCTCTTAGTAGGTATCCAATCTTATCATCAAAGGCATTAAAGTATGTGGTCAGACATACATTGTCATCTAACCTCATAACTTGAAACAACTTGTGCATACCCTTTTTAAACCTCATATTTAATTCAGCTACAGATTCATTTTGATTCTTCCCTATGTTATTGAATTCATTTAGCATGAAACTAGCATTAGGTCTATCACCGTATTTTTCTTTGAAACACTTTTCAAAATCATCCCATGTATCAATACAATGGGCAAGGAGTCTTTTAAACCAGTCTCTAGCATCTTCTACCAAAGATTGAACAAATAGTTTCATGAATACATCCTCATGATATATTTCATAGTCATTTAACATATCTACAAACAACCTAAGGTTTTCTTCACAACTAATGGCATTATTACCAGAAAATTTGGTTACCTTATCTCTTATCTCGGTTTGAATAGCATTAGGATAGCTTGGTATCCCATCAAAACTAATTTGTCTATACCCCTCTAGATGCATAGGTATTCTTTGAAAGCTTAGTCCAGTGTTTCCACTAGGACCAACATTTACAACTATATTCCCACCTACTTGTACATTTGACTATTGCTTAGGGTCAACACTTAACATGGTAGATGAAGCAGAAAGTAAATTATGAGCATCAACATTACCAAGTGGAGTAGCATTAGAAGTTGCATATGACATCCCTATTTCATTTGTAGATGGTCCAAGGGTGTTTGGAGATGAAGCCTTCAAGAACTAGATCTTCCTTCTTGTTTCTACAATGGATGCTTCAACTTCAACCTTCTCTAATTCCTTTGCTAGATCATCTCTTTCCTTCTTTCTCTTTTCCATCTCTATGTCAAAACTTGAAATAGGTGGTGGGATTTTTGGTCTAACCATAGGCTCATTTATTTGGATCCCAACCATCTTTTGCTTTCCTTTATTGTTATCAACAACAACAAGTTTAGTACTTTCACTTACATTTTTCTCTTTAGGCTAAAGTGTAACTTTGTACTTGTCTAATCACAAGGCCCTCTTTTGCAAACTCATGGTCTTGCAACATGTGCTCCTTCTCACTTCTCAGGGTAGAAAGGTCACCAAAGAGACCAGACTGCAAAGATTTAGGAGGAGAGAAAAATATTTTGTTCCTCTCCTTTAGTTCATTAATCTTTCTGAGTAGAGACTCTCTTTCCATTAAAGCATTTAAAGTCTCAACCTCTCTTTCTTTCTATAACCTCTTGTATATTGCATCTTTCTCTGCTAATTGTAATCTCAATACACCCAAATCAGTTGGGTTTATCATAACATCTTCAGAGCTTGATGATATATCCATATTAGTGATATTTTAATATGGGAAATGGACCCTTCTTGGTTCCATTGGTTTCCTTTCTAGATTAACTCAGTTTTGATGCATACTTGGCACATAATCCTTATTTCCTACCTTTTCACTTTGATTTGTAGGCAGTATGACCTTATCTTGAAATAATACCTCTGGGGTATCATAGAAATTATCTCTAGAGAGACCACTATCAAAATTTGAAATTTTATACAATGATCCATATTCATTAGTAGATGTATGTACCACCCTATTTTTAGCATTATTTTTTTCCCTCACAAGTGCACTGGTGGATTCTCCACCTTTTCTAGGCCAACTTTTCTTTCCTGACCTAGGTAACTCTTCTAGAGTAACATCCGGGTGTCTCCTGACAAAAGCTCTTATATTTTTTCTTCTATCCATGGTTTTTAGCTTGTAAACACACTAGTTCTAACCCCTTGAGTCACCTCCCATGTTTTTATGGGAATTCTTAATAGACAAACCTTGAGAATCTAAAGAAAATCTTAAACAAAATAGGAGAAACACAGGGACCAAGAAAGAAATAAAGTGCATCGAACTGATTTTTTCCAAATCCTAGCCAGAGACTTCTAAGAATTTGTTAAACCTAATGATTTTCAAAAGGTTCTAATACTTTATACTATCACAGTCCCCAACAGAGTCGCCATTTTGTTTGCTCCTTTTTCCTTTTCTACAGATTTACAATTTGATTGAAAAACTAATGTCTTTGACTCTTTAAATCCACTCCAAATCTAACAAGAAAAATGACCAATTAACAAGGACTGAGATATTAGTCCTCCTACACTTTGAGCCTTAATGCTCAAGAGGGTATACCTATAGATTCACTTCTTAAAAGGAATCAGTAAAACCTATTTGCATTTATTCAATACAAATATTATGCATTAGTATCCTTGACACATTGACTGAAAGATTTTATCATATATAAGTTTATTGATGATGAAGAACCACTTCCTAAGAATAGATCAGTGTCTTATTCTAGGGAAAAAAGTCAAATACAACATACATTAACAGGAAAATTAACTCAAACACACCCAAAACCCATAATAAGTGCTTTGCAGATTATTACTCTCACTCTCACACTCAAACATCAAATTCTCATAAGAGACATGAATTCTCTGAAAATAATTCCTAAGAATTACCCCTCCCTTAAAAGGAACTCAGAGATAGCTTCACAATCTACTTTGTAAACCATACATTAAATTGCTTTGCAATATTAACATATAAGAACTCAAGATCATATCAAGAAGACATCAACAAATATGAGATGGAATTCTAGTGTATTTTTATTAAAATTTCTCAGTATCAATAAATTGACAATGGCAGAATGCTAGAATAAAAACTGGAGATCAAAATTTTCTCTCTATTCAGTTGCTAATTTCACCATCCTTATACAAATATAACAACCAACTATATATATCACTCACCAACCATCTTGGAATCTTGGAAGAATCAAGATGCACCAAGCTTTAAATTATTTAGGACAAAATTAGGGTTTAAAAAAACTACAACAACCAGATACAACAAGAAATAAAAGTAGACAAGAAAGCCTGAAAACCCGGGAAGGATCAGATAAAATCTGATTTACAATATTTGGGTTTCATCATCACAAGCCAAATGTGGTTACAAATTCAACAGGTTTCTTGTTGTAGACAATAATTTTAATGCCAGAACCATCTCAAAAAATATTGCATGTACCTGGGCATGGAAATTAATGACAACAACCACACCCTAGCCACCCTTCTCAAAATATCATTCCTCTATATTAAACTTGGCATGACAGTTCCAGAAAACAAATCAAATCAGGATGGCTACCTAACATCTTACTCATAAATTTTCACCTATAACCGTCCTTTGAACAAAAAAAATTTGATTCAGCTCATGTTTCTGGCTCATCAAATTCAACCCTGTTGAAAATATAACCCCTTAAACAATTCAAAAATTGGGCCACAACGACTAATCAACAAGTTTAAAACTTGGTCATCGATCTCCAATCTTTGCGGCACATTGTGTGGTTCTCATAAATCAGCAAAATATTCAACTGAGGGTTTGAAATTTACTTTACACATCACCCTCCTTTATGACCAATAAAAAATGAGCAACTCAGCATTACCTGGCACTAAGGACCCACCATTTTATTGACTCATCGGGCTGGACATGTGGTAGCAGAGCGTGATCCTGGGATCACTAACCATGGTTCATCATTTCATTGAGGCAACACACCTGTCGTCGATCTTCCTTTCAAATTGTCAGTCCCTTAAAAATTTTACAAACCTGCAAACCCACTTACAAATTGGGACACACGTCATCAAAGCGTGACCCCGTGAAGGATAAAAATATTGCATCTCCTCTTCATAGAATAGCGCTGACCGTTGGATCTTCCGACAAATGGAAACCATTTATCTCTCGGTGGACCTTGGCCCCACTGATGTCATTCCATGCTGATTGGTAGATCTAATGACTATCATGATGCTGCAATCACTTACGCTTGGTTATCTTTTCATTGTGGGATCGTGCCGATCGTCAGATCAAAATACACTTGTTGGTACTTTAATCCCTTTATTGATTGGGCCCAGTCAACATACATCATGAGATGATCACAATCAGATGGTGGATATAAAACTTGATAGACTGGTCCCACTTGCTTTGTTTCCTTCGTTACTGATGCATCCAATGACTGTCATTATCCCACGATGGCTAATCTTTGAGAACTTTTTCATTGTGGCATTGCGCCGACCGTTGGATCAATGTGAAGTTTAATTTTTTTAAAAATCATTAGGACTTAGGAAAATACTACCGAGACTTAGGAAAAATTAAAAAGGCGTCGGGGTTTAAAATGTAGGAAAACTTAAATGGCCTACTAGTTAAATCAAACTTAAGGACTTTGGCCCCGCCTGACGATGAAATACAACACATGCTGTAAAAGGAACTTAAGTGACTGAAAAAGGTAATGAATAAATAGACCTGAGGAAGGGTTTTATGGTTTTAAACAAAACTTTTGAAACCCTTCCATGGATTAACACTATTTCTTCACACTAACACAAGAAATGGCCATTACAAAGATTTTTTGCAGGGATGAAGACCATTTCCAATAGATTTTCTCTATGACAAGAAAATGGGCTAACAGATCAAACTTATGTGTTCTAAAACTAGGCTTCTTCAAACAAGTTTTTTATGGGTGCACTTCAATGCCTTAACAATTTTTTTAATGTACCCCTCAAATTCCTTTGCAATTTGAGAGTACCAATAGTTTGGGACCAAATTCAAATTGGGGGCTTGTTACAATGTTTTAGTGAGACATTAGAACCCATGCCAACCTCCTTCAATTTTTGAATCTTGAAATATTTTGAGAGGTATATAAGCACCCTATCTATTCTCATTTTGGTATCCACATCCACTCTCAAGCATAAACAATCAAAATTTTGCATTCTAGCATTTTGCAACATTCAAGGTGTCTTAAAGGAAATCTTCTCCATGGATCAAGTTTCTTTCTTTCATTGAAGGCCAAGAAAAGGAGTCCACCATCAAGGAAGAAGACCTACACACATTCAAGCATCCACATTCATTCAATCATTCAAGTCTTCAACCCTTCAATTCACCTCTCTCTCTCTCCCCCATCAATCATTGTGGCAAAATACAACATCTATTACATAATTTTTTATCTTTTATGATTTAATTTTGTATTTTTTTGTTCAGTCAAAGCTATTGTATCAACATATTTGATCACATTCAAAGAAGCATTTGCATTACCCAGGTAAGATACACTTCATTTTTTAGATATAGTCTTTTCTATATGACAACACACTTTCATTTACTTTATTTCATTTCAAGGTTGATTCCTCAATCAAGGTTTGTTTGAGGAAAACCTCTTTCCACAATATTTTCCCTATGCTTTTGTGTGCAGGAATAGGTGGAAAACCTACCATTGTAGATCTGGAAAGTACAGGATCAGATGGAGTATCTGTGAAAGTTTTAGATAAAATTATAGGGTATAGAGTGACTCATGCGATCTATACATGAAAATAGAATGCCTAAGATGATCTATGCCCTACAAATTAGGTTCAAATTAAAATTATAGGTTAGTACTATTGTCTGGTTATTGTTCAAGTCATTGTAGATTCTCATCTATTTTATGTCAGTGTATGTATGTCAAAACTTGTCATTTTTGCCTATTTAGCCTTATATCTTGCACCATCATATCATATCCCCTCAAATCCAACTCATTTAATCATTATAGTGAAGGATCATTGCAACTCATTCAATGCTTAAGTCCTCTTCAACCTAGCAGGTTATCTTCCTTCTGATTGTGCTTTAGGAAAGAGGAACAATCCATTTTCTTCTCTTTCCCTATTGTACATTTTGGTGACCCCAACTCATAACATTTCCACATCTGATTTGGTGTTCAGATTTAATTTGTATACATTGTATTATTACAATTTATGCATTTAGTTTACATTTTTAGTCTTAAAACTTGCACACAGATCTAGTGCATTCTTGCATTGCATGTTAAAAATAATAAAAATACAAAAATATTTCTTTTATGCATTGTTATGTGTTAGCTTATTGCTTTACAAAATGTTAGATTTATTTTTACAAAGTTTTATTGCATTTGATAAGCCCTTTTGTAGTGATGAATTTTATATGTTGGATGAATCCCTTGATGATTTCATCTCTACTAAGTCTTCCTCTACGCCTCCTAAACCATCCTTTTTCCAAAAGTTACTGAATATGATCTAAGGATTTAAGATCTATGACAATCCCATTTTAACACTTCTCTCAATGCTCTCCCTCTTTGGGATGAACCATTAGAGGATGATGTTGATTATTCTCTTGATATGCACCTCTCCCATGAGAGTACCTTGGTGAAACAAGATGATATTTTGGAAGATGTTCACATGAGTGACCATTTCCTTAATGACACTTCCCCTCTTATCTATTTGAATAAATTTCTATTTAAAGAAGAGTCATTGTGATGATTTTCCCTCTCCTAAAGTCTCCCCTATTCATTAACATACTTGGGAAAAATAGGATAATATCCTTTATGCCCTCCCTTCTACAAATAAAAATCTTAGAAAATCAAGATAATAATCAAGTCAATACCATTCATGTGCAATCTCCACCACCACCTTCAATTCTTTTCCAATAAAAACAAGCACACCATCAACTCTTCAAGATGATGATTGGGGAACATTAGATTTTACACCTACCTTCCGTAGTAAAAACAAAATCCTTGAATTTGAGACTCAAATCCCTTACTTTGACACATTTATGGATATTGATTGGGCCTCTTTAAATATTAATCCAATTCAATCTAGGAATGACCCTTTGATATTTCAAACCTTGATGATGGACATGGTATATGATGTGTGCAATAAAGGATTGAGACCCATGAAAAATCTACATCGCAATTCTTGAAAGAAGCTCTAGGTTCCCAACCTCCCCATTTGTCCAATAAATCCATAAATTCTTCTCCTAATTTAACATCACAACAAGATAATATTTTATTTGATATTTTTAGTACCAACTTGATTACTCTTCCTTTGAAAAATAAATGAAAAAATAAAAAACACAAGAAAGACAATCCCTCCATTTGTATGTATCAACAATTTCGTAGCCATAAGATTAATGAATGTTATGGTTTGAAGTGTAAAAATAAATAATTCATTGATTGTGTTATGATTAAAATGACACGTAACAATGAATGTCACTTTTGTGTTGATCAATCTAAATGGCATCTAAGTTTTTATTATGTTGCTTCTCACTATGTGACATTGCTAGCCTATCCTTTGGGGGCTTATTGTCATTCATGGTGGTTCAAGTTTATGTGCAATCATACTTTGTGAGGAACATAATAGTCTTTCTTATTCCTTGTCCCCACACTTGAGGGGAAAGGGTTCTATTTCAATCTCTAACCTTTCTTAAGGACCCATTTTCTCCCTTTGTTAAATTTTATCTTTTATAACATGATATTCTTTCTTGCATGGAGTTATTTGTTTCTACATGATTTTTTTTCTTCTTTTTAGGAGATTTACGTCCTTGTTTGCAAAATTTTCTTTTCTTAAAATCGTGTCTATTATAAATGACCTTTTCACTTGGGGTGCATAATGTGTTGTCCTTTTCCAAGTATTCCCTTACCTAGCAATAGGGAAGGTGTGTATACTTGATACTCCTTCCTCATTTTATTTTCCTTTCCAAAAGATCCAATATCCCTTCATTGACTTGTTTTTTTTATAACATGATATCCTTTCTTGCATGGATTTATTTGTTTTACATGAGGATTTTCTCTCTTTTTTTTAAATTTAATTTATTTGTTTTCAAAAAATTTACACCCTTCTTCACAACCTTTTCCTTTCTTGAAAGTGTATGTCTATTATAAAAGATCTATCACTTAGGGTATACAATGTGTTATCTTTTCCCTTTCCTTCACCCTTGGGGGTAAAGGTTTCATTTTCTCAATCTTCTGTTCCTTTGTGAGGATTTACTTTCTCTCGATTATGTGATATTTATTTTTCATCTGGTATTCTTTCTTGTATGGACTTGTTTGTTTACATAATGATCTCTTTTTCAAGATAGTTACATCTTGGTTTACAATATTTTCCTTTCTTGAAGGCTCATGTCTAATATAAAAAAATAACCTTGCTCGAGGGCTTAAAGCATCTCATCCTTCACCAATAATCTCTTTTTCACCTAGAAATGCAGGGCTAAAAGGGTGCATTCTTGTTCTCCTCTTCTCTTTTTCTTAAAGATGTTATCTTTGTTCAAGAACTCCTCTTGAAGGTAGATGTCTTGTAAGAAAGATCTCTTCCTTTCAAGTCTCTCTTCCCAGCTGAGGGTAGCCTTTCATGATTATCTATTCCTTGGCTAACAAGAGTCTTTACTCTTTACTAAGGTTATGACATACATTGTTGTTTTAAGGATATCTTCTTGCTGTTGGAAGTAGGTATTCTTGTTCTCTTTTTCTTATGATGCCCCAATATAGTCCTATTCCACCATCATAAGGAAGGGGACATACATGAATTTTTTTTACATTATGCAACCTTACTGATTTTTAGACTTATCACTTTTATTAATCCTTAGACCGATCACTTTTATTAATCCTTAGATTGATCACTTTTGTTGGTCCTTAGGCTGATCACTTTTTTTGGCCCTTAAGTTGATCACTTTTATTAGTCCTTAGACTAATTTCTTTTTTGGTCCTTAGACTGACTAATTTTTTAAATCCTTAGATGTATTATTTTTATTGATCCTTGAACTAATTTCTTTTATGGATACATACATAGACTATGCTTTTTATAGGTTTGATCTCGTAAGTCACCCTGTGCGTAATTTTTTCATGGTAGATTTGACTAGCATAACACAACTTGCTAGACTAAAAATTCTACCTTCACTCTCTTTTGGGATGAGTGGAACTAGCATAATAAAACTTGCTAGTCTTTCTGTTAAGGAATATAAATCTGGAGATATAATATAATCTGAAGATATGCAGTAGAATACAATTGCCTTGGTGATTGATTGATTCTACCACACTCAACGACTATATATATATAAGTTAGAGGAGTTTAACATGAACAGTCATGACTTATCATATACGATAAGCCATGACTGTTCGTTTAATAAATCAACTTTAACAAAAGATTAACATTATGTTCCAGCACAAATATTAAACATGAACACAATAATTTAACACTCCCTCTTGAGAGAGAGTTTAATAGAACTTTTCATATCATGATATTTGACCCAATCCAAGACACTTACAGAATGACAATCATGATGAGTTACTACATAGTAATAATATAAATGTTAAGATCTCCGGTCCTATCCGGGACAAACCCTTCCGGCAGTCGATCTTAACAATTTTATTACCCAACAAATAACATAAGTAACAAGATGTCCGGTCCTATCCAGGACAAACCCTTACGAGAGTCGATCTTGTATTACTCATAAGCAACAAGATGTCCGGTCCTATCCGGGACAAACCCTTTACGGGAGTTGACCTTGAAGCCTGGTTACTATTGACAAGATCGTCACCTTGACATAGTAACCTATATACACAGAAGATCATCATCTTCACAAATTTGAAATATTTCAATATTTTATTTTATTCATGAATAAAAATGTACATAATTACATTCATATTTTGATCAAACCGATTTTACCTCTGAAGAAATCTGTCTTTACCTTTGCAAGAGGTTTAGTAAAGATATCTGCATTTTGTTCTTCAGTACTGATGTAGACCAATTTAATGATCTTCCTGTCTACCATATCTCTCACATAGTGATATGGAATTTCTATGTGTTTTGATCGATTGTGGAAAACAGGATTCACAGAGAGCTTAATACAACTCTGATTATCACAATGAATAATAGTAGGTTCTAAAGATTTACCAAATAGGTCAAAAAGTAATTTTCTTAACCATACTGCTTATCGAGCTCCCATGGATGCAGCCATGTACTCAGCCTCTGTAGAACTCAGAGCAACTGCAGATTGTTTCTGACTAAACCAAGAAATCACTGCAGAACCTAAAATGAAGCAAACTCCTGTGGTACTCTTACGATCTGAGGAACTTCCTGCCCAATTTGAATCTGAGTAACCTTGAAGTTGAATTTTAGTTTTGTCATATTTTAGCCCAAGTTCACTTGTACCTCTTAAATATCTCAAAATGTGTTTAGCTGCCATTAGATGTATCTGCTTAGGTTCACACATGAAGTGACTTAATACATTGGTGGCATAGCAAATATCAGGACGTGTGTTTCCCAAAAACATGAGAGATCCAACTATTTGTCTGTAAAGTGTAAAGTCTGCAAGTTCTGAATTTTCTGCTTCATCTTTTAACTTGTGAAGGTTAGTTTCCATTGGTGTAGCTAAAGGTTTACAATCTGACATATCAAATCTATTCAGAATGTCAAAAATGTATTTCTTTTGACTTAGGAGAATGTAATCTTTCTTTTGAATAACTTCAAGTCCTAAAAAATAGTGAAGTAGGCCCATATCCTTCATGTCAAATTCAGCTATTAGATCCTTCTTACATTTTTCAATAAAATAGTCTTCTCCTATAATGAGTAAGTCATCGACATAGAGAACTAGAATTATCATGTCACCTTTTTCATTTTTGAAGTATATATTAGGGTTTGCAGTATTCTTAGAGTACCCTAATTTTCTCAAGTAATGATCGATTCTTTTGTACCATGCTCTGGGAGCCTGCTTAAGTCCATAGAGTGCTTTCTTTAACTTGCAAACGTATTTATCTTTGTCATGGGTGAAGAATCCTTCTGGTTGTTCAATGTAAACTTCTTCCTCAATTTTTCCATTTAGAAATGCAGTCTTAACATCCATCTGATGTACTTTCCATTCTTTGGAGGCTGCAATGGCAAGTATGGTTCTGATAGATGTGTAACGTGCTACTGGAGCAAAAGTTTCTTCATAGTCAATGCCTGCTTTCTGAGAAAAACCTCTTGCAACAAATCAAGCTTTGTTTTTATCAATACTGCCATCAGGTGCATATTTGATTTTGAATAGCCATTTTGATGATACAACTGACTTATGTTTAGGTCTAGGAACAATATCCCATACATCATTTTTCAAAATGGACTGATATTGTTCAACCATTGCTTCCCTCCAGGCTTGATTTGATAAAGCTTTCTCAACACTAACAGGTTCAGATTCTGAGAGTTCAGTTAGAAGTGCAGTGTAACATTTTTGAGTTCTAGTTCTTTTGTTCTCTCTAAAGATTTGTGCTAGTTCCACATTGTTCTCTTCAAGTATTTTCCTAGCCCATAATGGTCTCTTTTTGTTATTTTCATTATCTGAGCAAGAAGGTTCAAAATCCAGGATTTCTTCTTCATTATTTATAGGTGCTGAATTCATGTCTGAATTTATATTCTCCCTCTCTTTCTCTAGTGAGAGATCTCTATCAAGATCTATAGAAATGTTATCTTCATTATCTGTAGATAAGAAGTTTTCTTCAAATTTAACATCTCTGCTTATTTCTACTGATTTCTGACCAGGTATATAGATTCGGTATCCTTTGGAATCCTCACTGTATCCTAGGAAAATACCTTTCTTGCCAGAAGGTTCTAATTTAGTCCTCTTCTCTTTTGGTACATGTATATACACGGGATAGCCAAACACCCTTAAGTGACTTAGGTCAGGTTTGACTCCTGTGAATACTTCTTCTGGTGTGGTGTTTTCTAGTATAGCATGAGGGCATCTGTTTTGAATATAAACTGCAGTGTTAGCGGCTTCTGCCCAATATGATATGTGAATATTTTGGTCATGCATCATGGCCTTTATTGCTTCAATGATGGTCCTGTTCTTTCTTTCTGCTACTCCATTCTGTTGAGGATTATAAGCTACAGTATACTCCCTCTTAATCCCAACAGATTTACAATAGTTTTTGAAATTTTCAGAGGTGAATTCCCCACCATTGTCTGATCTAAGAATTTTGATTTTCTTACCAGTTTGGTTTTCTACTAGTGCTTTAAGTTCTTGAAATTTGGCTAGAACCTCACTTGACTCTTTAAGTTTTAAGAAATATATCCATGATTTCCTTGAATAGTCATCCACAAAGATTAAGTAATATAGAGCACCTGAGAAGGAAGGTGTAGACATAGGACCACACACATCAGTATGGATAAGTTCTAGAATGTTATTTGACTTATGTTCACTTGGAGGAAAATATCCTTTAATGTTCTTCCCTAATGCACATCCCTTACAAATGCTAGAGTGTTCAGATTTTAAGAGAGGTATGCCAGAGGTGATCTTAGACAATGTTGGAAGGGCACTATATCTAATATGACGTAGTCTTTTGTGCCAAATCTCATTATTTTGATGAACATTGTGATTTAGGGCTACCTTTTGTTCATTACATAACTTGTACAAGCTACCTTCTCTGTTCCCTATATGAATGGCATTTTTAATATTAGAATTTTTAGTCCAGAGAAGGACTTTGTCTTCATTGAAGGTTACCCTGTATCTTTGATCAGCTAGTCCAGAAATGGAGATTAAATTTCTCTTGATTCCTGGTACATACAAAACTTCTTTCAACTGTAGAGTTACTCCATCTCTTATCTTTAACAAACAGGTCCCAATTCCTTTTACCAGATAAGAGGAGTTGTCACCAATAGTTACCTCTTCTGAAGAGTTCCCTGAGAAGGTTTCGAATTGATCTTTGAATCCAGTGATGTGTCTGGAAGCACCACTATCTATTATCCACGTACTTTTATTAGAATTTAATTCACTTGCTAAAGCCAAGAAAAGGAGAGAAATTTCAGATTTTTTTACTTCCGCTAGGGCAGCTTGTATTTTTTGTTTTTTCGGGCAATATTTGTGAATATGTCCGTATTTGTCACATCTTTAACATTTTACCATGGAAAGATCCCTTTTATTGAATTGTTTCCCATTGTTAGATTGTCTGAATTTTCTCTTCCTTTTGTGAGATGTTTTCTTGTTGCTTTTAATGTGGAGAGCTTGTAATTCATTTCCATTATTAGACCCCATTCCTCTGGAAGCAAGCCTGGATTCCTCTTGGGTACAATCGTTCTTTAATTGCTCGAATTTAGGTAACGATGGTCTGGTGCTTATACATTGAATGAAGGTTTCCCATGAGGTGGGTAAACCTTTGAGAGCAATTAGGGTGAGTTCAGAGTCTTCTACTGTATTTCCAATGCAGAGCAGTTGGTCTCTTATTTCAGAGATTCTCAAAAAATAAGAAGTGATAGTTTCTTCCTTGTTCATTTTCATATTTAGAAGTTGACTTTTCAATGTTAACATTCTAATGGCATTGTTGATTTCAAATGTGTCTTGAATTATTTTAAACATTTCAAAAGCACTGGTAATTCTAGATATGCTAGGAAGAATTGAGTCTTTCACAGAGTCAATTATTAGTTTTCTGGCTTTATTGTTTCTCCTTTTCCATATTGTCTTCTCTGTTTCATCTTCAGGTATTTTAATATCTTTTTCTATATACTCTTCTAATTCAAGTTCCATTAGAAGAGATGTAAGTCGAGTTCTCCATGATATAAAGTTAGAGGCACCTTCTAATCTATCTTCCATTCTCATGCATTGAGCCATTTCTGAACAATTAAACTCAATAGTTTTATTAAAAAAATATGCTCAACTGAAGGTTATTTATTTATTTATTTATTTTTTCTTATTTCCTTTTAATAAACTGGCTTTGATACCATGTTAAGGAATATAAATTTGGAGATATAATATAATCTAAAGATAGGCAGTAGAATACAATTGCCTTGGCGATTGATTGATTCTACCACACTCAACGACTATATATATATAAGTTAGAGGAGTTTAACATGAACAGTCATGACTTATCATATACGATAAGCCATGACTGTTCATTTAATAAATCAACTTTAACAAAAGATTAACGTTATGTTCCAGCACAAATATTAAACACGAACACAATAATTTAACACTTTCTACTCTTTCCTCCTCTTCATCTCCCATGGATCACCTAGCATAACAAAACTTAGTGGACTGTTGGATTCATGGTTTCTCTCTTTCTTCCATTCTCTTATATTTTTCTAGTGGGTTGGATCATGGAGTGTTGTATTGTCATTGGTGTATGCTCTTTCCCTTTCCATGTGATCACTTGTGCTCTTGCAATAGCTTTTCGAGCATGATATTAGTGGCTGAGACATTTGATTCATCGAGGTCTCTTCAAATAGTTGACTTGCAACCTTAGTGTAGACACCTAAATTTGCTTACATAATTTAGTAATCATATTTAGTCTTTTCCTAGGACATCTTGTTAATTAAATATCATTTATTTAATTAATTTATGTCATCCCCTGGTTAATTAAATTTAATTAATTAACTATAGCCCAATTAATTATCAAAATGACAAACCTATAGTCTGATAATTAATTAAATCCCTATTCCTCTATTAATTTAAATGGATACTTTTATCTAAATAAATTAATTCATAAATCCCCTTTTCCTCCCACTTGAAATTAAATAAAATATTTAATTCTAAATCCCCCCTATTAGCTAATAAGCCATGCTTAGCTGATAAATCCTCCACTCATTCTCTCTCCTCCATCACATCTCCCTAATCCTCCACTTACCAAGCCTAATCACCTCCTAAGCATGTGCACAATCATAATCCAAGATTAAAGAATGCTAATCAACCCCAAAGTCAACCCCTTATGACATCACCTCCACATCCTCCAATGAGAAATCAAAAGCCTCTTACACCTCTTACACACTTGTCCCCTCTCACACCTTCCAAAGGTGCCTCTCCTTCCATCCTCCCCCATTGTGACACTTGTCACAATGCTATGCATTTGAGAAAGCACAATCCATGTGCTCTCCCTTGGATGCATCTCCACCATTGCTCACTCCTCTTTTGCCCCTTAATCTTGACCGTCCATTTCACTCATCTTTCTATAAAAGAGAAGCTCTTTTCCTTCATTTTCATCCACCATTGAAGAAAAGTCATCATGCCATTTTCTCTATTGAAGCTTGAGCATAACATTTGAGCACACATCCAAATCTTTGGACAAATCTTCTACATCTTGGAGGTTTGCTTAAGGATTTTTATATTGCTTTTGAGTTTGTTTGCTTCCATTTTGTAGGTCTTAGCATAGGTGTTTATCTCATTTGTTTTGTTGAATGTTTAGTTTACTTTGCATTCTTTAACACTACATTTTAGGTATTACATTTTGGCATGCTTGGTGGGACCCACTTCTAGGGTCATTCTTCTTCATCTTTTCATCATTTTCTTGCAAAAACTAACCCAAATACTAAAGTTTTTTGTTGTTTGAGTGCTTTGCAAGGGTTTTTTGTGTGTTTTGCAGGTTCAGGGCTGAAGAGGAGGCATTTGTGCAAATATTCTCATTTTTGGATTTTACACAACAAACACCTCCAGAAAATTTACAGTTTTGCAGGAATAACTGTACGAACGCGGGAACATAGATTTCACTGTGGGAACAACTGTACGGCTCGTGGGAACGCATTCCCACCATGATTTTTTTAATTTTCCATCTTTTTCTACTCTTTGTTCTACTTAACCTGTGACTAACTGTACCCCTTTTTGAAAGATCACGTTCCCACAATGCGGGATTGAACGTTGACCAGGTGGGATTGCCTGTGTATGATTGTAAGCTTTAAAGGCATTCACTATTTTCTTTATATTTTTGCCTTCATTCCCGCAATGCGGGATCACCTGTGTACCTTTTTGTGAGCTGTACAACCTCATTATTTTCCCTTAGTTTTTCTCCCTTCATTCCCGCAACGTGGGATTGACAGTTGACTTGCGAGAATGGGGTTTGACTTGCTAGAATGCGGCCAGAGGTATTATTTCTATGTTTTACATTCTTTTTGTCATTTTTGGTTTGTCTGACAGTCTTACGAGAACACTGGTACGGCTCTGTAGGAACACTATTTTTCTACTGTAGGATTGCAGGTTTCTGCGAGAACGCGGGTTAAGAATTTTAAAATAGAATTAACTCACTTTATTTTGGTGCATTAAAAAGAACAGTGTATGCCAAACAACACCTCACATTTTTTATTTGGGTTTAAAATAAACAAAGGTTAAAATTGAACAAGGCAAACATCACACTTCTTTTTGGTGCTTAAAATCAACTCACCCAATCTTGAATGCCTAAAGGACAAAGAATCAATGTGATGAACACTTCTTTTGGTGCCTAAAAATCGATCAAACACTATCTTGTATGCTAAAGGGAGTAAAAATTTTCTTGTTTTTGCAAATCAAATCTCTATTTCTTTCAAGCATCATCATTTAAAAAACAAAGAACCTTGCATGCTAAACATGAGTGTTTGATGTTCTAGAATAGAAAACACTTAGTCTTAATAGGTTCAATTTGGAATGAACACTTCTTGGCGTGTTTGAAGGAGTTTTTTTCAATACTTCCTTAGCGCTTTTTCAATTTTTGCATAAACCTTGTTAAAGTAAGTGACGTGGAAGCAATCCACTTGTATCCATATCCTCTCCCCTTGCCTTCACAGATCTTGGGTGAAGAGAAAGATCAAGTTCAATTGACAACACTTCTAGCGAGGCTTGTCTAGAGAGAAGCGCTTCCTCTCTAGAGAACAACCTCAAACTGGTAATTCCCTGGCCGGTATATAAATAAGGTGCTAAGAAAACTCTTGCCTTATCCCCGCAAGCTTAGGTGAGATGTGTTGATGGTAGCTCAAGGTAGGTGAATATCCCTATGATTTTGGCATGGTCAACTAGGCTCTTAAGTGAGTCACGCATGTACAAATTGATTGGGGGGATGCCACAGACCTTATTAGAAGCCATTAATCAAAAGCCTACCTGATCTACTCTCGAAGGTATCATAATCTTTATGCAAGGACTGACCCAAGTGGTTTCCTGGGTCGCCTGAAGATTACTCACCATATGCATTCCTCTTTTGGGATATCACGCTATGGGCAAAGGTTGTGATACTAGCCTGTCTTGTAGGTAGAAAGTGCTTGTATGTGTTCTTGAAAGTGAGTTGACCCAGTAAAAACATCTTTTGAACATACACAACTATCAAAATTACAAAGTTCTTTTTCCAAAAGAGATCATCTACTTGTATCCTCCAAGATTGCTTTGTCTCTTGTGAGGACTGTTTGTCAAGACATTATCTTGAAAGTGAATTCAAGTTTGTTCAGAACCAAGCCAAGGTATACTTATCACAGTCACTTCCTAGCTTGACCCAATCCTATGAACAATTACTTTTGTTGACCTATGACCCACATTGTGAAGCATAAGAAAGCTAAGTTACCCATCCTGTGTGCATATCAAGAAAAGAAAGTTATAGAAAGAAAGCTCAAAGATTGTCAGCATATTGTCACTGCAGCCCACAAAGAAGAAAATTACCAAACCCGATTGGATAACATACAATACAATGCAAGGGTTAAATAGTTTTCTTCTCAAATCCAAGTTAGAGAGTGAAGATTAGTTGGCATAACCTCCTCCTCTTTCAAAACTGTGAAAATTGTCACAACATCCCCCATCTTAGGTGATCCAATAGGTGCATTTCCATCATCCCCTTTCTAAGCATCATTTAGCTCCATTATCCTAGATCCATATCATATCCAAGAACTTGATTTGAGTTGTCCTATCCTTGTTTACACAAATCAAAATCCTGAAGCTTCACCCATTCGACTAAGCATTGTCTAGGGTAGCTAGTACTTGCTTTTTTGGACCTCATCATCTCGATCCAGAGATCAACCCACACTAGTAAGGATCCCATCATCCGAAGACCACAAGTCTATCTGAGGATGACAATCCACGCATTTTGATCCCCCCATCAGGAAAGGTAACCCATCTCAATCCTCTTCCCAATAGCATATCACTAAGAATCCTACATTTAGATCATCACCTAGTTCATCTCAAAAATCCAAGTCCCCATCCTTAGCATCATTCCACTACATCTGCATTTTCCCTCATCTTAGGACATTGCACTTTCATGCCTACTATGACATGATCAAAGAAAAGAAAAGGGATGGATTCCAACCAGGCCACTACTTCGGCTAATCCAAATGATTCCATAGGTGAAATGGTGATGTATGACCCTCTGACGATGACAGTTCAGAACATATGGGAAGATCCTAGTGAGACACCTACTACTAACTCCATGGAGGCTTTCATGTGCCTCCCAGGACATGTGCAAATGGTAAGCGCAATCATCGCACAAAATCATCTGGCTATATTGGCAAACTATGTGTAGGAGGGTACTCTCATCCCACCTCAGTTACACTCTTTTGACCCCACAAACCCCTTTCCATTCCTGCCAACATTGATTCATTTGTCATCCAGCAAGTCCATGATCCAACCATGTAAGTATCCCATATGACCTCACCTATCCCACATCTCTTGCAACCTTGTATGGTGATCCTCGTAAGCACAACACTTTCCATCATGGGACCACCACCCCTTGCCTCTTCGTAGATAGTCACTCAAGTGCCAGCATTCACCCAAGCCTCTACACAAGCAACGCCACCTCCTGCTACATCAACACCTCTTTCGCAAGGAGTCTCACAAACCACCCACCTATATCTACCCCACAATCTCACTCCATGCAAGCGCCTTTCACCTTTACGGCTGGCACATAGACCCAACAAGCCACCTTTACAACAGGAATGCCACATGTGCCATCCCACAATCCTCCACTAGCATAGCAAACTCCCATATCAACCACCGCATTTGTGTCCAACTCTGCATCACAAACCCTATCAGGAGTCAACACCGCCTGGAGCCTCGGCCAAGTGCAAATGAATGCCATGGGAATACCCACACATGGCCAACTTTACCAAAAGGCTCATTAGCAACAAACCTTCCCACAAGCAACACCTCCACCTACATTTACCAACTATTTGTCTATGCCATCTGCCGCTTAGCAAACCAAACCTCTGTAATCACAGCAACTCGGCACTACCCATCCCACTAACTCCCATATGCAACCACCTATAGTGCACACCTAGGCTACTATTCCCACTTTCAGTAATGCGGGTATGCCCCCATCTTATATTGGTCAAGATGATCACCAACCCCGACCACAACCATTCTACCAACCTCCCCAACATCAGCCATACTTCCCGACCACGCAAGCCAATCCCCTCATCCCGTAGTAGCAAGCCTTGCCACAACTTGCACCCACCTTGCACTAGCAATACATCACTTAGCAAGCCAGCTAGAACCCCTTCCCAATGGCCTTTTTGACTGGGAAATCCCCATTCCTTTGCTCACCATATCCCCCCTTTTCACTCGCGCCATCCGACCCATTCTCGCTGGGAGTACCCGCTCCAGCACCTGCCAAGTCAGAGTGGGAAGAAATGACAAATGCCATCAAAGAACTTAAAATTGGTACTGAGACTAAGACATTCAAGTTCGAGGAGGTTTTTTCATATCCATTCGATAGATCGATCACAACAATCCCCTTTCCTAAACATTTTGAAACACCAAAGTTTGACAAGTATCGAGGGAAGGGTGATCCAGTTAACCATGTCAAAGAGTTTTACATGGCATGCCAGAAGGTGGCATTTAACGACATATTTCTCATGTGACTCTTCCCCAAGAGCTTAGGAGGACCTGCCCTTGAATGGTTCTACAAAATACCTTATCTAGGTCTGTTTCCACATTTCTAGAACTTTCAAAAAAGTTCATTGCTCAATATGCGCACAACATTGAGAACGAGCTCACCCTATTGGACTTGTGCAATACCAAATAGAAGGGAGGTGAAACTCTGGCTGATTACTTGCAATGATGGTAGAATCTCACCACAAGATTGTCATACCAACCACCAGAAAAACATCTTGCCAAGATATTCATTGATAATCTGCACCCGAAGCTATCCCATTCTATGAAGATGAACTGCATTTAGACCTACCAAGACATTAAAGGGAAAGGCATGGATATTGAGCGAGCTCTTTTGGATGATGGTAGCATCAAACACTATAAAGAAAGTTCTTAGGACATACCAAACAATGACCGTTCTCGATATTGGAACAAGAATAAGAATGCGGTCACTGATGGAGCCACTGACACCAAGAATGTCCAAGTTGTGGTTGCAGGTCCTAATTCCACTCCTCCAGCATATCAACAACAAACATCCGTGTATCAGCAACCAACACCTGCATACCAATAGCAAGCGCCTACCTACCAACAACCTCCCTGTTAGGTTTCCTATGAATCAAACCAATGCTATATATGTTACCCAAGGATGAAATAAGCCCCATGTTTAGAATGACCCAAAGTGCATCTTCACACCCCTTGGAGAACCCTTGGATGCCATTTTTTGCAAGATGGTGAGCACCAACCTGGTTGTGTATCCGCAAACCAAGCCCTATGATGACTCAAAACCTAAGCCAGCCTAGTACAAAGATAATGAATATTGTGAATACCACCATGTTCAGGGACACACTACCGCTAAGTGCATGAAGCTCAAGAACTATGTCCAGGACCTTATAGATAAAAAGGAGATCACAGTCGATGCTCCTACCCAAGCATCACCCAATGCCAACCTGTAAATCTACCAAAATGTGTTTCCTAAACACAACGCTGGAAAGGCCCAACTTAACACTACCCCTCCCACTGGCCAAGATAAGGGTAAACAAGGTGAACATGGTGATGGAAAAGACTATACCACTACCTACATAAACTATGATAAATTTTTGGGTTGTATCTCCTAGGTTGAGCCTATTGTGAATGCGATCCATGTCAAAGGTGCTGACAATCAATGTGTTGTTACTACCCGAAGAGGCCGAATATCTTTAATACTACCACCATCCCCAACGCACAATATAACCTCCTAGAACACCTTGGGAACACACCCACACAAATCTCCATCCTTGATCTCCTTCGTACATCACCCCTCCATCAAGAAGTCCTTAACAAAGCCCTCCAAGAGGCCCACGTCCCTACAGACATTAATGCCATCCAATTCAAGAACCTTATGGGGCACCTATCCACACCATCCACCCTCTCTTTTCAGCCATCTGACATGCCATTTGTTGAACCAAATCATAATCTCCCACTCCACATCGCCATCATGATTAATGACTTTGCCATCAAACAGGTCATGATAGATAATGGTTTGGCCCTCAATCTTTGCATGTTAAAATTTGTTTGACAGATTGGCCTCACAAAAGTAGACATCTCCCATGAGGTGATCACCATCAAGGCCTATGATAATCTAGAGCGTACCTTTGAAGGTACCATTTTGTTGCCAATCAAAATTGGTCCTGTCACACAGGACACAATGTGTCATGTTGTTGATCTTGATCTCCCTTACAACATCCTCCTGGGTCATCCCTGGATCCACTCCATCCAAGAAGTCCCTTCCACCTATCATCAGTGCATCAAATTCCCTTATCAAGGCACTGAGATCACCATCCATGTAGATCCCCAACCTTTCGCATACTACCATGCAATTGAGGCCTCATTTCCCCACTCCACTCATTGTCCCAAAATTGACATTGGCATGTCTATCACCAGCTCTTCCCAATCCCATTATGATCTAGAAACAACCCTTTCCTCCACCTTCTCCTCTATCAAGATCAACAACAAGGGCTATGGAGAATATAGTCTCACTGATGCTTTTGCAGTAGGGGCTCTTCCCTTGGATCCACACACACAAGGATGACCCTCCCACCAAACCAAGGCCCCTCAGGAGGGTCCCAAAGTAAAGACCATGGGAACATCTTCTTTTGTTTCCAATGGAATCCTAAATGGTCAGGAGTTGGCCCCATATATCAACCAATGGTTGTATAAAGATCCTCCACCTCCAGATACTCAAGTCCTTGGATACTTTAAGGATAAATACCCCATACCGCACAAATGGACAACTGAACAATGGGACTATCAAGGAGGAGCTCTAGGACCCAATGAGACTGGAATGATAGACCTCATGGAGGCCTCTAAAAATCTAGAGACTCGAGGCCTTGGCTTTAATCCCCCTCGCCTACACATATGAGGAGCTGATGCCGTAACTAGGGGCACCAATTTTCCCAACATAACCATTTTGAGAATCCAAGATGAACTCATGGAAGTCGAAGATGTTTTAGAAGAGGAAGAAAAATGGTCCTACAATGATATCTTTGATGACAAAACCTTCCTGGGCAATCTTGTCCTTCACCAACTCACCATCAACCTCATTGACCTCCACCTCATTCACCCTGACCTCATAGACTGGGACCAACCGAGCATAGTACATATCGATGAGTTCTGAAGTGAGGAAGCACTCCTAAGATTCATGGGCACCATAGATCAGCAATCAGAATGGGGGCAGGAATCGACCAAAGTATATCAGCTCAACCCAAAGGGGTACTTTGGGGAAGAGGAAGTCTCTAGCCACAAAAATAAAAACAAAAAACAAAATAAAGAGTCCTCATGTGAAAACCCCTCTGGGGCACATCATGATTCAAAAAAAGTAAAAACAAAGGGCATATCCATCAGTGAAAACCTCTCTGAGGTGCTGGAGGATGGAGACTTGCCTCTTCATCTTATTCAGGATTACCGGTCAGAGCAATCATCCATAGTCATTAAAGAGACCAAGCCGATCAATCTAGGAATAGAGGAAATCCCTCAGATCACATACATTGTAGTAGCTCTAAGTGAAGCAGAAGAGACAGCCTTGGAGGCCCTCCTTCAGGAATCAATAGGAAACTTTGCATGGTCATATGCCCATATGCCTAGATTTGATCCTGATCTCATTGTTCATCATCTAGCAGTCAATCCCGATGCCAAACTAGTCAAGCAAAAGTTAAGGAGAATGCACCCAAAAGTAGCCTTTCTGGTTAAAGTAGAGCTTGGGAAGCTCCTTCAGGCTAAGATCATCAAAGCCATTGATTATTCAGACTGGATCTCTAACATGGTGCCTGTCATCAAACCCTCAGGCGACATAAGAATTTGTACTGACTTTCGAGATCTCAACAAGGCATGTTCAAAAGATGATTTTCCACTACCCAACATAGACATGATCGTAGACCTCACTACAGGGCATGAGATGCTGTCACTCATGGATGAATTCTTAGGGTATAATCAGATCAAAATCACAAAAGAAGACCAGCACAAAACTAATTTCACCACACCATGGGGCATGTTTTGCTATAACATGATGCAGTTTGGGTTCAAAAATGTGGGAGCTACCTATCAAAGAGTGATGACCTAAATTTTTCATGACATGATTCATAAGATCCTCGAGGACTATGTCGATGACATTCTAGCAAAATCTAGAACACGCTATGAACACCTTGATGTCCTTGAAGATGTGTTCGATCGCCTGTGAAAGTATGGCTTGAAATTGAATCCAAAGAAATGTGTATTTGGTGTGACATCCAAAAAAATTATGGGGTTCATTGTGTCCAGGCATGGCATAGAGATTGATCCCAAAAAGGTGAAGGTCATCATGGAAATGCCTCCTCCCAGAATGCTCAGACAGTTAAGAAGCTTACAAGGAAAGTTGCAGTCAGTTCAACGATTCATCTCCCAACTAGCAGATAAGTGCCAGCCATTCACACATCTTTTATGAAAGGATACCTCCTTCAAGTGGGATCCCATCTGTCAGCGCAGCTTTGACAAACTCAAGGAATATCTAGTGAATGCACCTATTCTTGTTCCACCAATGCTAGGAAGGCCCCTCATTTTGTACATATCTGCAACTACTACAACACTAGGGGCACTCTTAGCACAGCTCGATGATGATGGAAAAGAGCGGGCTGTTTATTATATCAGTTGTACACTAGTTGGTTATGAGCTAAACTATTCTCCAATGGAAAAAGCTTGCTTGGCAATGGTTTTTTCCACTCAAAAACTTCGCCACTATATGCTCAGTCACATAGTAAATTTAATCTCCAAGGTTGACTTGCTCAAATACTTACTATCAAAGGCCACACTTACAGGGCAAATGGAAAAATGGGTTATGCTTCTTACTGAATTTAACATCTAATATGTTGACCAAAAAGCCATCAAGGGACAAGTTATTGCTAATCAGCTTGTAGAAGCCCCCTTAGTTGACGCATACCCTCTCGAAATGGAGTTCCCAAATGAGCATCTTTGTATGATTGAAGAACAACCCTAGTGGAAATTATATTTTGATGGCTCGTATACATCACATGGATCAGGGGCAGGCATACTATTTGTGACCCCTCAAGGAGACTACATCCCCAAATCCTTCAAGCTAGGATTTATGTGTACACACAACATCTTAGAATATGAAGCCCTTGTGGTAGGTCTTAAAACTGCCATTCATTGGAATATCATGGAACTCCAAGTTTTCAGAGATTCCCAATTGATCATCAAGCAGGTCCTCGATGAATATCAAACAAAGGATGACAAGCTATTACCCTACAAAGAGCTTGTAGATAAACTCAAAGAACATTTTATCAGCATATAGTTTACACAAGTACCAAGACTTAAAAATAAGGCAATAGATGCCATGGCCACCATCAGCTCACTATTGGAAATCCCCCGTGATGCCACACAATATGAGTTTCTAGTTGAGCAGCTACACACGCCCACTTACGAGAATGGTGACGCTGATATGGTATGCATCTTGGTTGGTCCCCAGTCCCCATGGTACCATGACATTCATGCTTATCTAAAGAATGGTATCATATCTCCTCACCTCACAAACACCCAATGCTAAAACCTTATTCGCAGAGCATCCCGCTACACTCTTGTAGCCAACACCCTATATCGTCATGGGTATCATAACGTCCTCTCCCAATGTCTAGACTCAAACGAGGCCGCCATGGCTTTACAAGAGGTTCACGCTGGTATTTGTGGTGCTCACACAAGTGGTATCATCCTTGCAAAGTAGCTACTTAGAGTTGGGTATTATTGGTTGACCATGGAGCATGATGCCTACGAGTTCGTGAAGAAGTGCCTACAGTGCCAACAACATGCCAATTTGATCCATGCACCCGTGTAGGACTTACAACCCATTGCACCTTCATGGCCTTTCTCATGTTGGGGTTTTGACCTTGTTGGCATGAGCCACCCTCATTCTTCTGATGGACATAAATATATCATTAGAGCCACTGAGTACTTTACAAAGTGGGTAGAAGCAATTCCACTCAACTTAACTACTAGTGTCCATATTTCCAAATTCATCCTCTACCATATCATTTGTCATTTCGGCATTCCCTCCACCATCTTCATAGATCATGACTCTCCATTTGAAAACTAGCATGTTACAGAGCTCTGTGATCGATTCCACATCCACCAACACTTTTCTAGCCCATACTTTCCACAAGGGAACGACCAGGCTGAGGCAACTAACAAAACTATCCTCAAAATCCTACAGAAATTTGTCAATGATTCTATTTATCACTGGCATTTTCAAATCAATCCCACCCTCTGGGCTGATTGCACCTCATTCCGTACTCCCACAGGAACCACCCCATACTCCCTGGTATATGGTGCTGAAGCTATTCTGCCAATCGAGGTTGAAATCCCTTCACTCCGCGTGTCCATGAAGAACTACATCACAGATGAAGACTACCACATGGCTCGCTTGACACAACTGGACTTGCTAGATGAAAAGAGGCAATGGGCCTATGATCATTTGATCGTGTACCAAAACCATCTCAAAAGGAGCTTCAATAAAAAGGTGCACCCTCGACAGTTCCAAGTGGGAGACCTTGTCCTGAAAGAAAACCAGAAAGTACAAGCAAACCGTGAAAAGAAAGGGAAGTTTGAGCCCACCTAGTTAGGTCCCTATGTGGTGATAGCTTGCTTTGGTTTTGGAGCTTATCAGTTGTCTACACCTAAGGGGGAGCCTCTTAATGATCCTATTAATATCATACATCTGAAGCGGTTCTATGCTTGAACGATAATATGATCCTGAAAAAAAAAATCCTAAAAATCAAATATGATCCTGAAAAAATCCTAAAAATTATAAAATGTCCTGAAAAAATCATCATCTTGGTGAAAACCTGGTAAACAGGTGCCTTGATGAATCAAAAAATAAAAAAAAATAAAAAAATGGAAAAGAGTAAAGAGAAAAATCCCGTCCAATGGTGAAAACTTGGCAATTCAAGCACCTTGGGCAAGTATGTTGGTGAAAAATAGGTAAATAGGCACCATACATAGTGGACCGTATCATTATCTATCAAAATCCCACCCCCCCCCATCCATTCACCACTTTTCATTTCTGACTCACCCATCCCTTGTTCCCAAGGTGTCATCCCCATTGTGCCAGCACACGAGATTCACTATCCCATTTCCTGCAATGTTGTACATATCCGTTGTATATAGTGTCTCCATCTTGTACATACCATCTTAGCAGTGCCTTTTTCTCGCAATGCCCATGACCCGAATGATCTCAAATCAGCAATGTTCCCTCAGCAAGTATCCTACATCACTGTGATTCTCTGAAAGTTGTTTGTTTGCCTAGCCATAATTCCCAATGCAGTCAATACCCATCAACCAGGTCCTTGTAGGATGCATCCTTCCTCCATGTCTGACCTAATCTCAACATCCACAGTCAGTTGATCTTTTTTGGCAAAGGACATCTTTTGGTCTTATCACATTGATTTCAGTTTGCTTGTTTTATCTTTTCAGTTGATTTTGTGATCTTAGTTGACTACTCCCATTAAGGCCACCATGATCTTTTATATCATGGTGTGTTGTAATAGGAGGTGTTATTCTGGGGCATGGTCTTTTGTGATCTTTTGGCTTCTTCTTGTGAGTCAGTTAGACATGTGATCTGATTTATGAAAAACCAGATTACAATACCTAGTGTGATACCTGCAGTATTGTAGAATTCAACACAAAAATTGAGAACAACAAGATTGCAAACCAAAAACTGTCTCCATTCTATTCAAAATTGGAGTTTATACAAGTCGGATGGAACCCAAGGGTCACACAAATCCCTTGGAATTGAAATGAAGAGTCATCATAATATTTATTACAATTAAACTATTAAAACCATCAAAATTTATCAAAAAACTAAATATAAAATTTAGGTCCACTTAGAGAAGGCATAACTTTCTCATCCTAGCTCCGAATTACAAACCGTTTGATGCGTTGGAAAGGTATTCAAATAATCTTGAACGAAATTTTGAAAACATTGATGTTCCATCATGTTTTCAAGCAGCATATTTGCCCAGAAATGCACCAAAGACCCTCAAAATTGCAATTTACTAAAACATATGAAATTTTGGAAAAATTAGATTTCAATATTTTCCCACTTTAATCCTGATCAACATGACCCTTGCACATTCCACTTGTGATCTTTTGGGTTACTTGGTGCACTTGGGAACTCTTGTTTGTCTGTGGGTTCCCTAGCATTGTTCCCCCCATGTGTCCTTCGAGATGCATGTGTGATGCTAGGGAAATCCTTGCATGTCCTTTTTGTGTCAGTCTTATGCAATGCTCGCGACATGACCTCATGTTCCTAGTAACTATGGTTCATCTCTTTTGTTGCTATATCAAAATAAGTGCTCAAATCTACACAGTGGTGTTCCCTCAGAACATCCCACACTCAAGCTTCATGAAACATCCTCCGCCCTATCAAACATCCAAACAAAGCTCCCATCATCCCTATCCAATATCAAAGCATCACCCCAAATAGCACACTCCCCCCCACTGAGCTTCTCTCTCGCATCCCTCTCACATTCTTGACCTTTGGATTGTGATTGTGCATATATCCCCCTTCAACTGTTGTCCCCTCCCTCTCTCAGTGAGGGTGCAGTTAGGCATTGATATGTTGTGACCATTCCGTATACCCTCACCCTCACACTCTCATCTACATTCATGCATGCATGTCATTTCCCACTCCTACCCTCGGTTGCACTATGTCATCTCATCCTAGATTCATTTTAATATTGCATTGTTAAGATTCATTCTTAGGTGAATTCATATCATTTACCATTTCATATTCATATCATTTAGATTCATTTTAATCTTGCATTGTTAAGATTCATTCTTAGGTGCATTCATCTCATTTAGATTCATTTTAATCTTGCATTGTTAGGATTCATTTTAGGTGCATTCTTCCCATTTACCATCTCATTTCATCTCATTTAGGTTCATTTTAATTTTGCATTGTTAAGTAGTTTTTTATCTTGCATTGTTAACACATGTTACATATCCATAACCATATGCATTCCATCATAATGCATCGAATAACAAAAGCATTTACATCACATCTTGCATCACACACATGTCAGTCTCACAGCATATAGAAATCACATCACATCCTGCATCATCCATGTTAGTACATCATAAGCATCCATACATTCATCCATAACACATTATATCCCACCCAACTCATCATATATATACCAAAAATCATCACAAAGAATAAAAGTACATGTCCCAACCCAAAAGCATGAAATAATAAATGTCTATTTGAGTCCATACTAATACCAACAGTATAGATATGAATATACAATCGGGACTATGCCCTCCACCAATAAATGAATCATATATAATCAAAACTGTAGCATATCACTGCCTATCTGCCTCTCCTAAGGGAGGCTGCATATCAAAATCCCCAGCTAATGGGTCTGCCTCTAGCGGTACATGTAGGATGGGTGGCTGGCTCACTGCACCCTATGTACCTGTGTCCTATACATTTGTCATGTGCACCACTTGAGATATCACAACAACACCTATATCCATGTCCATCCCTACCCTTGACTTCGATCCCCTCGCCTCCACCATCTGTACCAAACCGCCGACTGAGTGCTGCTGACTCTATGTGTGACTCGACCGACAACTCCTCTCACCTACCCTATGGCTCCCACTAGTCACTAATTTGTGACTCCCACTAGAACCTGTCCTCCTACTACCACTCAAGCCTGTCAGTAATGATCGGCTTAGCTCCCTGTAATGCTGTACCCACTCAGGCGGCACAAATGCAAGATATAACCCTCAATAGAAGCCAATCTGCTCCCCCAACCTCACCAGCTACTGCTACAAGTGAGATACCTCTCCTGACCACTCATGGGATCCCCGTGTCATGGTATCCCTGTCTCCCAATAGTTGGTCTCACTCTGACCATAGCCCATCCCTCTCCACCCGTAGACCATCTCTCTCTGCAATTAGGGCATCCCTCTCCCTCCTCAGATGCTCCCTCTCATCCACCCTCATCAGCCCATCCTGTATGGATTGTGCTAAGCATGCAATCAGGCTATCCCTCTTTATCTACAACCCATCCCTCTCCCCCAGCAACCCATCCCTCTCTTCTCTCAGAGTGTCTCACTCCAACTATGTGTCTTGGAGCATTTGCGTAGTGGTATCATGTGTGGCCTGTAGTGAGGCTAAGCGTGCTATTGCATCATCCCCCCACCCCTAGATGATCCAGATCCTGCTGCTGGTGGTGGTCCTGCCAGTGGTGGTGGTGGACCTACTGGTATCTGTAGCCCATCCCCTCCCCCTCCATCCACATCCATCCCATCTCCATCTTTGTCTCCATCTCCATCCCCATCTCCTCCTCTCCCTCCTCTATCCCTCCCTCTAATCCTCGCCCTATCTCCCCCTCCTCCTCTCCCCCTCCTCTCTGGCCTTTGTACATGACTGGTGCCCCTCCTGCACCATTTGGTAGCCCTGATCTCCCTACTGCCCTAGGTGGCTGGAACCAAGCATCATACGTTGGTGTGGTCCTTGGATCCGCCACCCCTCCTACCCAATCCTAGACAAATGGCTGTGTGGCTTGATAGGTGACCAGTAGTCCTCCCCTATCCATCGATGGCCCAAACTCTAATATCCTCTCATGGGTGGCTCATTGGTACCATCGCTCCCCCTGTGGCACATCCTACCTGAATCTAAACTGATGAGATGTCCTATCTAGTTTGTACTACTCCACAATATAGTCCCATCACCCTGTAAGGTGTGTGGGCATCATAGTGAATGATAGCTCTCATGCATCCTTAGCCCATGGTGCTTGTCCAAGGTATAGATGCCATGTGATCCCATCCTTGATCCCATCTAGCATCTCCCACCAGAAGTCAGTGTCCCTAGCATCAAGGTACGTCACTAGGTCTCCCCAGCTATATGCTGTAGGCTCCTCTACCTGTCTGTCCACTCGGCCTAAAGGTTGTAGCACTGCTATGTGCTCCCAAGCCCAAACTTGTAGGAGGGAAGAAAATTCAAAGCTCCTCCCCATCGTCCCCACTCCATGATAGACTATCTGATATAGGTCATGGTACATATCCGCCAACATCAATGTCCCCCATGCTGTCGGTACCCTTGCGTCCACAATCTGCACAACCATGAGAATCAACGATAGTGTAACACTCCTCCTGTGTGTGTGAAAATTATACCTGATCTGTAGACACAACACTCAGTAAAACATTAGAGGTTAGCTATAATCAAAATCATGCAAAATTGAAAGCTATCTAACCAAGCGATTTACTGCCTTCTAATAGGTGCGAGATTAATGTTCTCAGATTGTAATCAAGATCAGTGACCTAGACGACACCTAAATGAAGGATTTGAATGCAAAAGATGGATATGGAATAAATGCAATTAAGCTATTTTTTGGATTTTTCTATGCAATAATAATTGTAAAAACTGATATGAAATCTATGCTAAATGAAATTGATATGCTATGAATGCTATTGAAAATTGATATGCTATGAATCTAACAATGATATGTAATATGAATGCAAAAAAAATAAGATTGATCTCACAAAGCTTTGAATTCGCAAGTTGATTCCTCAGTCTCCAATTCTCCAGCGTGATTGTGCAAAATATGAGATGATTTGTGAAGAGCTAAAGCCTTAATTTATAGAAATCCAGGGCTTTGGAGGTGCATGAATAAAAGCCATAAATCACTCAAATTAACTCATCTTGATTTTTGAGTTATCTGATCATAAAAGATAGTTAATTCTCAAAATCATGCAAAAACATGCAAAAACAGCTTTTTAACTCAAATTAGAGTTTAGATCAGCTTTTTGAACTCCAAAAGGATGTTGAGTTCCAAAAAGTCAATAACTTGCATTGATTTTCTGATTTGGAGTTTAACTGTTTCTTTTGAATATGCATAATAATTAAGAATTAAATAAATAAATAAAGTGATTTATCCTCAACTCAACTGATTTTTGAAAATAAATAATTAATTTATGGGTTAATTAACTATTTTACCAAACTTTTATTAAAAATTATATTATTAAATAATGACAACATGCTTTAATTAATTAAATAAGAATTTAATCAATTAAAGATAAGAATTTTGATTTATTGTCAAAATTAAATAATACAATTAATAATAGATAGAATTAAATTTAATTACATAATTAAGTGGCAAATATTAAATCTAATTAATTAAATATGAAAATATTCAATTAATCAAATTTTAGGATAAATGTGATTTATTGCCAAATAATTATAAAATTAAAGATAATTAAGATAATTAGAAATATTACTAGGAATATTCCCCGATGCAAAATTTAAGATAATCAATTATGATTCGATGATGTTTAGATGTGCCTTAGATTAGGACTTTGATGTCGATTTCGTTCGAATTTGTCGATGTAGGAGGTTAATGAACTTATAGCCCATTTTTGGGGTATTACATTTTGCCCCTCTTTGAATTACTGTGCGAAGCGCAGTGGTTCAAAGATAGTTTGTGTTTGATAGAGATATGAAACTGATGTTTGAGATTGATAATTGATATGAGATAGAAGCTGATTGATATTGAATTGAGATGGAGATAATAGGTCTTGAATGACCAAAGATAATGTTCACTGTAGCAGCGATGAACCTATGATTGCGAAAAAGTGTCAAAATGCCTGATTCTGAACCTTAGGATTGATAAGAAGTGAGTGACCCGTTCTAGACTCGATTGTCTTAGCAGAACTAGCAAGTATCACATCCGAATCCTTCAGTTGCCGAAGAACCAAGGAAAGAACACTATGATCTGATGGTTGCAAAAATTGATACAGTTTACAAGATTAAGAAAATATCAGATTGATATGGATCTTGATGAATCTGATATGCCCCAAGTGATGATAGATTTGCCCCGAGCGATGAGGACTTTTGATGAATCAGTAACTAGACGTGATTGTTTGTCTTGATCACTGATGAAAGATATTGATAGACTTGATCGATAGAATTTGATTTACAGACTTTGAATGATGTGCAATAGCATGCCCCCTTCGGGATTAAAATTGAAATCTGACAAGAAAAGTCAGCGTTGATAGTTTAGAAGCATGTTAATTGATCTGAGAAGTGGTTATTTACATCCGAGAACGCATTCTGCATCGTTGGAGGTCCTAAAAGACCAAGTTTGACTAGGTTTGACCATGAGTTGACCATGGTTGACCAAGTTGAAATTTTGATAGTGTGATGTAAGATAATCAGTTAAGTTGAATACTAGATTTCTGTGATGATTGAAGGTCAAATATGCAAGTAGTTAATAATATGAATGATCTCAGATTTGAATTTTGATCCCGAAAAAGGATTCTACTTGCTATTTCATTGGAGGAACCTTCGTGTGAGATTCAGCTCTTGTTAGATTTGAAGATGCGATTTGAAGAATCATTTAAGCATTGGAGTTCGTTTAATCATTGTGAGATCATGCAACATGCAAAATGAAATGAGACATGCAAAATGAAATGAAATCTAAGACCTAGGACCTAGTCACTGATCATGTGTCGATTTGTTATCATCATTGAACTTTTAGGTAACCAGATAAATCAATACAATGCCCACTAGCCATGAAACCATAGACATATGAATATCGATTTGTATGCGCAAGAATCAATACAACACCCACTGGACAACAACCATGGATATATGAATATTGACTTTATTTTCAAAATGTTGGATTAAATATAAGCATCAAGGCACAAATGCCAGGATGACCTGAATATCATGTCCATTTTGATATAGCAATTTGTACAAGCATCAAAACATAAACGTCGTGATGACCTGAATACGCCTTGCATTGCAAACACATCAAACAGTCAAGAGATCATTCTAAATCCAATGTGAATTACCCGTAGTGACCCTTTATCGTTCACATCCTTAGGCAAGATTGCGTTCCACAGTAGGAGAAAGAACTTACTCAAAAAGACAATAGTTAGATCAAACTTCTTTGAATTTTTCGGGTATCAATGGTCGAGGTACGCATGGCCATCCAATTCGAGATAGAGGCTCTTACAGTCGGACACCATTTCAATCCAAAATTTCCAAAGCTGTTAGATTTTCACATACAAGCAAAAGACAAAGAAAAGATTATGCCCCCAGTCATCACTCTCTAAATCCTGTAAAGGACATCATTGAAGAGCTCGAAGGGACACAATATGCAAAAATCTCAATGCGAATCATTAAGCATACAAGGAGATAAAAGCATGAAAAGCACAGATTGTTTTCAGTTGAGTTTTGATGTTTGATTGTTGTTGATGCAAAATCTTTTCTAGAGACGAGACTGACTGACTGACTCAACTTGAAGCTTCAAAGGACTCTGAGTGGATATGACATGTCTAAGATACATTGGAGACTATAAGATATGACATTGATTGCCCCCAAGTTTGAACATTGATAGGATACAGACGCTTGAGCTGATTGGTGTACAGACCGACTTATTGAAACCAGGATATGCAGAAACAAACTGGGAGATATGTACAAACTAAAGCAAGACGGAAAGTTGGGAAAGACCAAGATTGTGCTGATAGATGGAGCATTTTGGAACAAGTGGTGCCCGTTGGCCGAGTTTTCACCATCTTGGTAGAGATTCTATTTTTGCTACCGAGGTGCCTGTTTCCAGGTTTTCACCAAGGCACTTTTTTTTTCTTTTTTTGTATTTTTCATTTTTTCAATTTTTTTGAATTTTTGATATTTTTTGATATTTTTTTTTTTTTTTTTTTTTTTTTGTACTTTTGATATTTTTTGATTTTTTTGTGAATCATCAAGGCGCCTATTGCTAGGTTTTCACCAAGATGTTCATTTTTTCAGGACTTTTTCCGATTTTTAAGATTTTTTCAGGACATTTACCAAGCACTGAATGCCTTAGGCGTAGAATTTCTTCAGATGGAGAACGTTGATTGGTTCTCGGAGCTGTTCTCCTTCAGTCGTTGAGAGTTGATAGGCACCAGAGCCAAAAGTAGCAGTGATTACAAAGGGACCCAGCCAGTTGGGTTCGAACTTCCCCTTGCGTTCTCGATGTGATTGATTTTTAGGATTTTCTCTCAACACTAGATCACCAACCTGAAATTCTCTGTGTCTGACTTTCTTGTTGTAGCCTCTAGACATTCTCTTTTGATATACTCTGAGATGATCATACGCTGCTTGTCTGCGCTCATCTAGTAGTTCAAGTTCTTGTAACCTCGACACTCTGTAGTCTTCATCAGTGACAAGTCCATGCATTCTAATCTTGAGTGATGGGATTTCAACCTCAATAGGCAGTACCGCTTCAGACCCATAAACTAAAGCGAAAGGTGTAGCCCCTGTAGGCGTTCTGATACTAGTTCTGTATGCCCAGAGAGCTGGATTGATCATCAGATGCCAGTCTCTTCCTGTTTTATTCACTGTTCTGTGCAAGATCTTCAGGAGATTTTTGTTTGAAGCCTCAGCTTGTCCGTTCCCTTGAGGATAGTAGATAGATGACCAATGTTGAGTAATTTTGAACTTGGCACATAAGTCATCTAGGTCCTTGTTTTTGAATTGTCCCCCGTTATCTGTGATTATAGAGTGAGGGATCCCATATCTGCAAATGATGTAATTCAGGATGAACATAGAGATCTGTTTCCCCATTGCTTGTGTTAGAGGAACTGCTTCTACCCATTTTGTAAAATAATCTGTAGCTGTGATTATATGGGTATGTCCATTAGAAGAGTGCGGATGGATAGCACCTATGAGATCAAATGCCCATTGTTGAAAAGGCCATTGTGTAGTAAAGGGAATCAGATCTCTCCCTGGAGCATGAATCAAGTTGCCATGTACTTGACACTATTGACAGTTTTTAGCAAATTTAATAGCTTCTTTTTCCATTTCAGGCCAATAATACCCAGCCCTAATAAGTTTTCGAGCTAACGTTAACCCGTTCGAGTGTGACCCACATATACCCTCATGGACTTCCTCTAATGCACGTTGAGACTCTTCTCGTTCTAAACATCTAAGCAATGTACCATCTAGACCTCGTTTGTACAGATCATTACCAATGATGACATATCGGGATGCGGATCGGATAAGGTTTCGTTTCTCAAAATGGTTAAAGGACTCAGGGATGATTTGGTCGTGGAGATAGGAGAACAAATTTTTGTAGCGAGATGAGTCATAACTTACAACAGTGCAGATCATGCGGGTTTCAGGGGAGTCATATGCAGGATAGGATAGGGCTTCCACCAGGAACTCGTAGCGTAGTTCATGTTCAGGCTGTTGTAAAAGAGTAGATAATGTTGCCATTGCATCAGCAGCCTTATTCTCCATTCTGGGTATTTGCTCAAATGTGATAGAGATGAAGTATTTCTTTAGATCATCGACCATTCTCTTGTAAGGAATGAGCTTTTCATCTTTGGTTTGGTACACATCATTGACCTGGTGGATGACTAGTTGTGAGTCTCCATGAATGTGCATCTCTATAACTCTCCACTGTATTGCCATTTTCATACCATTGAGAAGTGCCTCATATTCAGCAATATTGTTTGTGCAAGGAAACTTTAATCTGAATGCTTTGGGTATCGAGTATCCTTGAGGAGTAATGAACAATATGCCTGCGCCGGATCCATTCTGTGTGTAGGAGCCATCAAAGAATAATCGCCATGCTCTAGAAGAGAGGTGCATGATAGAGGAATCGGGAAATTCCATTTGCATGGGTGTATCATCAAACAGTGGTGCTTCAGCTAATTGATCAGCAATGACCTGTCCTTTGATAGCTTTTCTTTCAACATATTCAATGTCAAATTCGCTCAAGAGCATGACCCATTTAGCTAGTCTACCTGTGAGGGCAGCTTTGCTTAGGAGATATTTCAGTGGATCAATTTTAGCTACCAAATGAGTAGTATGAGCTAACATGTAGTGTCTCAATTTCTGTGATGCAAAGATCACAGTGAGACAGGCCTTCTCTATCATTGAGTAGTTCTTCTCATAGGCCACTAAAGTTCGGCTGATATAGTAGATGGCTCTTTCTTTCTTGTTCTCATCATGCTGTGCTAGCAATGCCCCCAGTGATGTATCTGTTGCGGAGACATATAATATTAATGGCTTCCCATGAATAGGAGGCATCAATATAGGTGGATTTGATAGATACTTCTTGATATGTTTAAAGTTGTTCTCGCATTCTTCATTCCATGCAAAGGTCACACCTTTATGTAATGTTTTTGTAAAAGGCTGTGAGATGTCTGCTAGCTGTGATATGAATCTTCTGATAGATTGAACTCTGCCTTGCAACGTCCTCATTTGACTGATATTTGTGGGAGGTTGCATCTCTATTATAGCCTTGACCTTAGCTGGATCAACTTCAATGCCTTTCTTGGAGACGATGTATCCTAGGAGCTTTCCAGAAGTGACTCCAAAAGCACACTTTTTAGGATTTAGTCGAAGACTAAATTTTTCCATTCTGTCGAGGATCATGCTCAAGTCTGTTAGATGTTCAGTTCTAATCATGGATTTTGCCAAGGTATCATCTACGTAATCCTCCATTGTTCTATGCATCATATCATGAAAAATAGATGTCATTGCTCTTTGATATGTAGCTCCAGCATTTTTGAGTCCGAATGGCATAACATTCCAACAGAAAGTTCCCCACGCACATGTGAAAGCTGTTTTCTCTTGATCTTCTGGAGCAATTTTGATTTGGTTGTATCCAGAAAAACCATCCATAAGGGAATATATTTCATAGCCCGCAGTCATGTCCACTATCATATCAATGTTAGGCAGTGGAAAATCATCCTTAGGGCATGCTCTGTTCACGTCTCTAAAGTCCGTGCATACTCTGATTGAACCATCTGGTTTGGAAACAGGTACAATGTTGGAAATCCACTCAGCATAGTCTATGACACGGATGAATCCAGCTTTTAGGAGTTTTTCTAGTTCTGCTTTGACTAAGAGTGCAACATGAGGATGCATCTTTCTCAATTTTTGTTTCATTGGTTTTACTCCGGGAGCAATGGATAGATGGTGCATAATGAGATTGGGATCCAATCCTGGCATATCTGAATATTTCCATGCAAAGTTGATCTTTTTCTCTGATAAGAAGGTAGTGAAGTTTTGTTTCTCTTCGTCTGATAGAGATTGTGCTACATGTACCAATTGTGGTTCCTCTGTTGTACCCAAATTGATGGATTGAGTTGGCTCAATCAGAACTGGAGATCTATCCTGTAAATGACTTGGAAGGACATCAAATATCTCATCCTTAGGTGCCTCAAAGAGGTTTTCACCTTCAGATATGTCTTTTCTTTTTACTTTTGTCGGTTCTGAGACTGCCACAAAGTGGTTTTCACCCTCAGAACTCTTTTTCTTTTTCCTTTTACTCTTGTTTTTCTGACTAAGATATTTGATGTCCGACTCGGTCATGCTGACACTCGGTTCACTGATGGAAGTACTCATAGGCTCAACTGCATTGAGGTAGCAGGCAAGGGCATAGTCATTTGGGAAGGTATACATACCATGGTTTGGGTTGGTGGAAGTTTGGTCGATAAGATCAGGGCGTTGGATATTCAAAGTGGGAAAGGCTTGGGATATGGTGTTCACGGATGTGGATATGTCATCATTGGTCCTAACCTGATGCTCAAGTTCAAAGGTGATATTACAGCTCAGAATGTTCAATTCATGAATAGGCTCAACATCATCATAGGAGTCCTCTTCAGCCATAGGTGGATCAGACACGTTAAGTTCATTGTTTCGCTCTAGACCTACATTGGGTTGAGAGACATATTGGTGAATAACATCAATAAATTTCTCTGTTATAAGCTCATCTTCTTCTGGAATGGCACCCCATTCATAATCATTTGACTCATCTTCTGATTCAGAATCTCTAGGAAATCTTAGAAAGTGCGTGAAATCAGGATGAATACCCCAAGAAGGATTACCCTCAGTCTCTGACTTGAATTCATATTCATGGGAATCAGTGTCAGAATAACTACCCCCTGCTTCTCGATCAGTTTGATTGCCTTCGAGATTGGTTGGTTCTTGTGGTACAACCATCTCTTGCACTACAGTAGGTTCTTGTGTTTCTACTACATTAATTCTTCTGATAGGATCATCTGTATCATCAAGAAGATCTTTGATCTCTTTAGGCAATTTTTCATAGGGGATAAGCTCAGAGCTATCTGAATCATCATCAGAGGGTTCTATTTCTTCTTTCTTAAGAAGGGGTTCTCCTGGTGCAATTTGTTCTATGACATGAGAACAACCACCTTTGAGATGATAGGGTTTCTTCTTAAACCCTATGCCACCATTATCTTTTTTGGCTCGACCAATATGTGAAATGGGGGTCACAAGACCCTTTCCCCTAATTCCTAGAGGTCCTTGACCAGAATATCCCATCTTGGCTATCAATTTGTTTCCTGGACCATATGAATTAGAAGGGACTGTAGGTGCTATAGATTCACTAGGTTGAACAATTTTAGATTCAGAATCCTCTTTATATAGCCATGCCAGCACAACTTCATCCTCTTCAAATTCTTGTTTAGATACTTGCTCCACCACAAAATGTCTTTTGTATGCTTCCATAGGTTCCTTAGGTTCTGATTTAGACTGCTTCAAGGATTGGCCATATGACTTAGGTGAGATTGGGAGAGATGTCAGAGACAAGACTGGCTCTATAGTGTATTCTCCCATCCCATTTTCTTTGATATTGATCTCTTTAGCAATGTCATCCATCTTAGATGTGGAAGCCACATTTTGTTGCTTGATGGAAGATTCTCTGTTATTGGGAACAAGTTTATCGGCACTTTCCTTCAATGTATTACAAGTTGTACTCAGATCAGCTGGGATAGTAACCTCCACTCCTTCATAGGGAAATTTCAAGCATTGATGGTATGTTGAAGGAATAGCCTGCATTTCATGTATCCAGGGTCTCCCTAGAAGGATATTGTAAGCCAATGGTAGATCGAGCACCTGACATGTGGTATCTTTGATGACTGGACCCACCCGGATGGGCAAGACAATGGTGCCTTTAGAAGCTCTTTCTTGTTCATCATAGGCTTTTATGGTGATCTTCTTTCGAGGATCAATAGCCATCTCTGAGAATCCCAACTGTGTGATTAAGTTGTAAGAACAAATGTTGAGGCCTGCGCCCCCATCTATCAACACACGTTTGACTCGACGGTTCTGGATCAAGACTTCTATGTGCAAGGGCTGATTATGTGGGTGACTTAGGGAGTTGTCATCCTCTTCTGAAAAGGAGATATATTGCGGAGATGTTAGATGACCAACCATAGTTTGGAACCTGTCTAGATCTAGATCATCAGGAACATTAGAGCTGAGCAAAGCTTTGTCTAGGATATCTCGGTGAGCTGGAGAGATTCGAAGTAACTCAAACATAGAGATTTTGGCATTGGTATGCTGGAGTTGTTGTACGATGCTGTAAGATGTAGGTCTGGTATCCTTTGGATTGGGAGATTTCGAGGCAACCTTCTGTTTAGAAGCAGATGTGAGATTGAAAGGTATCTTAGGGACATCAAATGAATTTGGTGTTTGTCCTTTCAGATGCGTCTGAGCTTGTGATCTGGTAACTACATTAGTTGAGGAATGATTTCTATCTCTTCGTACAATCGTGATGACATTCCAGCTCTCAGAGAGGCATGGTTCCACCATATTGATGACAGCATCGTTTCCAGGGTAGGCATAGTTGACTTTTGCCCCCATGTTAGGCTGAGAAGTGGAAACTCCCTTGCCATGTTGTGGAAAAGGTTCTGTAAATGCTGTGTGATCATTATTGCTGGTAGGATTATCGATTGTGATGTCCCCTTGATCTATCAAGTCTTGAATGGTATGCTTCAAATGGAAGCATCCATTAGTTCTATGGCCTTTAGTTCGATGGAAAGCACAAAATTCATTATCTTTCCACCAACATGGTTTTGGATCCGGATCAGGTTTTCGGATTGGTGGTAAAGAGATCATGTTATCAGCTATCAGGGTCCTCAGAGTAGATTCCAAAGATTCTCCCAGGGGAGTAAACTTTCATTTATTATCCCATCGTTTGAATGGCTTCTTTGGAGATGGTTCAGCAGATTTTTGCTCTGAAGCTTCAATGGCTTTGGTGGCAAGGGTGAGATTGTAGGCCGGTGCCTTTGATGGGGTGTGGATAGTGTCAACAACACCATCAGAGACGATACCTTTGTTTCTATTCCAGGTCTTGTTTTTATCTTTTGAGCTAGATCCTGATTCAGAATTGTCCTTTTGAAGTGTGATTTCTCCTTTCTTGACAAGTACTTTCTCAATCTTGATTGCATTATCCACCATTTTATCAAAAAATACATGATCTTGCATTTGCAATGGATAGTTGAGCTCTGGAACAAGGTTATTGATAAAGATTTCAAGTTTCTCCATTTCGGGAATTGGTCTAGCATATAAAGAAAACTTCTTTCGCCACCTCTTGAGAAAAGTTAAGAATGATTCCCCTGGATATTGCTTGAGGTTACAGATATCGATCATGGTAATCGGATGTTGAATATTGTAGGAATATTGTTGATAAAACAATTTAATCAATTCCTCAAAAGTTTTGATCGTAGAAGATAATCTTGAAAACCACTGAATGGATGCTCCTCCCAAGGATCTAGGAAAAAGACGCATTAGATAAGTCGGTTCATGCATGAATTCCATGGATTGTGTACAGAACTCTCTGACATGATCTTGAGGATCAGAGTGCCCGTCATATTTGTCATACTTTGGTATCTCCACTCTTTTTGGGAATGGAGGCATATACAAGTCTTTGTCAAAAGGGAAAGGACAAAGGGCCTCCATGGAGAATTCCTTGGGTTCCTTCTCTTTCTCAATTTTATTCATTTTGACCTGCATAGCGTGCAGCTGGTTCATTATGGCCGTCATCGGAGTTTCTTCCTCATGTGTGATGATATCTTCGACATTGAAGTGAGGAGGAAGTTTAGCTCCTTCTTGGGCTAATTGCAAAAAGTATGCCTCTCTATCCATTTTCAAGAAATGCCTCATCATTCTTTTGAATTCATTGTCATTCTGACACCGATGGATTTCAGAGGGTGTAGGGTCTTGGTCGGCATTATGTTGAGAGTGGTGTCCCTGGGATCCTCCTCCTAGAGAACCATGGTTTGTCCCTGCTTGAGACATGGTAGGAGTTTTTGGGCTCCCTGGAATAGATTGAGGAAGAGTTTGTTGATTACCTCTGTGAGTTGATAGAGGAGGTCTGTAACCAATTTTCAATCGAAAGTTACCGAGACCGTCGTCTTCGTAGATACCTGACTTGATGAGTTGTTCAAGAGTTGGACCCGGGGTATTGGTCAAAAGTAAGTTTTGAGATGTTTCTTCTGATTTCTTGTGTGAAGAAGCTCTGGTCTCCACCATTAACTTTGAATGAAACAGAAGAAAAGGATGAAGACAACTGAAGAACAATTTGATTTGAGAAAATTGGATGACGCAACCTTGTCAAGATTATGATAGTTTTGAAGATCTGATGAGATGTGGGTGAAGGAAACTGTGCCCTGGATGCATGGGATAGATCGCCCAAAAGATAGCGGACACGAGTTCTCAACACTTAGTTTGTTTTTGAAGATTGATTGATTGAAGATTGATAGTTATGACAAGGTTTTGACACGAGATAAAAAGGACTCAAATTGATCAAACAGAAGACTAGATCGGATTCAAAAGATCAAACTCAGAAAATGGTAGAATGCTCAATAGCTACTGCTCTGTTCTGACACAATGATATTTTTGACAGATTCTGGAACTAGGCTGGAAACATTGGATATCTTGCAATTTGACAATTTCTGACAACTTTCTCAAATTTTTCCAAACAACACTCTGCAAACTCGTACGACACTGGGTAGTCTATGAAATGACAGTTGCTAAACTCATACGACAGTTGGGTAATGCTGAAATGACACTTGACAAAACTCGTACGACTTTTGAATTCTTGAAATGACTTTTGACTCCAGAAAGAACTTTATGTCAATTTTTGCAAAATTTAAGATTTTCAGTTTTGGATTGTTTGCAAATTGTACTGTCCAGATTTTGAAGGTTATACCAGATTTGATCATTTTTAATAGCCAAGTAGATAAATAAGCACACAGAACAGCAAGCAAGTGATTCCAAGCACGTCTGAAAACAATGATCAAGGGCAAAAGCAACCTTGCGCATGAACAATCAAGTGACCAAATTGTGCTAATCCCTAAGAGTACTAATTGTGTATGTTCTGAAAAGTTTTGCAATAACACACATATACCTGAGAATGAAAAATTGGCCTCTCTAAGGTTTTTAGTAATGGTTTGACTCTGCAACTTTTATGATTCAAAGGGGTGAACTCCAATCCCGGCGCACCAGGGTTTTGACACAGTCCGAGAACTTAATCTTCAAGAGCTGCTAGGGAGATCTGACAACCCAACAATGAACCATACCCGTGGAGATTTCTTCCACAAGGACATTTATATAGCGGTTGTCACTACCATGGCGAAAATGGCTATTACCGCTTGAGGTTCCGTCAATGCAGTTTGCCCTGTGAAGGGATTGTCCGCTACGGTTAACCCTCTCTAAAGATGACTCACAATAGTATACCACAAGGGGACTTGGCTCTAGATTCAAGGTTTTGACACCTCTTCACTTTTAACCCAAACAAAGCAAGCAGATTAATCCGACACGCTAAGACAAAGTTTTGTTCCACCAAGGTCTGTGATATCAACTCCACGTGATCTATCAACCTCTCCGGGGAGAGAATGTATCAATCAATAAGAGAAGACGCACTAACCAATTTTGATTCACCAAAGCTTGTGATATCAACCCCACATGATCTATCAACCTCTCCGGAGAGAGAATGTGTTGATCAATAAGAGAAGACTCACTAACTAAGTTGAATGTGAAACGCACTAAGTATCCTCCCTACCTACAAGGATTCTATCGTCAAGAAGGATTTCGCTAGGAATCCAATCTCTCAAGAATCACAAATAGTGTTCATAGGGCCTAATTACTATGTGAGCACAGATGTATGTTCCGAAAGCAAATCTACCAAAAGCATCCAAAAAGTAGAAAGAGGAACACTTAACGTTTAAAGCGAATATGAGATGAGTCCACAAGGTGGAACACTTAACACCTCACACAAGCTAAAAACGAGTCCACAACTTAGAAAACAAGGGAGTTCCTAAAAGCACAAAAGGGTTGCCAAGTGGAACATTTAACGCTTCTGTCCTGTTGACCCCTCCCCTTTATGGCGCTGAGATTGCAACCACGGGGCGGAAATGAGGGGCCGGCGGATTAGCGAGTCCAATAACCCAAGATAGAAATCAAGATCAATCACAAGTATTCTAAGACTACTTAATGAATCCTTAAGGGTTCACAACCTAGTATCAATTATGCAAGTGTGTAGAAATAGATCAAAAGCATGAAAAGATGCACACAAGCTTGACACATAAGAGATTTATTTTAAGTCCCAAATCAAAATATTATTAGATGAAGGAGAATACCTGGGATCCTTGCAACGCGCTTAGTAGATTTTACTTGATTTTTAGCAATTTTTGTTGAGCTTTTCCATGCAAGCAAGTGACGAACTCTCCAACAAGCAAACAAGCAAACAAGATATGCAAAATATATTCAACTTATGAAAACCATAGGGTTAGCTCTAAAAATCAATTATTATTAGTAATAATAACCAGCAATCAACCCAAATGACAACTCATATCATTCATTGAACCATGTAAAAAAAATAAGTGCATACCCATCACAAAACTTTATTTTTTTTTTGCTGCATTTGACCTAGTCAACAAGATCTAATTTTTTTGATATGATTTTGGCCACAAAAATAGAAATTCAGAATAGAGACCCCTGCTAAAAAACAGAGAGCTTTCCAAAAATGCAAAAATTTTAGAAAAAACTCTTCATTTGTGCCCTAGAGACCCATTTTATCAATACAGACCAGTTTTTGTAAATTGACTATTTGAGCTATGATATTATGTCCAAATTTAAAACACAAAGAATGGACCCCCTGTAGAATTTAAAGAGCTTTCCGAAAATATAAAATTTTTTGAAAAATATGCTTATTTGCGTCAGATATTAATTTTTTCCGGAATTTCAAGAAAAAATTATTAAAAATTCAAAACATCTCAGAAAATTCTAAATTTTTTACTGTAGCTTCCATGACATGTCACCAACCTGCAAAACAAATTTCAGATCAAAATTCCAAGCCGTTTGGGAGATAAAATTAAATCTTTGAAACTTTAGGGTTTTAGCTCCAAAAAAATCAAAACCAGCATGCAAAGGTGGGTTGCCCCACGGTGGGCGCCAAAAATATGTGTGTGAAAATTATACCTGATCTGTAGACACAACACTCAGTAAAACATTAGAGGTTAGCTATAATCAAAATCATGCAAAATTGAAAGCTATCTAACCAAGCGATTTACTGCCTTCTAATAGGTGCGAGATTAATGTTCTCAGATTGTAATCAAGATCAGTGACCTAGACGACACCTAAATGAAGGATTTGAATGCAAAAGATGGATATGGAATAAATGCAATTAAGCTATTTTTTGGATTTTTCTATGCAATAATAATTGTAAAAACTGATATGAAATCTATGCTAAATGAAATTGATATGCTATGAATGCTATTGAAAATTGATATGCTATGAATCTAACAATGATATGTAATATGAATGCAAAAAAAATAAGATTGATCTCACAAAGCTTTGAATTCGCAAGTTGATTCCTCAGTCTCCAATTCTCCAGCGTGATTGTGCAAAATATGAGATGATTTGTGAAGAGCTAAAGCCTTAATTTATAGAAATCCAGGGCTTTGGAGGTGCATGAATAAAAGCCATAAATCACTCAAATTAACTCATCTTGATTTTTGAGTTATCTGATCATAAAAGATAGTTAATTCTCAAAATCATGCAAAAACATGCAAAAACAGCTTTTTAACTCAAATTAGAGTTTAGATCAGCTTTTTGAACTCCAAAAGGATGTTGAGTTCCAAAAAGTCAATAACTTGCATTGATTTTCTGATTTGGAGTTTAACTGTTTCTTTTGAATATGCATAATAATTAAGAATTAAATAAATAAATAAAGTGATTTATCCTCAACTCAACTGATTTTTGAAAATAAATAATTAATTTATGGGTTAATTAACTATTTTACCAAACTTTTATTAAAAATTATATTATTAAATAATGACAACATGCTTTAATTAATTAAATAAGAATTTAATCAATTAAAGATAAGAATTTTGATTTATTGTCAAAATTAAATAATACAATTAATAATAGATAGAATTAAATTTAATTACATAATTAAGTGGCAAATATTAAATCTAATTAATTAAATATGAAAATATTCAATTAATCAAATTTTAGGATAAATGTGATTTATTGCCAAATAATTATAAAATTAAAGATAATTAAGATAATTAGAAATATTACTAGGAATATTCCCCGATGCAAAATTTAAGATAATCAATTATGATTCGATGATGTTTAGATGTGCCTTAGATTAGGACTTTGATGTCGATTTCGTTCGAATTTGTCGATGTAGGAGGTTAATGAACTTATAGCCCATTTTTGGGGTATTACACCTCCCACCTGTGTCTGGGGAGAGATACGCCAACACTAATCCCAGAACATAGTAATGGACCCATCGTCACACTGGTGCTGTTATGGCATGCTCTGCTAATGCTAGCTGCCCATGTGACAAGATCGACACTGCTCCAGGCCCTAGTAGTGGGGCCACTACCTACGCTTGTGTGTATACACTAGCTACCACTGGTACCCCCCCCTCGCACCGGCAACCAGAAGATGTGATATACATCCTCCAAGGTCACCGTCATCTCCCTAGTGGGTAGATGAAATGTCCCTGTCTCCGACGCCAACGCTCACACAATGTTGTCACCAGTGCCATGTACGTCTATTTGTGTGGCATTCGTGCCAGATATCCCAAGCCCAATGCATCCACTCTGAGCCCAGTCCGCTACCGTGAACTACTTCGAGATAATCAGCATCGCTGCCCATCTCTCTCGACTCATCAGTCGATCCATTAACCACTGCATCGAAGCCAAATCAGCATGTTAGTTACGTGATCTAGCTAAGCCTAAAACAATTGCTTTTTCTCGCATTGTCATGGAGATTTTTCTCCCCGCATTCCCGCGGAGATTTTTCTCCCCACCGTTCCCGCAAAGCTTTTTGTCCCGTGTTCCTGCAGGGACAACCTTTCCTTCATTCTTGCCACCCCCCCCTAGCACCATGAGAATGCATTCCTATGATGGTTACCTCTTTTCCCCCTCCCCTCGTGGGAACATCATTTTTTGGCATTCCGTTGCCAGCTCGCGAGAATGTGATCCTGCAAGATATCCTTGCAGGACCGCGGTCCAGCAACTGCTCCTAGGCTTTTTGCGATCCCGCGAAAAACCCATGACCCTCCCAAAATTTGACCCCCACCCAAATTTTTTGGGAACGTGTTCCCGCCAGGGCAGGAGTGTTCCTGCTAGGCCCGCACTCCGTGAGAATGCACTTTTCTAACCTAACACATGTAATAAATGCACCAAAAATACAATAAAAAGTTTAGTTTTTCGATCCTACCTGTCGGTCGGCGCCCTCCATTCCATGCCACACATCTCACAATGTTCATCTGGTGTGTCAGTCGCCCTCACTGTGCCATCTCATCCTCACGTACCAGAGCTCTGCAATCATAATTTCTAAGCTCTTGGTGTGCAAATGAATTGATTTTGACCCCTCTGGCCCTTATATAGGCCTCCCCAAACCCCCATTTTCACTCCTGGATGCCCTGATTCCTCCCATTTCTTCCCATCCTTCCCATCTTCATTCCTCATGGCCTTTTTCACCCTTCTTTCCTTCGTTCATGTGCCTCCTTAGCCTACCAACACTCTTCCTTTCTCTCCCCCCTTCTTCCTTTCGAGCCGCTGCCCGGGCCCCCTTTTTCTTTCCCTGTCGTCCTCTCAAGGGGCGATCATCCAGCCACATCTTGACCCATAACTAGGGCAACTTTTTACCTAGTCCATTCTTTGTGTCATCTCTTTTGTTAAAAACATCTTCGAAATAGTGTTATCTTAACACTACGTCGAAGAGGGGCAAAATGTAGACACCTAAATTTGCTTACATAATTTAGTAATCATATTTAGTCTTTTCCTAGGACATCTTGTTAATTAAATATCATTTATTTAATTAATTTATGTCATCCCCTGGTTAATTAAATTTAATTAATTAACTATAGCCTAATTAATTATCAAAAAGACAAACCTATAGTTTGATAATTAATTAAATCCCTATTCCTCTATTAATTTAAATGGATACTTTTATCTAAATAAATTAATTCATAAATCCCCTTTTCCTCCCACTTGAAATTAAATAAAATATTTAATTCTAAATCCCCCCTATTAGCTAATAAGCCATGGTTAGCTAATAAATCCTCCACTCATTCTCTCTCCTCCATCACATCTCCCTAATCCTCCACTTACCAAGCCTAATCACCTCCTAAGCATGTGCACAATCATAATCCAAGATTAAAGAATGCTAATCAACCCCAAAGTCAACCCCTTATGACATCACCTCCACATCCTCCAATGAGAAATCAAAAGCCTCTTACACCTCTTACACACTTGTCCCCTCTCACACCTTCCAAAGGTGCCTCTCCTTCCATCCTCCCCCATTGTGACACTTGTCACAATGCTATGCATTTGAGAAAGCACAATCCATGTGCTCTCCCTTGGATGCATCTCCACCGTTGCTCACTCCTCTTTTTCCCCTTAATCTTGACCCTCTTTTTCACCCATCTTTCTATAAAAGAGAAGCTCTTTTCCTTCATTTTCATCCACCATTGAAGAAAAGTCATCATGCCATTTTCTCTATTGAAGCTTGAGCATAGCATTTGAGCACACATCCAAATCTTTGGACAAATCTTCTACATTTTAGAGGTTTGCTTAAGGGTTTTTATATTGCTTTTGAGTTCGTTTGCTTCCATTTTTTAGGTCTTAGCATAGGTGTTTATCTCATTTGTTTTGTTGAATGTTTAGTTTACTTTGCATTCTTTAACACTACATTTTAGGTATTAAACTTAGTAAGCTTTAGTATTTAGTCTTTTGTTTTTGTACCTTTGCAAGTGGTTGATTGAGTTAAGATCCTTTGTTTAGGGGCTTGTGTCCTTAAAATCAATGATGTCCTCTCTCTCTCTCTCTCTCTCTCTCTCTCTCTTCAAGCATTATAGAAAACTACAACATTCATTACACAAGGTTTTGTCTTTTATGATTTCCTTTTGGGTTTTTGTGTTAAGTCAAAGCTATTGCATCAATATATTTGATCACATTCAAAGAAGCATTTTCATTGCTAAGGTATGATATACTTCATTTTTTAGATCTAGCCTCTGCTATGTGACAAAACACTTTCATTTACTTTATTTCATTTCCAGGTTGATTTCTCAACTGTGGTTTGAGTGGGGCAAACTACTTTGCACAACATTTTTCCCATTTTTCTATGCATAGGAACATGTGGTGAACCTACAGTAAAGATATTTCTCTGGAGGAATGCCCAAGGAAGAGAACTCAATCAGCACTTGAAGAAAGATACCTAGGAACCGGATAAGGATCCGGCTGACCTAAAGGAGGTGGCAGAAAAGGCTTTCGAGCTGGAGATTTGTGCAGCTGAGATCCTTAGAGAGTTTGCTTGAGTTTCTCTCTTGACTTTGTTTGGCCCGGGTTTTTGTCTTTGCCCCTGGTTCTATTTTCTGGGGTTTTTGTTTGTTTTCTGGAAGATTGTGTATGGCCTTCCTTTCTTGCTT